>VNJQ01005749.1:0-82968 GCA_008042515.1 Drosophila truncata | reverse complement strand
TCGTCCCGTGTATACGCAAGTATTGCCGGAGAACCGGCAATATGCTGTGGTTATCGAAAAAGGAAGTTGCCAAGAACTTAATGAAGAACGCGTCTTGTTCTACCTAACCCAGCACCTCAAGGGGGCGGACGAGGCACAAACGCTTTTTTTTAGCATTTGCGCCCCGATCATCCTGGTCGATGAAGTACTAATGATAGTTGGCGGGGATGCCAATACAAAGGACTGGATCCTAACGACAACACGACCTATTTGCCCGCCCTATGTGGTAACCGAATTTATCAAGTTTTTCAATTTGAAAAGATGGTGTTTCACCATTCCCCTGCCGTTTAAATGGTGTCTCTGCCGAATTTTCTCCATATTTGAAAGACAAAATTGTCCTCTGGACACCGGCGAATGGGCAGTAATGAGTCGCTACATCCTTGACACGTGCAATGCCCGCTTTAAGGAGAGGGCAGTGGACGAAAACTATCCAAATATGGAGGTAGTTGTCTATATCGACTGTGAAAGCGCGGAGCTAATATCCAAGAATTGTTATAAAATTGACTTCTTGGTTTGGAAGCTGCCATTCAGACCTTGTTCTTCGATTTGCTAATCGGTTGTCTCTGAAGAATTTTATGCAGAAAAATTTTTGTTTAGACTAAATCTCTTGTGCTTACACTTTTGAACACATCAACACTGTAACATTATTAAACTGCAAATAAAGTTGGGACACAGTTACACTTTTGAAACAAAATATTTGATTTTCAGGCTTACACCTTTGAACACATCAAAACTGTAACATTATTAAACTACAAATAAAGTTGAGACACGGTTACATTTTTAAAATGATATAAATATTTGCTTTTCAGGGAAATGTGTGCCATTTAGACCTTGTGCTTCGATTTGCTAATCGGTTGTCTCTGAAGAAATTTATGCAGCAAAATTGTTTGTTTAGATTAAATTATTTGTGCCTACACTTGTGAACACATCAACTGTAGCATTATTAAACTACAAATAAAGTTGGGACACAGTTACACTTTTGAAACAAAATTAATATTTTCTTTTCAGGGAAATTTGTGCCATTTAGACCTTGTGCTTCGATTTGCTAATCGGTTGTCTCTGAAGAAATTTGTGCAGCAAAATTGTTTGTTTAGATTAAATTATTTGTGGTTACACTTTTGAACACATCCAAATTGTAACATTTTTAAACTACAAATAAAGTTGGACACGGTTACATTTTACAAATAAAAATTTATTGTTTAGATTAAATCTTCTGTGCTTACACTTTTAAACACGTACAAATTGTAACATTATTAATCTACAAATAAAGTTGGACACGGTTACATTTTTAAATTGAAATAAATATTTTCTTTTCATGGAAATTTGTGTATTTCTGTTTATTATCATATTGATGGGATTTTAGCAGCAAATTCTTAAAACCCAACTCATCTTAATGCATGCTTTTTAATTCAATCGAACATTCATGGGATTTTGGTTTTTTTCATTAAGCAGCATTGCTATTTTAAAGTAATTTATCCGGCAGCCATTTTTGTTCGCTCAGCAGGCATATAATTTTATGTTTAAAGAGTGAATATAATTTTTAATGAATGGTTCTTCTAATCATAACCCAAATGATTATATCCCCGCATTGACCTCAACCCACATTCTATATCACATCCACCCAACCGATAGAAAATCAAATAAAAATGCGAATTGCCCCAGGATGCGTGGCAGCCTTGGAGCCCGGGTTCCATCATCCATCGATAAATGCAATTGTCTCGCTGGGCTACTTTTTAATTTCGGAACCTTGAACTTTTTGCGGACGGCCGCAAATTGCATGGTAAGTAAATGCAATAAAAACAAAGTTGCGCTGCAGATCTCAGTAATCAGTTGGGGGAAATCGCAACCGGCTGGCCAAAAGCGCCAACAACTTCATCACAACAATGGCTAATGAGTCAGTGGAGTTGTCTCAGCCAAGCCAGACGAAGGGGCTCAGGGCAGCGGATCTGTCGGCGGCAATCGACTAATAAAACCATCAAAGACATTAAACGTTGTGGGTGCCATTCATTTGATTGAACTCTGACACCCAACCCCAAGAGCCATTCGGGCATCAGATGCCGAAGCCCAAGCCAAGATGCAGATGCAAATGCTGCTTTTGACCAGCGCCAAAGGAGACCCCATCAAAACAATAATAATAATAATAATAATAATAAGCGCAATAATAATGCAAGATGCTGCAAACGAGTTGCAGATAGGAAAAGCGTTCGCCGAATTACCAAAAAGCGATGCTTGTCCGTCCACTGGTTTCGATACTACTTAATACCCTTTAAGAGAAAAGGATACTACATATAGCTCTTATGCATTAAATATAAATTAGATAATATTTATAATAAAACAAGGAATATGACTACACATTAATAATAATTATATTAGAAATAAGAATGAGTTGTAGTTAAATTTTATATTATTTTTAAGGGCATTCTGTGGCCTACCTCTGGCTTACCTAAAAACCCACCTTTTGGCATACTTCAACGTTAGTGGATTTGTAAATTATGGCAAGGTCTGCACGTGCTCAGTGGCCATTGTTTTGGGCCAGCTTGTGTTGCATCATCAACGGCATCATAAACCGATGAATGGGCGACAAATCATATTGCCGCAGTTTCGTTTTCGGGTTAAGGAAGTTCGGAACTGCAATCCACTTCCTATCGGCGCAAATCGATCGCAGTTAAGGCCCAATACCATTCTAGAAAATCGATGGAAAAACGTTTCAAAAAATATAATTGTGTGGCCATTTCAATTTCATTTAACTGTGAGTCGCCCTCGGGTTATGTTCGGACTGTCGCACAGTTTCGATCGACGAACTGGCATTGTTTCTATTTTCCTGGCTGACTTTTCGAGCTTTTTCGAGATTTCTTGAGCGGCGACCGGAGACTGACTGAGAGATCGTTATAATCTGGCCCCTGGCGCCGCAGTTGCAACCGCCACGTCCTTCGCTTCGAGTGGGTGGCTTAAATTGTTCGGCGGCGGGTTGGTTTTTTTCTCTTTTTGTTTTTTTTTTTTTGGCTGCAATGGTTGTTTGATTTAAAATATAATTTTATATAATCTGCTACCAGCGTCAATTAAATGCACGTTTCGGCTGGGCTAGGTCTGCTAAATGCAATCGATTATTGGTTTATTTTAATTGCTTTGCCTTGGCCAAAAGGCAACGTGAGAACGAGCGATTCTTGTTCTGCCGATCAAAGGTAGATAGTAAGACAAACAAGTTTCGCTTAGATTAAATTCGGTACACAAGAAAAAATAGCTTGAAATTCCTTTCAAAAATTCATTTTTGCTTGAGAATCATCCTTCAGGCTTCACAACATTTATGAACACAATACAAATGATGTAAACATCTGTTGTTAACTCATTTATGAACCAGCAGCACCCCTTTGGAACGATCACTCGACGTGTTAAACGTCAATAAAGTTGCTAAAATCAACAAAAACACGAGCCATCCGTTCATATGAAGGCGATTCAGCCCGCTGGCGACCAAATGGAAACAATAAAGCGGGAACTGAACCCTTTGGTATACATATATGGTATGGGGGTGTCTATATGGAACTCTCCGCCTAGACCAGACCCAACAGGACGGGCAATTAACTGTGTGAAGTGCCGTGGTAATTATGTCGCTGTTTAGGGCGTAAGTGTGCCACCAGACTCCGGCCAAAGGGGTTACTTAAGCAGGCGCCGTCGAAAACAAACAGAATTAAACAGTCAACTCGTTGGCAATTCGATTAAACCAGGGTTGATAACGGGAAAACACAGTGGTTAATGGGGAATGGTTGAAATTTAGTTGTTAAATTGTTAATTTTGTATTCATATTTCATACAAGGAAAATAGATGTATTAAATAAGGTTTATAAATACAATCTCTCTTTCTATATTTATAAAGCCAAACCTCAATAACTTTGTTAGTAAATAGTATATTAAATAATTTATATTCTCTAGACCTTCTCATTATATTCAAACATCTTAAAGCCATTAAATTAAAAAGTAAAAAGCAAATAATTTAGTTTTTCTATATCATCCACTGTACTAAAAATAAGGTTGGCATTAGAGCAACTCAATTAATGTCGACTTGGGGGCGCCCCATACAAAAAATACGAGTATCCCCCGAGTGCAGCAATCTGAGTTATTGCATTATGGAAAACCCCAAAAAATGGCCCAGCGGCTCAGCGTTGTCTGGGGGGATGGGGGATGGGGGATTGGTGCACGCCTCATCGGCATATATCTCACGTGGAATGGGCGATATGGCGGCGTGTGAAAAATCAGCTTGAAAGGATGCCGACCCGCCGCGAGTCCTCAGCCCTACCCTCGAACACGTGTCGCAGCCTGGGCGGCACTAAATCATAGCCAAATGCTTATGATTAGACCTGGAGCAGGCGACTCCCGACTCCCGACTCGGTCACATTACACTTCACGGCGAGTTAAGCGCCCGTAGCAGCGAGTTTTCCGGCAGCTGAATGCGCCTGCTAAAAATAGGCATTGCCTGTATCTTGTACCTTGGCATTGTGTTGTCTTCAGGCTTTGGTTTTTTAATTAGAAACATTTGAAAGCTATTGTCATCGGGAGTGGGGATCCGGGATGCGGGACCAACACTTGTTGGCAGCTATCACTGCCCTGGTAGGGCTAATGAGGCCCGGATTCTGGAAGTTACGGCATCAAGTTTTGGGGAGACAAGGCTCACCAGCAACAAATGAGCCTGTCACTGGAGCAGCAGCGGCAGCAGATGGAAAAACAACACAGGGGAAGCCAATGCCAACGGGTAAAGGTGATTAAAATATGGAAAAACATTTTAATTTACCAAAAGGGGGAGTTCAAAACACGAGAGAGCATTTAAAAAGATGAAGAATTATACCTTAACTAAGTAGAAATACATTTTTAAATAATTTTTAGACATCTGAACATTCGGAACATTCCATAAAAATATATAAAACATAAACTTAATCTTACTTAGTCTTATTTAAAAATAAATACGTTTTAAGAAAACAATTTTTATGTTGTTTTGTGAAAGGCTTCTTTGTAGATCCGAAAATCCCTTCTATAAAACAGCTATCAAATACCTAAAGCTCACATCAGATCGGCTTTAGAATACTTGTATTTTCGAAATAATTTCCAAGAATGGACTTCCCTTTGGTGGCACCCATTCTCCGAGGACATAAACGTCATGTTTTCATCGGGGCTTAAGTCGGGCCAAGTGTTATCCCTCTGTATCGGGCGATGTCTTATGTTTTGTTAGCTGCAAACACACCGATGATGGGCCATAATCGCTGAAATTGGCTTAGTTGCCACCCATAAAACGGGGCCCTCTTGTGTTTGGGGGAGTCGGTGCAGGGATACTAAAAAGAATAAAAACAACTTTTACGATGGCCGCAGATTCACTCTCAAAGTGCAGTAAAAGTTGCACGGGACAGACAATCCGTCAATGACTGAGAAGCTGGGAAGAAGTCTCCCTCGATTTTACTGCGGCAAGGGGGAAAGGTGACAAAGCTCCCAGAGATATAAAATCAAAGTCAAACGCGGCGATTTGATGGCATTTGCTGGGGAATCAATTTAATCGCATTTAATGCCAGGCCAGACATCGAAATAGACGACGCAAAGCCGACTGGCGATATAAAAATTTCAATAATTTTTCCAGCAGCAGCGCCGAAAATACCCACCGCCGTCAGGGGGGAAAGAAAAAGGGAGGCAGCTATTTTGGGTTGAGAGACTCGACTAAGAGGTACCTTTAAAATCTATACAAAAGTAGAAAGTAGGAAGTAGATTATATATATGAAGACATTTCTAACGAATTGTACTCAAATTGTAGCCTTAACATTACTAAAGATACTCCTATACCTTTATATAATTAGAAAATATTATAAACTAAAGTCTGCAGTTTCCAAACATGACCACATGTCTAGAAAACCCCTCAGAAAAATTACCATTACAGGGTATTACAAAAGGGGGAAGTATCTCCAAGCAAGTTAAGTGCGACATCGCTGGGGGAATTGATTTAACATTATTGCTCCACCTTCTACGCACCGCTTGAGAGATGAGACGAGTTGAGATGAGATGGGATGAGATGAGATGAGATCGGTTGGGAGAGAGAAGAAATGGGCTAGTCTGGCGACACCTTGCCTGCGACAAACACCCACTAATTAGTTGTATCCCAAAGATATTTATGCCCCATAAAACTCTTCCGCCGATCTCCGGCAGCTGTGTGCGATAAAAACGCGCCCAAAATTAGGCAAAGTGCAGTCGAGTGAGAAACGATTAACTGCCTGCATTAGCCGTCTCGTCTCTCTGATTGATGCCAAAAATTAGCAGGGCCCCCGGATGTGTGTGCTCTGCTAATACGAAAATGGGTTTCCCCTTTGGGCTCCTGTAGGAACTAGCTTTGCAGGTTACCCAGTTCTCCCCCTCTTCTCCTTCACCAACTTCCCAGCTCCATCATTTCCAGCCCACTCCCGCAAACGTTTGAGCACCGAGGCTCGCCTGATCGCCCCAATGTATCACGATGGATTTATAGTTTAGTATGCACGATCAATCAAAAATCGTGAAGTGCGCAGAGAGAAAGAGAGAACTCCAATTCGAACTCTTCTGCGTCTAACAGTAAACGAAGCGCGGCCAGAGATGGCCTCGTGACCATCGTGCCTTTAATTCTTAATAATTAAAGTCAGCTTTAAGTATCTATAAAAAAAGCGAGTAGGGTTGGGTTACAAATAGTAGAGAGTCTCTTTAAATTAAACAGCCACTTTGGCTGAAAATAAAAGTAAAGTATTTATTTGAAGCTAGTTACTACCTTCCTTCTACAATGAACTTTTTTCACGTGACCATCGCCCGCCAGATGGCTTTAAAGTCTTCAGTCGTCGGGGCATATTAAAAGAAAGTCTTCCAGACGAAGCGTTGCCAATAAGAATTATTACACCTGATTGGAATCTGCTGCCGCAGCAGCGGCAGTTGGCTTGAACTTGACCAGTCTACGGGAACCACTTGTGGGTGGGTCTCCTTGTCTTCTGTATACGGCCTCCTCCGGCTCCCGCTTCCGTCACTGAATCAGAATCCTCCAGACCCGCCTGAGCTTACAGTTAACCGAATCTCAGACTCTGGCCAACTGCATTTATTAACATTTTGACTTTGTGACCAATATAGCAAAACGCAAAAGGCTTCCCGAATCCCGAATCCCGAATTGCGGCTTTGGGTAGGCGTACTTAATCGATCGCTTGTTGATAGGCAAATTGGCAACAACAAAAATCCAGCTAAAAATTTTCCGAAATAAGATGGCCATAACCTGTTTCGGTTTCCTACTTTTTCGGCCTGCTGGAAAATTCGTGATGAGCATGGAAACAAAAACAAAGCGAGGGAGAAAAGAGACTGCTTTAGTTCTTGAGTTTTTTGTTGTTATTTTTGTTTGGTTTTTTTTTTTTTTTGCTAGGTCCACTGTGCGATCTTTATCTTGGCCGCTAGAAATTTTCGCTAGGGCTCCATCGTCCGTCTCGAAGTCATTTACATTTGGCGGGGCGGGTTTGGGTTTGGGATTGGGAACGTCTGGCTCGGAGTCTGACTCGCAGTCTGAGCCATAGTTGCTGTTGGCCTGACAGTTTGGAGCATTGCAAAGTGATCGTTAAATCACGAATATTTAATTGTCTTCATCACCTGAGGGTGCTTGAAATTAGTTTGGACTTGCTTTTTACATTTCTTCGTCGTCGTCGACGTCGACGTCGTCGTTCGAACTCCTTTCCGTAATGGCCTGTAATGGTCTTGGCTCTCGGATGGGCCATTTAGGCTGACGGACTGACTGCCTGGCCCTGGCCCTCTCATGTTTTTTGGGGTTTAAGGTTTAAGACATTAGCCGCAAATTGCATGCATAGATTCGGCCTTTAATGAGCTCGAGCAGCCAGCGATATTTGGTGCTAATTTTATGGATTCAGGTTGGGCGAAAAAATAAATAACCATCGAGAGCCTAAAGGCCAAGAAATGGTCAAGTCTGTCCAGTAAATTGATCTCTTTGATGGTTGAACTCAGGGAATATTTTAAAGGTGGGTTTTCAAGAGGTTTTTGTAGTTTATACTTATTAAAATTAAATAGTAATGATAGAAGTTCTCCACTGGAAATTCTTATAAGTTCCCAGAGTTCCAATTGACTTCAGATACTACTAAAAATCTCATTTGACGAATCACTGAAGCGCAGCCTTTTACAGGGAAATTTCTAATATATAAACTTAATATTTTTATAGTACTTTCCCATGTTAAACAGTCACACTTTCCCGGTTATGATCACACACCTTAAACGGTCATTAAAGGTTCCACTAGATCTATTATATTGATTTATCAATTCCCACGCTAGATCCTCTCCGATTTTCCCATTGAATATGAACACTCTAACACTCCGCCCATCCTGGGTAAATATATGTGACCCAAAACAATTAACAGTTAACGCCAGTCGACCTTTTTCCGCCCCTCGATTTGGGATCAGAAATCAAACAGTGACTAAACAGTTATCAATTATTGCAACCCATCATCATCATCATCGGTGCTGTGTATTCCTAGTGTTGTTCCCACATCAAAGATCCATGCCTCATTGCACATTCCATATGCAGTCGGTGTCTAAACAATACCAAATGGAATATGGGATGCAATCTCGTCCGGGGAGGGACCTCGACAGTTGCCATATTGTCGGGATAAAGATTCCCACAATTGTCAAATCACAATCGCTGTGAATTTTGCCAAAGTTTCTGCTGCTTCTGCAGTAGTTTCTGGTGGCTACCAGCAAAAATTAAATTAAGCCAAATTAAATGGCAAGCCGAGAGGGATTCAGCAGGGGTGGGTTTCCTCGTAACGTTCAGTTCGATCCATTAATGAGCGACAAACGCTGATGATATTATTTACTTGACGTCATTTTACAGTGGGAAAAAATAGTACCCAAAAGATCTTAAAGTAAAGAATTACACATTTACCTACACAAAAATCTAACACAAATTATTTAGACACATCTTTTACTAAAATAAACAAATATTTTACTTAATCTTAAGCTCATCGAAATATGTTCCCGTTAATTTTCTCTCTGTGCATCTGTTTCACGTAATTGCTCGCTGGCCACACAGTTGAAAGTCAACAAGGGAGGAGGGTGAGTTCTGGGCGCAGGATGGAGGGTTGCAAGTGGGCGTCACGGCTGCCTGAACACCCTCTCCGACTTAACCCCTCACAGACAGTCGGCCCGCAGCAGGCTTAACCCCTCGCAAGGTCTGGCTCGACGATGGCCGGGACATTTGACATACGTTTTGAGCAGCGTTCAGTGCTTAATATGCGACACGTGACCCACACTTTGCACGTTCCGTATGCCCATTGCCGACCGACCTTCTGCAGGTTATATGCAGGTCCTGGTCCTGCTCCTGCTCCTGCTCCTGCTCCGGGGATCGTCTGCTTTCCGGTTTGACTTGTTGTTGTGTGACACGCGCTGTGCTATCGCAAACTCCATCGTTCCGTCTGAGTTTCCAACTCCATTGTGGGCTGACCAGCGACACGCGTCTTCATTGGACGTGGACAGGGACTGGCACTGGGATGTGGGTGTGTCATCTGGCGGCGCAGAGAGGGTTGACATGTGGCCTGCTGGGGGTGGATCGTCAAGCTTTTGTCCAGAGGCCATCGATGAGGCTGCGCCTCCTTGCCTGCCTCCATTGTACTTGCTCCAAAGCTCATTATGATTCGTTTTCTGTCTGTGGTTTTCATTGTGGACCTCATTAGATGACCTGACATCACCACAAGCACTCTAACTTAGGTCAAGCTGTGCCAGAGAAAGCCTGGAGACCAATTGGATTAACAAGGATACGTTTCTTAATTACTATATCATTAGGGAAAGAACTGAAAGAAAAAAACCATTGCCTTCTTTTTGGCGTCTCAGTAGCAGGAGAACTCTAGAAAAAGTAAACTAAATCTATTTCTGTAAGTTAGTTCATTTTAATTTTTATTTTTATTCATATATTATATATTACCCATTCTCTTTTCCCATTAAAAAGAAAACTCCGCCAAAAGTCAGCTGAACAGAGATCGCTTGTCAATTGTGGCGGCACAAACAGCATCAAACAATTACACGAAAATTGCCAGCGATTGATGTCCATGGGACGTCATAGCAAGAAATATCCAATGGCCAAGTCCACGTCGATGGCATGTCCCAGGGAAAAACATGCCGTGACTGCCAGGGAGTCGCAGCTTCAGAGTCAGGGCTGACAGTTGAATCACCTTCATTTTTAATGGAGACAAGTGTCAGGTATTTATGCACAATGGCAGCGTTGGACCGAGGAAGATGCTGCACAAACAAGCACAGAAATTGATGCACAAGTTAAACAAATTAAAATTGATTGTCGATGCCGGCCAGGCTCTCATCTCTCTCTCTCTCGAGTGAACCTGAGCCCCAGTCTTGGTTTGATCCAGGGTCAGGTTAGTGTGCGCGGGGTCAATGTGAATTGTGTGAAAATGACCGAGCTCCAAGCTCGGCGGATCTGAGAGTGTAAGCGATCTTGGCACTTCATTATTCACGCGCGTGCTTCGTTCAAGGCTTGAGGCTGGACTGGCTCTCTGGCTGGAATCTTTGGCCCTGGCCCATAGGACTGGCTCTAAGTCTGGGGCCCCGGCGGAAATGTCAATAGCAAATCACTTAATTTGTATGGCAATTTTCGCCAGAGAAAGAAAACGTGCTGGCGAAAATTGTGGCCAGAGCTCACGATGGTGCAAATTCGATCAAATAATGTACAAACATTATGCTGGATTATCCTAGTGCTGTTTTTCCGAATTTTCCTAAACCCAGATCGTTTTGTAGTTCGACAGTTAAAGTGCCCCGCAGCTGGGGACTCTCCGTGAACTCGGTACAGGGTCAATGAGGTCAACCAAGTTTAAGTTTAGAGTGCAACAAGGTGGGGCTTAAAGACCTCAAAGAACCTGACTGGTTAGGTGAAATAGGAACTTATTTTCCTAAGGTTGATAAATTAAAGTCTAGTATTTAAGTAACTGTATTATTTATGGTATTTTTATTAGCTTTATCATGTGACAATTGTCCCATTGGAAACTCAAATCGCTGATCAGACCAACGACTCTTTACTCCCACAAAAACTACCTCGCCTGGTGGTGGTCCAATCTGCCTTCAATTCGTTGCTGTGGCTACAAAATAAAAAAAAAATTATCTATAAATTAAGTTTGACGCATTTTGAAATATTTTAGCACTTTTACGTTATCGCAGCGACAAAATCTATTACTTAATTTTTTATTTGCGCCACTCTCGCACATGTTTGGCAAATATCAACCGAGATGAAATATGAAATGCAACTGGGCCCGAGAGCTCTCTGGCCGGCATTTAACTGGCCATTTATGTGCGTGATTATTACGTGATATGGCGAGCACTCGGCTCATAAATAATATTAAGCCAGTTTCCCGGCGAATGTGCAGAGACCACGATCGCAGGCGGATTTCGACTCCGAATCGGATTCGGAGTCAGAGTCAGAGTTCCATTCCCTGGCTACACCCGCGAATTGATTTCTGTTTTGGGCTGTGAGCTCTGGCCAACTGTTAAATCATTTAATATACCAATTATAACAAGTCGAGTAGTTAACATAAATCCTCATATCCAGGCATTCAATGGAAAAGTTAAGTGATTTTTCGCGCTGAACCTTTTTTCTTATTTTATATATTTTTTTTTTTTTTGGCCGGCGGCGACGTCGCCAAGAAATCAAAACTCATGCATTATGAATGCCAAAATTTTCTGACGTAGTCAATTTCAATTTTTATTTATTTTATTGCCTCTAATGCATCGGCGCACTGCCTGGCAAATAAATAAATATTGGAAATAGCAACAAATGCATGACATTTGCAAAAAAGGAACCCACTTTTGCATATGGAGAGAGCTATGCTGTGTGTTTGATGGAGCTGGAAGCGTGACACGCGAATTATTTATGATTTGTTTTATAATACATTTTTTATGGGTAAAAGTTGATTTTTAATAGATTTTATATTGCTTTTTGATTACTTTTAATGTACATAAATTTTAGTAAGCTTTTGGTATAGTATATTGTTGTTTAAGGACTTTTTCCAAGTAGATCCTTTTGTATAAATAAATAAATGATGGCTTGAAACGTACAAACAAATTTCCTAAAGCCAAATGTGACAAATAAATTAAACTAAATGAGAAAATGGAGCTCTTATATTCATCCATTATTTTAAAAGAAATAATACATTAGAAGATGTTTCTGTATAGAAATAAATACTTAAATTATATTTTTTACTATAATATAAATAAATATTTTTATTTAAAACTCCTTAAGTATATATTTTTTAAACAAGAATACAATTTCCCATAAAAAAATATACTTTTAAGTAGGAGTCCTTAGCATCATCATAAATATTACAACTAATTAATTGGGCTTATATAATCCCTGGTTTATCCAATAGCTCACATCTCTAATCAGATTTTTTTTCTATATATTTTGGACTGACAGGTTGCCCCGCTTGGACGCTAGGTGGCGTCTGGGCTCGGACGTCTGTCCAGCGCGTTATATATTTACTTACGACTGTGCGACGAGTGTCTCGGCGGACTTCTTTCCTTCGCCTGCTTTTGTACTGAATCATTGCCGGCCCCTTCAGTTGGCAGTGCCGAAAAAAAGCCAAGCCGTCGACTGTCTGCCCCACTGTCTCATATTTTATCACACAGCCGCAGCCGCCGTCTCGAGTGGCCAAGTGTCTTGGCCAGGGGTTTTAGCCAGGGTTTGCTCTGGTGTTTTTTTTTCCCCCCCGACTTTGGCACATGCTCTAAGACCGCTCGTTTGCTGGCTGGTTGGCTAGCTGGATGTTTTTCCTTTATTTTCCTTTGGCACAGATTTACGACTTTTTATGCTGTTTTGATTTGTTTTTGCATAAGGGTGTTCACGTGGCCAGACTCCCAATTCGCGAATTGGCCAAAAGACCGCGGAGCTCGCAACAGTCGCAACTGTTTGGCCGTTTGTCTTGTCAGTGGCGTTGTAATTGGGTTTCAGAATATGACGGAAAGAGTGTTGCTAATCAGCAAATCACACTCTGGCGTTGAGTAGACGAATTACACCGCACTTCGTGGATTTTTATTCGGATTTTTATTTATACTTGTCCGTGGGTATTTATTCGGCCGATTGGCAACCTGTTTGGGACATAAATAGCAAATAAAAAAAATGGTAAAATGGCAAAATGGAAAGGCGTTTCCTTGTCCACCCGTCTGGACCATCAATCTTGAGTTAAAGTGTCGCTCAAGACATGGCATCGGTTTCGGTTTCCTATAATTGTTAAAGGGGATTGGTCAACGGTTTACTTAGCAAATAAACCCCAAAAATTTCCGCATTTTATTTCGTCCTCTTAACTTTATTGTGGCCATTGTAATTCCCCATCATAAACCCATATTTTCATATCTACATGTCTCCGAGCCCAATAACCATTAATTCTTAAATGTCTCTCTGGTGGAATCTTATGGCAATATTGCACATTGCACATGGCACTTGGCACCAATCAACCGGAGACAAAAGAATTGGCCAATACGAAATCATAAAAGAAATGCATTCTAGTTAAGTTCATTTGCATTTAAATTTGTAATGATTGGGGTGAAGATAAATAGTTAAATTTATATTTATTTAAGGCTGCAGGTTGCCAGGTATTTTTTATTTAAATAATTTAAATACTTACATTTCAAAGAAGATGTTCAGTGGAACAGAAGGACCTCTACATCGATCTAAGAATATCTACTAACTTTTTATTTACCTCTCCCTAATTCCTGCTACATTTTCTGTTCTAAATATAATTTTTACCCGTCCAATGACCTTTTATATTCAACTTCTTTTAACACCCAACTCGTTGTAAAACATTTAAGGTCCAATAAATGGATCCTAGCACCGGTTAACAGCCCTGGGCAGGATCGTTTTGTAGGGCAGGGGGAAGAGATAGGGAAGGCGAGAGGACTGGATGGCATAGGATAGGTTAGTACAGCAAAGGAGAGAGGATAGCATAGGCACAGGGTGGGTAGGGCAGGGAAGCCTCTTGTCTGGCAGCTGGCCAGTTGCTGTTTTGCCGTTGCAAGTCGCAAGTTGGGCAGTTGGCCAGGTGCGGGTGCCCCACACACACTCACAGGCACACTCGCACACCTCACCTCGCCCATAAACTGGTTGCCGGACATGAGGCGAGCCTAAAAAAGCCAAGTAACTGGCCAAAAACACAAGCGTGTGCCGGCATTGCCATCCCAGCTATTTTATAGACAATTTTAAGGGAATTTAAAATGGTACAGTTTGTTAGGGTTAAGTTGATGTTTTAATTTTTGGGGTTTATATTAATATTTTAATGGAGAATTTTAGTTATTAGTTCTGTTATTATTTTTAGGGAATTTATAAGATATATTTTTTGGTTAAAAACAAAAGAATGGAAAAGAAGTAACCTATACAAAGGAACGAAGGCTTAAGATCTTATTTTTATTAGATTGTTATTATTATTTTTTAGATTGTTAAAGAAGTGATTGAAGAAGAAAACAGGACCAGAGGTAAAAAAGTTTCATAAAAATCATTATATTACTTTAATGTGTACTTTTTCTTTAAGTTTTGTTGTATTTTGATTTACATTTTGTTTAGCTATAACTTGAGTTAAAGCCACCACTGCCTAGAGTGGCCGCGAAAGGCTTGGAAGTCTGCGTGGCGTGGCGTGGAACACACCCGCATCGCGGCAGCAGACAGGACAGCGACTGAGGCTCTGTTTAAAACCAGATTAGCGCCCAAGTCTGCGGCTAATTTTTGTCGGTGGGCCTAAGCAAATTTGAATTTGAATGTTAGCGGGTGATAGTCGCTGTTTTTACATATTTTGTCTATTTTTTTCGCTCTTTTTCTGCTTTTTTTTTTGGGTGAACGAAAGACCACTTGGTCAGTTGGCGAATGCTGTGACTGGGTCTATATGTGTGTGTCTCACAATCTCGCTGCGCTGGCGGGTTGACAGTGCGGTGCCTGTGAAATATAGGATGACATGGGGCATGGTTATGGTTACGTGCATACAAAAGCCACTAAGCTGATTACGAAATGTTGACCTTTTCCCCGGCTAAAACGGCCACTTGTCTGCTCCTTTGGCGGCTTTCGGCGATCCCGAGGAGAGGTTTATGTCAACGGCTTTTCTCTGGGGTCTCTTTGGTTCCCGATCTCTCGGATAATTGCACACTCGAATTGAGTTCAATTTAATTCGCCCATAATTCAGGTGGCTCCCACTAATGGCTGAACGGGTGGCACTGTCGCCATTGGGGTTGGGGAGTTCCCCCAACTTCCTGCTTATCTGGCTGGAAAATGCCTGCCGTAAATCGAGTACTTCCACTTTGGCAAACAATTAGCTTCGTAGTTTGTATTACTTAATAGTGACTCACTCGATGGGATGTGAGTACTGTTTTTTTTTGGTAAATAGTAAAGACTATTTATGAACATTAGCACTTGTTCGGGGTGCAATGATTGATAAGGCAACGCTGGGTTACTCAATAAGTGCAGTATTTGGGCACTGGGTGGGGGATTGCAACTATTACAACACTTTCCTGTTACATATTCGAGGTTTGGAGTACAGTCATTAAGTAAATTAAATAAAATATATATTTTTGAGGGAGTTAATATTAGTTTTAGATATTTGCGAGTCATAAAAAATACCTTTAAAGGCACATTTATATATTTTTTGTAATGAATTTCACATGAGATAACTGTACAAAACATGAAACTATTTCTAAAAATCCCAGTGCTTCGAAATTTCAATGTTCAAAGCTTCGCTGGATGCGTCCACATGCCGGCAGCTGGTCGTCCTACGCATACCTGCGCACTATCATCGCCCATTAACACCCCAGGCTCTTGAATCCGATCGCGAGGGGTGGAAATCAGGAGCCAAAATGGTGGGAAAAAGTTTTGCAACCCCCGGGCAAGCCAAGTGAGACAAAAGCACCGGCTTTGAAGAGGCGTCGCCTCGAAGCTGGTGTCGGGTACGGAGCACCCAGCACCCAGCACCAACACCCAACACCAAACTGTAAGCACCAAGCACAGAGTACCGGTTACCTTCAAGGACACAAACAATCGCTATCCCTACACAGAACCCACCCCATGACCACCACCCTGTTGCTGCATGAACATTATCCTGCAGCTGCGCAGTAAATCCCGTCCGGCTGCAGGGTGGCTTTCATTTTCGGTGGGAAAATAAATCACTCGGCTTCTCAAAAAAAGAAAACATCGCTTTGCTGATTAATTGCCGCGCGATTTATTCGGGGAACTGTACCTGATCGAGGTTGCAACGGAATGCAACGACCTCATGTTGCTCTTTTCTTAAGCAGAACTCGGTGGGAATGTTCATTTGATTTTGTAATATTTCTGGATGGCTGCCTCCTTGGATTTGCTCATTTGGAAGCTCTTTGGTTGGCGGGCAATCAAGTAAAATAATTTAATTCGAATGAGCAATTAGTAAGGAGTGAGAATGTAAAGGAGCATTCCCTTAGTTGATACTTTTTGATAAGCTCTCGAAATTCCTGGGAAAACTCTGCATGGTGCAACAGTCAAGAGCTCCCACTGATAAGAATTTCCATTGAAATGCAATGGACTGCAAAGAATTTCGGAAATTGAGCCTGGGAAAATTAACTAATTTCTTCGATTTTATTGAGCCATAATATTTGCCTTTTGTTTGGCTACGAAGACCATATTTTCTACATTTAATTCTACGCTCCTTACGTTTTGACTTACATTTTGAACTTTAATTTGAAGGCAATGCCTGGTTGGGTTTTAAAAATCCTAGGAAAAGGAAAGGCACATTGAGAAATTAGATCTGGAAGCACAATCAATTTAATCAGCACATATTTATTTTTTTTTCGCCATGGACTCTTGCCTTTGGCCTTTGCTTTTCCACTCGGGCAACTTTCCATTTCCAGATTGGCTGCGCATGTGCGCCCCATCTATAAAACCAACAGCATTAGTCAAGAGCTGGAGTTGGATTGGATCCTTGGGGGGATTTGGAAGCACTTGCAGTCGGAGGCGTAACGAGCCGCCAGAGATTCGACATTCTGCTGACAAATTCGCACTCATTTGTTTCGGCGAGGAGTTTTCTACGCCGGCGGCCTCGCAGATTGAGACACTCGACGGCACCCGATCCCGGCCAGCTGCGCTCCATGCTCATCTATTTTTAGGGGAGGGACTCACGTACACAGGCAAGGGGCTTAAGGAGAGGCTTTTTTCTCGCTTCCAATCCGCAGCCGCACTTCAGGGAGTCGGTGTACTGAATTACCCCGTAATTACCACCAAAGATCCACCTGTGATCGCGGCGATGCAGGCCATCCGCCTTGCCATCGGGCAGGCCGCAGATGACCTCGCACTTGATCGCCCGGATGGCGCAGATATTCGTTGGCCTGAAGCCCCGCAAGCAGGTAATGAACTCCTCCGAGGAGTCCCATATATAATCCCCCAGAAGCTTCCTGTAGTTGAGATCCCCCTTGAATATGGCCAGCCGGGAGGTGGTGAGCAGGCGATAGAGCTCCAGATCTAGTTCCACCATCGCAAAGTACGGCTGTGGTCCTGTCCAGAAATGTGATATGGGGGCAATGACAATCTTCTCGGTACTCATTAACCGTTCCAACTTGCGTCCCAACGCCGAAAGAAATTCATCCTTATGATGCATCAGATGATTCACTGTCCAGTCCACATCCGAAATAGTGGTGTCGGAGATGTACCAGGGAATGGCCTTCACATGGACGCGCACGTGATCGGCGATTTTGTTCTCCAACAGGAAAGACAGGACCAGCATGTCAACGAAGAGCTCGAAGCCCGCGTTGTCGCATATGTAGTCCACGATTATCCTGCCCTCCGCGGACTTGCTGTCCTTCCTATTCAGGCTAAATAGGGTGAGAAAGACAGAGAGAGAGAGAGAGAGAGAGAGATCTTAGCTTATCCTTGACTGATTCTTATCGATAAAACTCTACAGGGTACATTGATCAAGAGCTCTCCCACTGATGGGAGTTCTATTGAGAGGAAAGTTTGGGAAATGTTCCCTGCTTTTTCGACAAAAGAAAAACATAGTGTTTCAAAGACACAAACATTTACCATTTCCATATAGGCCAAGCATCATCCACGAGGAGGTGCCGCTCAATTTGTGCCACTTTGAGGAGGACATCGATATTATCCGGATTCTCGTGCTCATTAAATTCGTAGTCACTGAGCTGCGCTGCAAAGTGATTGCTCCACAGATTTATTATCAGTAACTTTCTGAAGTTTTCAAAGTCTCCCTGCAGTCCATAGGTGGCCCTCGCCAGGGTTTTCATGGCGTCAGTGCTGATTATCATGTCCTCGCGCTTCAGGTGAAAGAAGCAGTCGTAGCTGGTGAGGAAGCGGCTGTTCTCGAAGAAGGAGTAAATGCGCCGGTACAGATAACACTCGGCGTGCAGCCAGCAGGCGCTAAAGTAGCACTTTTTGGGATATGGCAGCTCGGTGAGGAAGGCGTTCCACTCGTTCTTGTCCGGCTCATTGCCGTGAAATAACTGAAAGGTTCGATCACGGCTTAGCTCCAACTTCAGACGCTCCACAGCGTCCACTATTTGCCGGATGTCCTTGTGCACCTCCTCGCCGTATTTCTTGATTAGATTCTCTTCGTCGGAAAGAAGATGCACTGTCACCTGGTGCATGACTCCGGGGAAGCGTGTCCTCAGTGTCAGATAAGCGAAGCTTTGCTTGTATCTGGCAGAAAGAAGCGAGTGTCGCGGAGTCGGTCCATTGGTCAGATCTGTCCCTTCGGTTCTTACGGAAAACCCCGATGGCCGCGGAGCATTGGTCACATTGGTCACATTGACCACATTGGCCACATTGGCCACATTGGCCACATTGGCCACAGTGGCCTCATCGGCCATGGAGAACATGGGTTTATTATTCATGTCCCCTATTTTTTTTTTTTTTTTGTGCTAGTCAGAAAAATAAAAATAAAATAAACGAGACATTTATTTTAATACAAACATCTGATTGGAGGAAGCAAGCCTTGCTGATCCCTACAATGACCCCCCATAAAGTCTGTCAAGTACTGTGGGAAACCTCTTGGCATTAATGCGATATCCTCTTCCTTGAACCGCTTCCTTCCGCAGCCCAGGTGTTATCCGCATCGCGGCATGTCCAAGTGTAATTTACAGGGACGGTGGCAAATATGATTAGCATATTCTCCGACTGATTAGAGTGTTGTTGTTGCTCTTGATCCTGGGATTGCATCCCCATGAAAATGGTGCATCCGGCTTGGGCTTCGGGAAAGTGAAAATCATAACAAGCAAGGGTTAGGGTTTGGGTTAACGATTTAGCATAATTGTCACATGTGTTAATAAACAAGTCCGTGGGCACTGTGGGAATCTCCGGTTGCTCTCTTCGTTCGGGGTTAATTCTATGCTAATGGAGCAAGGTGTGCACTTCCTCTGGCAACCCTTCCGCCAGCGACAAACACGATACGATCCCCTCCAATGCGATCCGATCTAATTGAATGTTTATGAACTGCGGATGACGCAAGTGTTCGGCCCCGATCACTCCGTTTCTGGTTTATTTGCATAAGCATTTGCCAAAGGAAGCCGAACTGATATGATTCTCAGTGTTTGTCCCTGACACATGAATGCTTTCAGGCAAACACACAGAGAGAGAGAGAAAAATATATTTTCATTAGAACATTATGAGTTGCACAAAAATTAATGAAAATTATTATTAGTCAGAGAGAAACATTATGTTTATTGCTTCGCAAAAATATATAATATATTAGAAAATATGTTATAAAAAATATTTTGTAAATATTTACTAGCACCATTTCTCTAAGTGTAGCACTTAACCCCTTCGGTGATTTCTGTGGCAGACACCGGTGCGTCAAAATAGTAAAAACTTGCGACTCTTTATCGCCGTCCGTGCACCTTAGAGCCCAAGCCAAGCCCGCCTATTCTCATCCAGGTGTTCTCTTCCTCGGAAATCAAGAACTTCCCCCGTGACAATCCGGTTCCCAGTTTGGTGGTGAATCCGTCGGTTTCTTCTGAGTCTCCGTTCCTGATTGCGGCTCAAGGTGCTACATTTTCAGTGCGCCATTTTCGATCCGTTTACGAGTTGCCAAGACGTTACATTTCAGATACCCTAGCACGGGGATTATTAAATTTGAACATAGATTAGTTATAAAATATTGAAAGACTAAAATAAAACTAAAATAAAATAAATTTTAACATTATTTTTCATCATAAATATATTAAAAAAATACTCCTAGAAGATATTTTAGATTTTTTAAAAGTATTTATAAAATATTTAACTTGATTTCACTGCAGTGTAAGGGTATTTTCAGCCTCTGTCTTAAGGTTTAATAATTTCCTTCTCACTTTGGTTGAACTTCGAGGGGGTTGGGACCGGATTGCGTTGCCTTATGAAATCACAAAACCAAAATCGCCGAGCAGCTGCGCAGTTATTGTGGCAAGTTCTGGCATGTGCTGGTTGTTGCTACGCAATATAGGTCTTTTATTTTGATTTTATTTCAGGGTGGAGTCCCCTCACCTCCATCCATCTAAGACCGGCCATTGTTTGATTTCGGACCAAAGCAGGTCAAATTAAGATCAGACTGATATACAGCATACGAATCCGATATTCTGCGATCCTCGCTTCCTCTATACGAATTATGTTCTGCCATTAAAATGCCTCAACTTTCACCGCAACTTAAGAAAACAAAAAAAGTGACAAAATATGGCTCACCCGGTAATTGCTCCCAGCAGATCAGTGAATATATTTATGTTATTGCTGCCCCCGATTGTGGCAAGTAAAAAATTGCATTATCAGAGTCGTAAACAAATTAGGGGAGCCGATGTAAAAAAAGGCCGAGAACGAGAGCGGAGAGATCGGCAGCTGCCCATATACACACATACTATATGGGCGGTGGGGCTGGGTATGTGGACGGATAATCAAGGCTCAAGTGGCGGGTCCCATTAGCTGACACCGCCGCCAAGAGAAGTGCACACAATATTTTAGAAACAATGGCCAATGGGACACGGAGAGAAATTGTGGGCCACTTGAGAGGCCTTTTTAATTAATTTTTTAATAATAAATAAATTATACTAATTATGAGAGGCTTTTGAAGTGGCTTGTGAGTGTTTCGGTGAAAAAAAAAAGGTTGTAAAAATCCTGAAATCCTTTAAAAAATGCAATATTTTCAATAAAATCAATTGCTATGAACATGTCTTTCCATTTTTCGAAAAGTTTTGTGTTTAATTAACAATGGGAAAACATATTAGGAAAAATATTAATATTGTTACACACTCAAGGTGGTACCTTCTTTACCCAAAATTATTCCGAGTGCATAAAAGTAGCCTAAGCTCAACAAGATTAATAACTCGCTGCGCACGTTCAATTAATCTTTCGCTGCGCCTGCTCCGGAACTCAGGAGCTGTGGAGCTATGGAAATGCAACTAGAGCTGGGAGCTGGGAGCTGGCTGACATGGAAATCGAAGTCCCACCAACTGACAACTTAACGGCACGTCTCTGGAACGGATCCCCTTGGCTGCGACAATATCCCGGAGGATGGTATGGGATGAGATGAGATGGGATCGTGTACCTGCCGCATTGTCAGTGTCAATTGTGACAGTGGCTGCGACAGGGGGCTCACTCCCCGAAAACAAACAAACGGACACGTTCTCCCAGGGGGAAGAGGGAAGGTGGCCCCAGCGATCATGCAAAACATTTGCCCATGAACGTGACAAAACTGAAGAACACGCTCCCGAATCCTACTAAATTAGTTGTTTTAGCTGCGCGGCTCTAAATTTAGGAGCTGCCGCATCGGACGACCCCTCGGATTTTTGGGCGTGCGGCAATCCATTGGCCATAAATCAATTATATGGCCCCAGCTGTATTTATAGACCGACTTCTTCTCGGCTTCAGGTGCTTCGGGTGAGGGAAATTCCATGCCATATAGCGGCAATAATTTTAAACATTTTCATAGCTCAAATTTATGTAAATACAATGCCGACAGCCCAAATATGCTTCTGCTGCTGCTGCTGCTGCTAGGTCCAAAATTAGCATAAAATATAAATCGAAGATCATTTGTAATAATTAGCGCGACATTTGCTGCTGTTTTTTAACACGATTTTTTAGCAGAAAAAAAACCAAGCAGTTCCCCTGAGTTGTTCCTGCACTTTGTTTGTTTAATTAGGAATCCCTTGGGCGAACAATGAAAACATGAACTGCTTTTGACTTTATTACGAGCGGGGTTTAATGCACTCAGGAAAATGTTTAGATTAGATTTATGGGAAATATATCAAGGTTTTAATTTAATATGATTTTTTAAAGGGTTATGTTTGTGTTTATTAAATATAAGTTGATATTGTAAATAAATTATAATCTAAATGATTAAATCAAATTGTTTTATAATTAAATTTTTATTGTTTTAATATTTTTAAAAGTGTTTAACCCCAACATACAATTTTAAAATATTTTTTAAGATATTTAATTTTAAAATCTTGCAAGAATTTGATGTTTCTGACCAAAAACAGAAGATTTCTTTTAAGATATTTTTAAATAAACATACTAAAACATAAAATATTTATTTAATTCTGTAACCTGCTTTATATTTATTGGTAATACATTTTTCTTTCAAGTGCACGAAATAACAGCTGAAAGCTGTCAGTTAAATTGATGCACCCCAAGGCTTTCGATTACAAAAGGCGAGGAGAGGCCACAGAAAACACGAAAACAAAAGCAAATGAGGCTGAAATTGCAGGAGCAACCAGCTTGAGTCGAAGCTCGAACCACCTCAGCCTCCACCACCATCAGCACCATCTGATCCTGCAGAGCCACCAGCACGCAACTTGACTCCTGTTCGTCCTGTTCACCACAAAACAGAAGAAAAAAAGCGAAGCGGGAATAAAAACTGCAGGAGCAGTCGAATTTTATTTGAATTAGCAACGCGCAATCAAAAACATTCAAACACGCATAAATTGAATCCCGTGGGATGATTTCTGTTTCGGGTTCCCATTGGCAACCCCCTCGTCCTGTGTCCTCCCAGCAACTTGTCACGTGATTCCAATAACAAATACTGCCTGCCAGCCTGCCAGGGATCATCCCTTAGTCCTTAGTCCTCGAACTACGACGAAATCCAACCGGAACCCGTATTTCGGCGAGCGTAAGTTATTTATCGGTCAGACTCCTGCTGAGGACCAGGACCAGAACCTGGCCACCACCTTCTGCCCATTCATTCCACCTCCTGATGCAGGAATCCTCCCCTCCTTTCTGATTTTCTCACGTTTCTGCAAGTGTAAATGGCCTCGGTCATGGGAACACTTCCCAATTTTTCGTAATTGAATAGTTTTATTGAAAATTAGATACTCAATGGGCCCTAATTGATTGGCCAGCATAGTCAAGGAACTAGGAGTGGTAACGCTGCTACACTTATAATTTAATTAAATAAAGGAAATTGATAGAAAGCATATGGAATTCTTTTTATAAAATTGTGGGAGTGTTTAAGAACTTAATAATATTAAAATAGTCATTAATTTAAAAAATGTACACTTTTTAAGGATTTTAAGGTTTTAACTAAACATTGTTCCTATAATTATTTATATATATTTCCATTTAATCATATCTTTCAAGCAAGTAGCTTTAGCTTTAGTTTAGTTCTTAATTTATATTATTTTATTTTCTTCTTTACAAATAAATTCACAAAGGATTTTCCAAATTAATATGTACATATTTTCTGTTGGGAACGACTTCTTAAATTTTATTATTTAAAAACATAAGAAAGAAGCCCAGACTTCAGCTAAAATATTAAAACTATTTAGAGTTTAGAAAACCTTAAAATTTATGAATTGCCATCAATTTCCTTAATTTAAAATTTGTTTCTAAGTATTTGTAATTATTTTATTTTATCATAAGAAGTCTCTTATTTTTGCTAAAAATATCCTTGACTTTGATTGAGTTCTACTCGAATGGAAAATGCTTAAATAATTCCCCAATCCATCACTCTGACATATAACTCAATCAATACCATATCCTCTTCTGAACCATCTGCTGTAGATCATTCGATTTTAGTCAGGCCGATTTTCAGCCAAGTCAGCAACAATGTGTGAGCGAGAGTGTGTCATCAAACCCTCGGTGGGGAAAAGCTAACTGCACATCACCTGGCTGACGGCACAGGTAAACCGCAAAACGCTAGCATGTACCGTGCAGATTTTCCACATTTTCCTTACTCCTCGGCTGAGTGCCTCACTTCAAAGTGTCAAACGGCCGCGCAGAGTCGCATAATGAAGTGCAAAATGTCATTAATTTGCCGCCGTCAAGGTGGGAAGGCTGTGCCAGTGCCAGTGCGAGTGCGAGTGCGAGTCGAGTATCTGCTGGGCATCTGACTGCGATGCAGCTATCTGCCAGATGCAGCTGCACTCGGGAGCGGACAAAAGAAAGTCGGGCGGCGGAAAAAGTATGCAGAAATCCAAAACGAATCCGATCCAGGCCGATCCGCCTGTCCAAGCCACACGCCGACTTTTGTCTCACATTGTCACGAGTTGAAGGTTTTTCGAGCCACTGAGCAGACAATGGGGGGAAAATGGGAAAAGGTACGGGAGGGGGAAAAACACACAGGGAAATACAAGAAAAATGCGCACCGTCGACCAAACCGAGCCGCAATCAAAACAAGATCTTAGAACTATTGGCGCCTGATATGCCGCCGCCGCACAAGCTCCAGCTTCAGCTTCAGCTCCATCTACAGCTCTAGGTCCAGGTCACTGGGCATAAACGCCGCTTTTGAAATCCGATATTATTATCGGAGGAGCACCACCGAGAATCGGTGGAGAGTCGGAGAACACGGTAACGGTAATTATAATCGAATAAAAGCAGACAACAGTCTGAAGCTTCCGACGCCGCATAAATTAGTCAGGGGAGTCCAGAGTTTAAAAAATAGAAGCTACGTCTATAATTCAAACTAATTTGTTTTATTGACAGCGTGTGCGCTTTGCGTTCTGTGGAAGATAACAGAAGACCCTCCACAAATTGGTCAATTATGTGGGGTCCCCTTACATATGTATGTGGAGCCCAGAGGACTGGACTCCAAGGCGTGTTTCATTAGTCCGAGTGACAATAAATTAAGTTTCGACTTCATCGCCACTAATTAAAACGCGCTCTTGAGATATTAATCTGCTGGGAAGAAGCTTAGTCTGTGACTAGACTTTGTGGTTTAACACTCAAAGAAATGGGATGGATTTGAGGATGGAAAAATGTGTATCATATATTTAAGAGTCAACGTTAAGAACCAAAAATAAATTAGTAAATAAATAATAAAGTAGTCAATGCTAAGGACAAGAATAAAGGTATTAAATACAACTCATTATACATTGTACATCAATTTAAATCAATTTTCACTTGAACTTGTAATTCTTGTATTATTTAAATATATTAAATATTTTAAAGCATTAAGAAAAACACACATATTTTACTTAAACAATTCATTTAACTATATTACATAAAGGCTTAATAAAAAGATGCACATAGTATCTTTTAGCTTCAATATCCCCTTGAACAACCCACAATTTCCACCTTTCAATATTCCTTTTTTTTAATATCTCCTTTTTCTGTTCCCCAATAGTTTACATATTTTTTCTCCAAGTGCCCTTTTATAGTTTGTTTTTGTGGACCACCCGCTTGGCATTGGAAAGATAGATCGATCGATCGCTGATCGGTAGCTTTGGCGCTCTCATCTTCAACTAATAACCACCAAAGCTTGTGATTTTATTTTCATAAATGAATCACGATAATAATTTGTTTATGTTTCTTTCAGTTCGCCTCGACTCGAGTCCACTCGAATCAGAGCTTCATGGGAAAAAGAGATTAACATCAGCGTTTATGTTAATGCAATGTTGAGACATCATAAAAATGAAATATATGCCGCTTTATTAGTTGCCAACCGCACACATTTGGCGAGCTCTGAATCACTTGCAAAAATCTTTGATATATATTTTTGAGAGAGCTTAATTGAATTTGCTTATCAATGGCAAACATCCTTTGGGGGTTATTTTTTCTTTTTTATTTATTTTATTATGCATTTTTCTTTTGGCAAAGTTGAAGGGCAACCTGAAGTTTAAGTTCGGTATCGCAGGCAGGTCCAGGAAAAAATACTTTATAAGAGATAATGTAGGAGTTATCTTTAGCTTAGTTTCTGTTTATATAATAAATGGTTTTAAAGATAAAATAATTTTTAGGAAATTCACAGAAGAATGTTGATTTGTAGACAATTTAATACATATTTCAATATTATTTCAATGCTTTTATAAAAGAAAAAGAATATCTACTTAAAATGTTTCTTAAATTACAATTGTTAGAAATTATTTAAAATTTTTTATTAATATAATGTGCATAAGTTTAAGGTTTTTAAAAAATTTACTAGTAAAAATGCAAAGAATATAAATATTAGAAGGTCTTATAAATTCCTTCAAATGTATTCTTCTTTTAATAGCAATATCTTTACCAATGATCACCTAACCATGAGCCTATTCAACGCAACATTAAAGAACCATTTAAACACAATCGGAATAGCAGTTAATTAAAATTCAAATGCACTTTTCCCTATTGATGATCGTAAACTATTGTTGATTGTGACAAGGATCACGTATACCAAAATAGATCTCGCCGGGCTGAGCACACCGGTTCCATTACAGGGATTTTTGGCGCCAAATAAAATGGTATATCAGGACTATAAGAACTGCAAAGAGTGCAAGGCCTGCAAGGACTTCAAGACAAAATCAGTTCCTTGTGGTACGTGTCACACAAGCAGATGTGGACCAAGGGGTGATCCTTGCTCCTTGCAAGACGTCGAGGGGTTGGCCAACGGAAAGTAACGTCTGAAACTGCAGTTCCACCACCATGGAAAGTAGAGAATTCACCACCAGCGGCATTGCTCCGCCGGAGGTTGTCTGGTGATGCTGTGGATTTTTGGGGTGGGACACGACTGCGCCAGGTAGATTTGCACTCTCGCCCTCCCTCTCCGCTTTGGCGCATTCCAAGGCACTACGGATCTCGACCAGGTAGGACTGCCGCCAGGTAGAACTTCCACCCCAAAATGGGCATGTGCCGGGTGGAGAGAGAGAATGAGGGGTTCCTTTGCCAGATGGCAATCGGAAATTTCATGGTCGCCGGGGGTTTGTTTTCCTGCCCGAATGCACCTATTTACCAGGAGGATGAGGATGGAGGAGGACCGGAACAATGGTCCGGGAAAAGGTTGATTTACCTTAGAGATCGGCGAGTTGTTTGTCCCGGTGATTAATATTTTTGCAGACTGAGTCTGAGTGGGAACACTACTGCATTGTTGTTCTCTCTTTAATGGCGGGGCCAATGTCACGTGCTCAGGTTTTGCCAGCTGCCCCGCAGGAGAGGATCCTGTCGATAGAGATCAATAGGAAAGCTTAGTGCTGGCCTCACACAAAAGGATCCTTATTGAAATCGGTTAAGAATATCGGAGGGGGGTATTTTTTTTATTAAAAGCTGGCAGGCGGATCAATTGATGAAGGCAGTCGATGGAATATGAGTTTTTAAAAAAATAGATGAGATTTTATATTAAAGTTAAGGCTTAGAAAAATTAGATTCTTTTTTTATAAAAGACCTTTCGGTGTGCTCCATATAAAACCCTATTTCTAATTAATTTTATGTGTTTAATCATAGATTCTGAACGAATAAACCCATGTTTAACTCCATTCGATATTAAATAATGATTTAAATATTTCTTAAACAATATTTTCTTTATATTGAAATAATATTGAATCTGAGAAACTTCTTTATAATAAGGATCATTTAAAATTCTGAATATATTACTACATTTCTCTTTTCTTTTATATTCTCCTGAGGATTAAATATGATCATCTTTGAAGTTGTTTGATTTTGATCGATTTTTGAAAGCTTCTGTTTTTCAGGCTTTCTTAAATACTGTGGAAAATTCAGTGAAACCACTATTATTTGTAGAATTCAGTCACTGGAAAATTTGAGCCAAGCTTACTACCATTCAATTGATCACTTGAAATCAAGCGGGTAATCAGCTTAGCCAAAATGATCTCCCAATGAAACGCTCTTCTGAAGAGCCAAGAAAATCGATCTCTTAGGCGATCATGGGACGTTTGGGAGCTGGAACAAGAGCGCCAAGAGCGCCAAGATCTTGGGGCTGTTTCTCTTAACGAAGCTCCAAAGAGCACCTGCCCCTGAAGAGTAGCTCCGGTATATAGCATGGCGATCGGGTGAGGCGGAACTCTGAAAGAGGTTTATAAATAAACTTGCTGATCGGGTATAGTTCGGTGTGTGTACATAATAAGCTCGCCACCAGCTGCCGCTCACTCATACCATGGAAAATCAGGGGAAATACGAGCTGCAGAGAGGCAGCTGGTGGCGATCGTTTAGAGAGGGAGAGCAGAGAGTGCCTTTGTGGCACGTGCTTGCTTTTTACACACAGATTTGTTGGCGGTGCCAAATGCTCCCTCCTGCTCCCTCAGATGTACCTCTCTATGAGGCCATCCCTCTTGCACCCCTGCCATGATCGGCAGCAGCAGCTGGGATCAGCGTTCAATGAACGCACAGCTGTGCGATCTTGGCTCGTGGTGATTCGGGGTTGATTCACAGAATCACAGAATCCCGTGTCACATCGGAAGTAGGTAGCCGTCAAGATCCTCTTTTGCCCGAGGGGGTTGATCGGAGTCCTGCAATCCTGCGATCCTTCGAGGGGGTTGAATAGGGAGTCTATAAAACCGAAGCGATCCTTGCCGGGTTGCATCATTCGAGCAAGAAACTCCAGGCGATCGAGACGCGCGTTGAGAAGAGCAAATGTGTGAGCAGTGATTCGCAGTTCGGTGTTATCGGTATCAAATACAGAGCAAGAGATCGGTGAATCGTGACCCAGTGATCAGTGATCAGTGATCAGTCTTACTTGGAAGTACGCCCACAAATAATAATGGATAAGCTCAAGTACAGCCGCTGTCCGCTCAAGAAGCGTCCGATAATGGTGGAGGAATCCTATCAGGAAGATCACTTAAGTCACGGTAAGTTTGCTTTAAGGATCTAAAAAGATTTACAATTAAATATGGATATCTAAATATCGTTTTCTATCATAAAATATTTCCTTTACTAAACTTAAATATCTTCTCTTTGAAGATGAAGGACCCGTGGACTTGAGTGTGGCCTCGGCAGCTATTCCCCTCGAACCTCACTGGTCGGTGAAGGCGGAACCGGAACCGCAGGCTGTGCCCACGGAGCTGAGGCGTCGCTTTGATGCGGCCATGAATCAGACCAAAGAGCAGCTAGCTCGACGGATTTGGGAGGAGACCCGTGAGATAGCTCGTGCCTTTCCCGATGTCTTCACCCGCGAAGAGATCGCCAAGAGCCTGGCGCGCTTGGGTTATGGGGAATTCGAGCTGCCACCAGAGGAGGAGGTCATGGAACCCGAACCAGAGCCAGAACCCCAGCACGAGCAAGAGCAGCAAATTCCGCTGAGCTATGCCAGGGAGTCACCTTCTACAGTAATCAAAGTAGAGCCCACCGAGCAGGACTTTCCCCTGCGGAACTACAATAATAATCTGCTCAAGAGCATAGCGGAGTACGAGGATTGCATGAAGATGCAGCCCATCAAAGAGGAGCCGATGCCTCAGCCGCCAATGTACTATCCTCCGCCTACGCCACTCGCGGAGCCCGAGGATCTTTCGGTGACCCAAAGGCGAGTGCTCAGCGAGAATATGAATCTGCAGAATGTGGCCAGGGCTCTGCTTAGCATGCAGCACATGGCGCCGCAGCAGCATCCTGTGCACCCTGTGCCGCCACAGGATATGGAAGAGGATCAGGAGAACCAGGATCTCAATCCGCTGAAGATCAAGAGCAGCAACGATCTGTACTACCAGTGTCAGCAGTGCAACAAGTGCTACTCCACCTATGCCGGCCTGGTGAAGCACCAGCAGACCCATGCCTACGAGAGCACCGAGTACAAGATCATTCGGAGTCAGCCGGGTGGCTCAGGCGCCATCGTGGACCAGACAGAGTTCTGCACGGACCAGGCATCGGCTCTGATCCAGGCAGCCAATGCTGCCTCGGCACAGAGCATGCAGAAGCCGGTGGGTGTGCCGCGTTACCACTGCCAGGACTGTGGCAAGAGCTACTCCACCTACTCCGGCCTGTCCAAGCATCAGCAGTTCCATTGTCCCTCGGCGGAGGGCAATCAGGTGAAGAAGGTGTTCAGCTGCAAGAACTGCGACAAGACTTATGTTTCCCTCGGCGCCCTCAAGATGCACATTCGCACCCACACGCTGCCCTGCAAGTGTCCCATCTGCGGCAAGGCCTTCTCGCGACCCTGGCTCCTTCAGGGACACATTCGCACCCACACGGGCGAAAAGCCCTTCAGCTGCCAGCACTGCAACCGGGCCTTCGCAGACCGCTCCAATCTGCGGGCTCACATGCAAACCCACTCGGATGTGAAGAAGTACTCCTGCCCCACCTGCACCAAGTCCTTCTCCCGGATGTCCCTGCTGGCCAAGCACCTGCAGACTGGCTGCCAGAGCGATCAGAACGGCGGTCCGTCGGGAGGATCCGCCGGCGGTGGCTTCGATCAGCAACAGCTCCAGCAGCATCTTCAGGGCTACGAGGAGGGACACAATCCCCACCAGGTCTACTATGCCGGCAGCGTGGGCAGCAGCAACGGGGAGGAGGAGGAGTCTGGTGACTACACCATGCCACCGCCCCAAGCTATATATTAAGGATATCACACACAGAACCAGCTCAAGTCAGTTTAGCCAAAGTTACACCAAATCAGATTCAGGGAAAAGTCAGTGCCAAAAATTAGTCAGCGCAATTATATTGCCACTTAGGGTCTCTAGTTTATCTTTCATATTTATTTAGAATTATCCCTTAATGAATATCCTTAAATATTTATTGAATTACATCGAAGTTAGTAGCTAGTTTTAGGGTCCGTTGTTGCAGGTTGTTTTCGTTGACAATTCCTTGTATTATAAATCGTTGTTAATACTCATTCGTGTACAAATCGAAATGGTGCCACAGAATAAATCCCGTATACCACAAGCCAACATTATAGTTTAAACTTATAATTTATTTTAATTTAGTATTTATGATTTAAGCTATGTAAATATTTGGTGAAGGTAGCCAGTTAATTGCATGCACTTATTTATAATTTTTTTAATAAATAAAAAAGAAGAAAAAACGGAGATACTAAATGGATTTTTATTTAATATTGAAGAAAGAAATACATTAAGTTATCAACACTCTTCTCTGCCGCTCTAAAAAATATACTTAACTTCGCTAAATCGCATCTTTTGGATGCACCTTTCGAATTGAACTGCAATCTCAAAGATGCAATCTCTGCAGAGCTTCGTAGGTGTCGTTTATTTATCATGGAAAACTCCACAAAATCGAGACATTCAACCATCAATGGATCCCAATGGGGGGGTTTTAAAGAAATAAGGAAAACCACAATATATATATATATAAAGCCGTTTATATGTATAAAAATCTATTGAAAATCGCTGCTTAAATCAAAATTAATTGCCAGAATAATAATTGTTTTGAACGTAAAGCGCCGAAATGCAAACGGCAAAACCGGAGGAGAATTGGCGCAGCTGCAACTGCAACTGCGACTGCGTCACCGGCAAAGCAGCAACACAGCAACAAGCAACATCAACAACAGCAGCAGGCGGCAAGCGCCAATAACAGTCATACATTTTAAGAAAAAGTTTCCAGGAAGTTATCAGAAATATAAATAAATTGTATTAAAGCTTGAGATTTCAACAGAAATATCTTCTATTTTATAAAACTTTCTTTCTTTCAAAAAGTAATGCGTAAGAAGTGATTTCTCCATTTTTAAAAATTGTTTAATAATAAAACATTACTATAATAACCATTTCCTAAAATTTTTTCCAATAATAAACTCACCCCCAATTTCTTTAAGTGCCCGCCAAACGTCTAGTATTTTTGTGGGTCTGCTGCAGTTGGCGAAATCCACTCAAAACAACAAACCATACGATGAATCATCGATTTTTTCGAAAAACAAAAAACAAAAAAACGACCAAAAATTTATAAAAAAAATATAAAGCCGGCTTGTGGTGCAGCCGCACGCAGCTAGATGGCGCTAGTGGGTAGCCCCAGCAGGCTTTTCAGGCCGAGTTCAATTAAACGCGTTTCTTCCAGTTGCCGCGAGTTGCCCCGGGGTTTGCCGCTTTTCCGCACTGCAGCCCAGCCGCACCTTACTTTATATATCCAAAGCCAACTGGAGCTAAAGGCCCCACCCACCCTTCATCTCCATCGAGCGGCTCAACTCACTCGCATTATTATAAATGCCGTCCACGCAGTTTCTAACGCTCTACAACTTCCAGTTTACTTTTTGTTCATAAGAAAAGTGTACCCTAACGAGAATGAGGAGGTTAATGGATAGTTTAAAAGATTATAAAATATATTTTTAAGGGTATTTCAATTGTATTATAAGAATCTATAACATATTATTCAAAATGTATTAGAAATTATTTTTAAACATTTTATTCCAGGAATATTACAAAGAAATCCACTAACATAATTTATTATAGTAATGCCTTAAGGAAAATATATTCTATTTATGTTCTTTCTATATTTTTCTTAAAATTTAATAGTAATAATAATAATTTCTCAGGGTATTCCTTTATTCGCTTTCTTTACCACTTGCTTCCGCTCTCGACCTGGCCAAGCGGTAGCTTTTTGGTCTATTAGGAAACCATGGCGTGGAGCCGGAGCCCCGCCACTTGAAAGTCATATTGCATTTGCCAGACAGCACTCGCCAGAACCGGACAGACAGTCCAGCTCAGTGCCCCTCCTCAGGTGTCCGTCCGTCCGTCCCCCCTCTGACTTTGATTTCGGGTGCGCGTGCTGCCGTTTTTGGGGGTTTTTCGGCTGAAGTTTCTAGGTGCCACGCCCCAATGGGGAACGCATGCCAGGTAGCGGCATTTGGTCAAAGGTTAAATTAGACGGGGGCCTGGTGACAAGTGCCAGGCAATCGTTTAGAGCGCTAATTTATGGGCCGCCGAAATATCAGAATAAAAAAAAAAAATGGAAAAATCAAAGACCGAAAACAACAAGCGGGAAATGTGCTCGAGTTTCATTTATTGCGGCTACGTGCAGAGCTGGCTTAATTGGCAGGCGGTTGGAGCCACAAGTCTGTTGGCCAAAAGACCAAGCACGCCCTGTTCTTTTTCTAATTTCGGGGCCCGGCTTCCTCGCCGTGTGGCAGTTTAATTAATCTCCGATCGTTCAGAATGCATTTTTAAATGCATTTTTCCACCATTTTTCCTCCTATCAAATTGATTTTTGAAATTGTTACGAGCTTAACTATTATTTAAATTCAGATATTCAAGACACGTTTCTCGCCGCTCGTTGGCCATTAATATTTAATAATTTCGATCGGCACATGAAACAAATTATGGAATATTACCAGGCGCCGTAGCAGCTGTAAGTATATAGACAGCGCCATTGTTTTTGTTATTTTTTTTCATGAATGTGTCTAAGACTGATGCCTTTGTTGCTGTTATGGCCACTAAGCTGTACGTGTTGTTTGCTTAACGCGCCGAGTGTAAATTAATATTTAATTATGATCGTTCCCAGCCCGGGCCGGGCCGCTGATCGTGTGTTGAGTAAACGCCATTTTCTGTATTAAGATCTAATCATTGTGTTTTTTTTTTTGTTGTTGTTTTAAAAGCTGCCAACAAAGCGTTTAGGCCAAGTCACTCGGCCATTGGTTTTGGCAATCGATTTTGGCTTTCGTTTAGATTAGCCAAGTTGAGCAATGGTTGGGTATTTGGGGATGGAAAAGGAGGAGAATCTATGGAGAATTAAAGAGATTTACTTATAATGATTATATTTTAAACAGGAAGTGAGCTTCAAAATGTATTACATTTACTTCAGTTCAATAAATTAATTATTAATAATAATTATTGAGAATTTTAAAACATTAATTTACTTAGATATTTTGGGAAATTAACTAAAATTAGCAAAGTTAAAAAGTTAGCTCTAAATATATTTATTATTAATGTTCCTCTTAAATTACCATTCAAGTCTCTTTACTTAAAAGTAAAAACCACAATTAAATTTAATTTAAGCCCATGTTCTTTTCGCTTTTTGTTTTCTTTATTTTTTTGCTTCATCCCAAAGACATGCTCTAATAAATTAAGCTCTTCCTGAGACCCAGTTCTAGCCTTGTTCCATCGGCGGAGGAGTGAGCTGACAGCTATGATTAGCCACGAGCAAGACACAATCCTCTGCTGTCCATAACTCATGCCCCACACACACTCACAACACTTCGGTGGAACTGACCAAAAATAAGTCGCGGCCAAGTCATAAATCCGATGCCGTGCACTCGTCGACGTCAAATTAATCAAAAAGGCAACCAAAATGCAGCGCAGGCAAATTAGCCATAACAAAAAACCGAACTGAGACCCAGAAGAAAAAAAGCATCAAGTGGCAAAAGCCAAATGAGAACTTTTTTCCCACACTGAGCCAGGCGATCAAAGCGGACCGAACCGCACCGCACCGCACCGTACCGAACCGGCAGAGAGAACCTTTTCGAACAAATCACATGCAGACAACGCCCCTGAAATGGAATCGATATAATTATTTGCATTATTAATAATTACCATTGTCTCGCTTGGATTTCGATTCGGATTCGGATTCGGATACGGTCTGCGATATAAAATTCAAATTCGAATTCAAACTCGAGTGCGTTGGCGTTCGACCGCACACAGAATCATAAAGCATGGGATCTGCGCTGGTAATATGCTAAAGAACGGCCAGGGACTTTGTTTTCGCGGCGCCTAATTAATTCAAACCGCAAAGCTAGCTCCAGCTATAGCTCCAGCTCAAAATCATATTCAAACTCTAACAGAAACAGAAACTGAAACCAAAACTTCATTCAATACGGAAATAAGCTTAATCTAACAGCGAGAAAAAGCAATTTGAAAACTTAATGTGGCTCCGGTTCGAATTGAGCCTCGGATATGGAACTCTGAGGCGCCAGAGGCAAAACAATTGCACCGATCTCGAGTCTGTGGCCATACTATATGTGTGTGTGTGTGTGGGCCACCCACACCGGAAAGCCTGGACAAAATCTGGGCAAAACTAAAAAGAACCCAGTGAAGAAAAAGAAATCCGTCAACAGGCGACAGACAGCACATATCAAGACTCAAATGTGTGTCTGAGCCTCGAAACCCCACGAGGCACCCCAACCTGACCACGCTCCACGCAAAGCTTCAACTTGTCAGCACGCTAAGTGCTTAAACAAAAAATAAACGAACAGATATATATATATTCTCATGTACTATATGTGTATGCAGAAAAAACAGAGTTCTTTTAAATACCACGAATATGTATAGCTATGACACATTGTTCTTTTAGCGCCTCGACTTTGGCTTTCCGTTGGGCGTTCAACCCGCACATGCGATTGCAGAGCAACCTGTTGTTTTGCTCACTTGCCGCAGACAACTGAAATCGGATTTATCTTATTACAGCACACAAAAGGCGATAGGCAAAAGTTTTAATTATGCCCGTGCCGCGTATTAGTTTCCACTAGCTTTTTGATCACTTGAATGGTTGGGAATTGAAGTGCAAATGCTCTTTCAAAATTAAGAACAATGGCCAAGTGTCTAAGAAACTATGAAATTAAATGATAAAGAAGCAAACTTTATTACATTAACTGAATTATATTTGATGTTTCATATTTTAAAATTTTATTTAATGAGTTTGAAGTTGAATAAAATGATTATCCAAATACAGATCATATTTCGCTTCAATTAAATCACATTAATAATATTTCAGAATTTATTCTTTATCCTATTACCCTAATTTATTCAAAACCTTTAACTTGAAAGGGTATTCTGGAATGGAATATTATATATTTTATATTCAAAGAAGGAGTAGAGGGCGTGGGTGTTCGACCCGACGCCGTCGTCGCCATAGAGAGGGCGTCAGGAAAGACAAAAGCCATCCAGTCACAAAATTGACATTTTGCTTTCAGCAGCAGTAGTTAACAAAAAATAATATGTATAAGATGGAAGGGTAAAAATAATTTAAAAAAACTACAAAAAAAAACGAGCGCAAAAAAATCATATTTTGCACGTTTTTTGTGTCGAGTGGCGACGAGCGAAACAAAAGACTTAGGCAACGAACTTGCCGCTCAAAGGGCTCGGGAACAGCCCCCGTTGCCCGCCGCCCGCTGCAAAGTGCTGCAAAGTGTCAAGTTGCGCAACTTGTCAGCCAAAAGCTGAGCCTCCTCGTCGTCGTTGCCAGTGTCTGGGGTTCAATTTTTTTTGTTTTATGCATAAAGCCGTTTTTAATTAAACCGACGACAGCCACTAAACATGCCCCATTATCATGTCATATCTATGTGTACTATCTGCATGTGCTGCCTATCTTTCGGGGGGGACTCCACAGCACAGATCCCAGAGTTGAGGCCAGGATCGGCCCCTACTCGGCCCGGATCGGTTCAGGCTATATGGCGGAGCGCTGACATAAACGCTGACATTAATTGAGTAATTTATAACGATGCCGGGCAGACAGAATGGATGGAAAGACATCGAGAGCCGACATCAAAAGCTCGGCAAGCGCATGTCTTGGGGCGCTCCAGAGTCAAGAGGGATCCGAGCACAACATGATATTGTTATTATTATTATGATTACCAGCGACATGAATTCAATTAACACTTGTCAGATGTAGTCAGCTTGGAGCTGTGAGCTGCGAGCTGCGAACTGCAAAACTGCGAACTACGAGCCCCGAAACACAGAAACAAGCTCACGATCCGCCGGCATAGATAAGTTTGGAAATTTATGTCTCGGATTTGGCCAACTTGCCGCTAAGTTATAGTAAGGTCTGCCCCCATAGCCAAAATATATATTCTTGGCTTTACTTTTGGGGGTTTGATATCTTTACAGCCAGGATTATATTATTCTTCTATTTATATTTACATTTTTGCCTTAGTTGTTCTCATACCAAACGGTTCAAGATAATTGCCAATGCAAAAACCTTTTTGGCCCGCTGCTAATGAGCCGAACATTGCCGCATCGCTTCTGCATTTAGGCCTAATAACTGTCGGCGAGGAAAGCCGGCATGGCATGGCAAGTCCCAAAGCCCCAAGAGAGTCGCCGATGGGCCTCCCGAAAAAGGCGCACAAGTCAAAGCAAATTAAAATAAGAATCACGACAGGTTACCATGCGATCCCCCAATCGAACCTGGTCCCAGCTTCGGCTTCCAGCTCCATTCGGAACAAACACGAAACGCCGCCAGAAAAGTTCAAGTCGGCCGGCAAAAGAAATTTACAAGTGTTAAATGTCGAACGCTTTTTGGCAGTGAGGGGAAATGCGTGCTGCTGGCCGGCTTTCGACACGAAGCCAACGCGGAAACGGTGGACAAATGAACCCCAGCTTAGGTTATTCACTTGGAAAAATTAGGGGAAAACTTTGTAAAGTCGAAGAAATATAAATAATATATTCGGGAGAAGGTTGATTCTGATTTAAAGGATGTAGTAGAATTTAAATCTATTATTTTAATCAGTTCTTTATAAACAGAAACAGAACAGAACAGCTTAGGTAATTCACTTGGAAAAGTAAAGGAAAAACTATGTAAAGTCTAAGAAGTATAAAAAATATATTCAGAAGCAGGTTGATTCTGATTTAAAGGATGTAATAGAATTGGAATCTATTATTTTCATCAGTTCTTATAAACAGAAACAGAACAGAACAGCTTAGGTTATTCACTTGAAAAAATTAGGGGAAAACGATGTAAAGTGGAAGAAATATAAAAAATATGTAGTAGAATTTAAATATATTATTTTCATCCGTTCTTTATAAACAGAAACAGAACAGAACAGCTTAGGTTATTGACTTGGAAAAATAAAGGAAAAACCATATAAATTCTAAGAAATATAAATAATATATTCAGAAGCAGGTTGATTCTGATTTTAAGGATGTAATAGAATTTAAATCTATTATTTTCATCAGTTTCAGTTCTTTATAAACAGAAATCTTTCCTTGGCTACAAATTCTCTATATTTAAATTTAAAGCTTACGCCATATTTTTTCAAGTGAACCCTTCTTAGAGTCCGACAAATGGCGTACGTGTTAATGGCATTTGAATTTGGCCAAATATGGAATCGTCTCCGTCGTCGCCACTGTCACTTTGCATGTTCCGCCTGCCCCACCGGCAAGTGAAGACTAGGGATTTGGCTCCAAAGAGGCCTCAAAGCTGGACAAATGCTTGGCCAGAGTCGTGTCTCATTCGCTTTCCGAATTAAATCAGTGGAAAACGACACGCATCCGTCGTCGATTGATTTTTTTTTGTACGAACTTGGGGTGCCCGCAATAAGATTACGAGTATATAGCATTTGGTCAGCTTTCTAATGGATCGTGACTCGGTGCCGAATTTGAGGATGAGTCCACAGTTGACACAATTTCGGCGGAAAGTGTTGCCAAATTAAGGGGCTGGATGCACAAGAAAAAAAGAAGAGAATGATTGATTTAATAACATTAAAAAAGATACAAAAACAAATAAATAAATAAATAAGAAAGCAGTTCAAGAAAGGTGTTACAATTGTGAATATATTTTTGATTTATCATCAAAAATATACCCAAAAATAGCTATTCATTTTTTCTCTCTCTGCCTAATGGAATTTGTCGATATATAGGTCGATTTCGGTGATTGGTTTTGTCGGCGGTCCATCACTTGCCAAACCCAAGACATCTTGGCATTATCTTCGCGATGCTTTCCTCATTTCCAATTTTGCGCATTTGCAAACTCACTCACTAAACACACTATATGGCCGGGCTAATCAACTCACGGCATCTGACAGCTGGCCCTAAAGCAATTTCCTGATTATTTATAGAGGTAACATCACTTGCCAGCGGCCACAGACCCACACAGTCGTCCGCATTTGGTTCAATTGAAGTGAGCTGGTGCTGGTGCTGCGGTTCAATAAACCAGACTCGAGGAGTCTCGGGCCCAGTCCAAATCCAAATGACAGGCAACAACAAACAAGTTTAATTATAGCTCATGTAAATAATTTCTCAATTGTAAGCTGTTATCAAAGAAAACTTCAATCAATCATAGAATACCCAACCAAGTCGGGGCGAGTATCAACCTGAGAGAGGCAGTCACCACACAATGGCTAGATTTCAGCTTCAGCTTCAGCTCCGGGCGTGGGCCGTGCAGTTTGAACTAGCCAAATCTTGGCTAATTAATCAAAATAATAATCAAGCAATCAGTGGATCATATGGCCAGACACCAGCACAAAGCTCAAGTTCGTAGATACGTTTTTTCTTACTATATCTATTTTTTTTCATGCGGCTCTTGGCTTTTTGGGTGAGCCACGACGCACGCCAAAGTGGAGCCCAGAAGGGCTAGAGATGGCAGCGTGTCACGGAGGAGGAGTCAAAGAATTAGGAGACAGGTTCTTAAGTCTTTATTATATTTTCTATAAGTATAAAAGTTTAGGCTTAAGTTTAGTTTTTATTAATTGATTTTTCACAGACTTTTAACTATTACTTCTTAAAGAAAAATCATATTTTATTGTACATAAATAGGTATATTATATTGTTCACCTTTTACCTCTGCTTTCCAGCCTCCTTTTGAGACCAATCTATCGCCTCTTAGATCACATTCTCACGCACTCCTCTTTGGGACTGTCAGAAAACATGACTTCAACCACTGTCATTGCTCACAAGTTACGAGCATTTGGATTTTTGTTTTGTTTCGAATTTCAGGTGCCTGGGTGATTCAAACTATTCGGCTATTCATTCATTGAGACATGCAACTTGTTTTGTTCTCGCACTCGCCTCGACACTTGGCCGCAAAATACTCACAGATATATGTACATATATACGCTTTATGGCCATATATGGCTGGCTGACAATCGGAGGAGATTTTGACATTACGAGCCGGAGAATAGGTTGAGTTGAACCTGTAGCCCCAAACTGACTGACTGACTGACTGACTGACTGCCTGGCGGAGCGTTAAGTAACGTCTACGCGTTTGAAACAATTAATCACCTGTCGTCGTCGCTTGTGCGATTGGATTGGTCTTTTTTGCCCCCTCTATTTTCGGTGGTTATGGCTCGGTTTTCTCAGATTTTTGTTTGAGACCCAGACAGTTATGTGGTTTAGTGGCCTTTTCTGGTATTTGTGGATTTGTTTCTTTCCGCCGGTGCATGATCTGTTATGGTTTTGTATGTTGATTGCTCGGAGTCGGTGATAAATCATTGCGGGCTGCTGTACGGGAATCGTGTTGATCTTCGGCCGCGGCAGCGAAATGTCAAAAGCGTTGTTTCGACTTTTGTTAGGATGTATTTTGTTGTATACAATTTTTTGGTGTTGTTGTTGTTGTTGTTGGTTTTCTGTCCGGAGATAAGATCTAATTGGCATAGTTTTCACTGCACCCAGTCTGATGTGTTCAATTGCTGACAAATGGCCCAAGTCATTTGTCTAACCTGCCAATAATATATCTAAGTATTCAAAATAACCTGTAATTTATATGCTTTGTTGTTTTATATGGACAAGTTGCTTATAAAAATTAGAATTTAATGATAATTTATTGGTGGAAGTTGCTAGGTGGAGTAATCTAGAAAGAAAAGAAAGCTTTGTAATTATTGAAATATATTTATTAAAAAATTTCTTAATTACAACTTATCAAAAAACAAAATAAACAATAAAATATAATCAATACCTGGACTTTATTATTATACAAAACCCGGATTACTCTTCCATTTCCTTATTACTTAATTTACTAAAATACAAATCCGATTTATCTGCTTTCCCAGGCCACTGAATTGACCGATATTCTCTAGCAAACAATCCCTAAATCAAACTTCTGAGCCAGTTTATTTCCCAGCAATTTTTCTTTCGCCCGATTTTGAACTTTTTCCTAAACTTCGAGCTCCGCCTCCTGAGCCCAGACCTCGCCAACGCGAGACAAGTGAAAAGCGCATAAATCGACGCCCAACACCTTGATTTAGGAAATTTTTATGGGGCGGGGGAAAAGGGGAAGCGAGGTTGTGCCGACATGCAAGTGAAATTTAACAAGCCACTCCTCAAGATCGGGCTACAATAGCGAAACGATCATCACACACAATGAGAGTCGAAAGCGGTGATTTTTCAGGCGAGCACCGAACCCAAAATACGTCACATTTCAGGAGGTGGAAATATTGTGGCAGCCCCCCCCTGTTCATATAGTATATATATACATATATATAGTATGAAAAAAAGTGGGCTCAGCCGAAGAAATGTTCCACGCCCCCGGATAAGCCTCGGAGGAGAGGAGCGACCACTTGCGCATATAATTAAATCAAATTAAAAGAACTAACGAAACAAAGCCAGGCACCATCCTGTTCCACTTGTCTCGAGGGGAGGAGCTCATCCGTTACACAGAGAAAAAAATATTATTAGTATTATAATTAGTAGTAAAATATATTTAAGAAGATATTTCTTAAAATATTTCCTTAAATAATTTGTGCTTAGAGTTGTAGCTTGTATATTTTATGTAATATAAGTTTTTTACTCAAGAAATTATTACAATATTTGTATTATTTGTTCAATAAATTTATATTTCTTAATACAATATAAAGAAAAGACTATTTTCTCTACGTGCAAAGTTGCGTGAGGAGTGAAAAGTTGATGCCGCACCCCAACCTTCTTTTTTAGGACTCGCCCTCAGCGCCAACGCAATTCAATGAATCCGCTCCTGCTCCCTGCTCCACTCTCCTCGGTCCTGGGCTCTTTCAATCTGGAGGCGCAAAAACCAAGTCACTGTCTCTAATTGAATTCGTCGGCTTAAATAAAATAATTCAGCTGCAGGGGCAGTAGTGGAAATAAATTTTTGCCTGCCTAGGACTAGGACTAGCAAGCACTGCCGTGTGGATAAATGTACATGGTTTGAGCCTCCACCTCCTTTGATTGCTCACTAAATGCTCCTCGGCAAACACACAAATGCACTGGCTTACAATTGATTTCTGCGTTTTTTTTCTTTTGCCTCTTTCGTGGTCGGTCTGGCAAGTGTCTCGGATACCTCGAAGGCGCAGCAAATCAATCTGCAAACATGCCGCCAAGCCAAGTGTAAGATACGGCAAGCCCAGGGCCAAAAGTGCACAGGAAAAATAGTTGTGAAATATTTTAAAATTCAGGGATATTATTTATGTAAACTTAATTAAAAAGAGATAAAGAAAGTGTATTTATGGGAATATTTTTAAATATGTAAAAATATCATATATAATTTTTACATAAATTACAAAGCAAACTTCTTTTTCGTTGAGTGACTTCAGTCCGTCCTTTCGTGGGCATCACTTTCTGGTTTGCTGCGGTGGTTTTGGTGCCGTAATAAATACATTTGGTGAATTTTAATGTCCTCCTCCCATTTTTCAGGCAATTTGAGCGCTCCAGCGTCTTCGGGACTTCCTTTCCGAGCCGAAGACACCGAAGAGACCCGCGAAACCTAAGAGGAAGACGGACCCAAGGCAGACCAAACACTTTGGTGCCCTTTTTGGGGCAACTCCCCTGGATTTGTGAGCGGTTTGGCAATAAATATTTTGAATCAGAAAACATATAAATTTAGTGATTTGCCAGTCACAGAGAGTCGAGTCCCGGAGTCAACGAGTGTGTAAGCTTCTTCGCTGGGGCCCCGCGAAGACTGCAGCCTGAAGAGTGAAAGACCGCAGGAGAATCGAGAGTTGAGATACGAAACGGATCGGATCGGATCGGATCGGATCAGTTCGCCGCCTCGGCGCAGTTCAACATAAATTGGTAAATTGTTTTTGGCGGCTTCTTCCCGGCACATATTTTCGTATATTGCATTTTCAGTGGTTTGCCGGGTAAGTGGGTCAAACCTGAAGTCTGCGTCCGCATCCGAATCGGACTCAGACTCGGACTCGGACTGGGAGTTGCGGTAGCCAGCATTCAAAGTAGGTGATGAAGTTCCAATGCTTCTTGATTTGTGATAAGCTTCATATTTTTAGGGTTTAATTCAATGAAAGTTGCGTCGACAATGGGCAGGCACTCGACCAATTCCAGCGGCAGTCAGCCAGTGAAATTATGCAGTCGGTGGCAGGCTTGGACTCCTTCCTCCTTCCTCTTGGTTTCTTCGATTTTTATGGCTTTTTGGGGTTTTGCGTGAAAATTTGCTTTATGCCGGGCCAGAGTTCAGCAAAGGGAGAAGAACACTTTTTGGCCCAGTCATAAAATTGATTTCGAGCTTTGGCGAGGAGTGAAAGCGACCTGGCCTGGCCAGCAGCAGCAGCAGCTGCCTCTGATTGGGGAAAAGAGTGCGATCCGCATTTCGGTTAATTGGAGATAGAATGTGGCCAAGTGTCGTGCCGCGATGACGATAACAAATCAGCCATAATGAATATCAGGGGATCAACTGGAAATTATTGAGGGTAATGATGTTTGTTGTAGAGAATTGAGTTCATTAAGTTATGTGGATCTACTCATGAAGGAGGAATAAGTTTTAAGACCAGTCCAGAATTTCTGCATTTAATTTTCCATAACCATTAAATCATTGATAACATTAAGGTCTCCATAATTAATTCCACCACTACCAAGTGGGCGAATCTTTCTCCTCTGGCTAAGCCATGACCAATTATGCCATTTGCCAAAATCAAACTATCAACTTTGACACTCATTAGCGTCAAATTATAGCGCGTGCAAAAGGCAACGATGGCGGCTTGGCGAACGGCAGAAGCTCAAGTACAAAAACCTCGTAAATCCATAAAAGCAATCGTAAATTTTTATTGTCATGCCACTTGCCAGGTTTCCCGGCTTGGGGAAAATGCCCGGCACTCCGTGCTGGTGAACTGAGTGCTGAGAACTTTTCTCCAGGGAAAACCGAACACCATCGACTCTGACTGTGGCGTTCCACTTGGTTAGTTTGGCGTTGCCGTCTGCTGCCTCTCTTCGCCGGCTCTCGGCATATTAAACCAATGCGCACATATTTCATAACAAAATTTATGAAGGGCCATTAACTTTAAGAATCTTTGCTGCAATTTAAGAGGGAGCTCCTGGCGAGGGGAGGGAGAAGGGAAGACACTGACAAAATAGAAATGAAAGACTTTGGTAAAAAAAATAACAAAAAGGATGCTTAAAATAATTTTCAAGCTTAAGGATACGTATAAAATATATTATGGAGAGTTAATATACAAGAATAATAAGAAAGCTTTCTTTAAATATAAAGTAGAGTTTAATAATTGCAATTGTTGAAGAATAATTGAATTATTTATGAATGTATTTTATTTGTTTCTAAGGATTTAGTAAGAGGAATAATTATTTAATCTCCACCTATCCATCTCATGCTTGAAGTAAATATTTTAATATTTCGTATTACATTTGTTATTGTTTTTTTCAGTCTAAAATTATTTCGGAAGCATTAATTGTTTTATATTTTTTTCATGTGCAGTCTTAGACGACGGCAGCGTCGCGCCGAAGTAGCGCCAATTTTTCGTCTAACAATTGGCGACGACCTAATGCCCCGTTTGGCAATCGATGTGGTTGCCTGGCCGGCCAACCGAGAGCGCTTGTCGTCGTTTAATTCAATAAGAAGATGTGGTAGCAGTGGCAGTGGGAGGTGGTAGGTGGTAGGTGGCGAACGGTGGCGATCGCGGCTCCTGGAGGCGGCACAGCAACCCATGAAGTTCACATGAATGCCATGAAACAATAAATTACGCTATTAATAAATAATAAATGTAATGGGAGGCTGCGATTGCCGAGTGGCGAGCGAGTAAGGCAGCTACCTGTTTTTAGCCCTCTCCCGAGTCACAGTCTCAGTTCAAGCCCCAATCCCAGCCCCATTATTATAATGCCCGGTTAACTACTGTGTCAAAAAGCAGCTTGGCAAATAAACTAAGTTGCATATTTTAGTAGAGCCCAAAACGAGTTGGAAATACGCTATGGTAAATACCGATTTTATTGCTGGTAGGTTTACTTTATAAAAATTAATAGATTAGTAAAAATCATTATTTTGTATATTAATACAATTTATATTTATAAAATGTATTTAACGTCTTTATAGTTAGAATCAAATATTTGTAGAACATTCTGTCAAACAGATTTATTTGATTATTTTTTATTAACTTATAAAGCATAGCTAAAAGTTATATAAAATAATATTTCTATAAAAAAATTGAATATTTGTCTTATAAAAAGTGTAAAAAATATATTGCTATGAACTACAAATACTTCTATCACTGATTTCACATAAATATAAGATTTATCTATTGTAAAACTTTCTTTTTTATAAATATTCACAACACTCTTATGGCTTATTCATATCATCGATCTGTAGACTTCCCCCTCTATATGAATCACAACCTTTAATATAAATTATCATAAATTATTTTATAAAAACCCCTAATGAAACCTTGGGATTCCTCGCAAATATATTCGGAATATTTTCAAAATGATTCCCTCTAACCATTCAAGAAAGTCATGGTTGCCCAACGAATCCCTAACAATGTTAGCTGTGAGACAATTGCAATTTGAACTTCCCTGGCAGCTGCTGAGTGGATGGCCAAGATCAGGAGTCCCGAACAGCAGCAGCATCACGCGATGCTCCGGGAAGAGGAGCCCATCGTCGCCTCCGAAATGGTTAATCATACCAGAAACGACCTAGACAGCAACAACTGCTCCGCGAGTGCTGATTGCGCGTGATCTTCGGGTAATTGAAATTTCAAATTTCAGTACACGAAAATTGGCTAGCGAAATTGCCAATGCAACTGCGATTGCAATTGCAATTAAAGGTTTTGAGTCATAATTTTCCGGCACACACTTGTCGCCCCCAACCAGGGGCGATTATATTCGATTCCCAAGCACAGGGAATTGTCGTACCGAATTTGAGGTAAAAGTTTGGTAAAAACAGTAGCCAACTGGATAGACAAGAGACAACTCATCGAATTGGGCCTCGGAGCCCCAAAAAGACAGGCTGGGAGAAAGAGGAGCAGCTGCCCGCACGCGCATATATTTAAATAAAACGTGACTGCCCAAATGGTCTCCATATCTCTCCGGCTCGTTGGCCTGGACACTTGTGTGCGCTACCGCTACCTGATCTTTTTGCTTGCCACATCCATCGAAGGGTATCCTGAGGGTATGGTTATGTAGGCCACTAGAAAGCATTGGGAAAAATTAATTTTCGACTTTAAATTATTTAAAAAAAATACAAAATTACCTTTGAAAATATTTTTAAAATCAAAATTTAACTATATAATAAATGTATAATATTTTAAAGAGAATTCCCGCCTCGTTGAGACCTCATGCATGCCTTGGAGTTGCCCCTCCGTAGGCATCGAAGGCATCCTGCTGCGAGAAGTGAACTTTTGCCTGACCAGCGACGTAGGCTCAATTCATATAGACAATATAAATATTTCATCTAATGCTGGCAATCTGCACTTGTGCCATCGCCAAGAGCCAGCCGAAGGCAGGAGCCGGGTTCCGGGATCTGGGATGTGGGATATGGGATCTCCATCATCATCATCATCATCATCTTCCGAATAGAGTGGGCTGGCCAGCCTCTTTGGGCCACGTTGGCGTATCGCGCTTTTGATTTAATTTCCAACCGCTGACTCCTTTATTTTCGGTGCAACAGAGATGTCGATGAGGATGTGGAGCGATGCGATCTTTCTTCTCATGTAAATTAGCACACGTTTCCCGGCTTAAACAGAAGGAGGTTGCCAGGTTGCTGGGTCTCAGCAAGGAGGTTAGTTCTTAAAACTGCTAAATGAACTCATATGCAAATGTAGCCTTCCACTAAGTGGGCTGCCCGTGGAGCGAAGGTGGGCGCCTAACCAGTATGTTGAGAAGTTCCAGAAAAACAAAGAATGAACCAGTATTTTGGTTCCATTTCAATGACTAATGCTTGAGGTTTCGTAGAAATTTAAATTCCCCAAAAAAAAAAATCACTCCTACGACACGTGTGACGCATCTCCAATATCGGCCTCTAATCCCTTCAAAGCGAATCAAAGTCGAGCCCCAAAAAGTAAATCCCTGACAAACACACAGACATATTTTTTAATAGCTTTACGGTCATCCTCTGTAGATGATGGAACAATGCCAAACCGTCCTCGTAAAGTATCGCTCAATCAAGTGAGTCGAGCTGATCCCAGCTGAGCAGAGAATTTTCCATGGTTTTATGAATGCCCCCGAACCCATCTCCCTCTCCTGCGGCTGGCGGCTTTTATCTGACAGCCACTGAACGCAATTAAAATAAATTAAATAAATTAATATTGTCACTCCCTCGGTAACATTTCCCGAGTTGCCTTTATTTTGACTCTTCTCTTTGTTCCAGTTTTTATATTTTTATCTGACTCGCTTTATGTGGCTACTTATATTGTGTTGTTTTAATATTTTGTTTCGTCGATCTTAATCAATAATTTAAATTTTTTATTTGAATTTTTATAGCATTTCGGATGGATTTAATGATGGCTGCCGCTTGGATATGGCTTCGATTATTATTTCGGGTGTTAAAGCTTTTCTTTGTGTTATAATGTTTGCCTGCCGCATTTTGTTATTTTAATTTTAACGACCTTACGTTGCGGAGATTAGCTCTCATTGGTGGGTACTTTGTTTTCGATTCCAAAGACACTAAAACGCTTTATTAGCCGCCACATGAGAGGCGATTTATGCATGTGTTAATTTATGTATGTAGAGGAGTGACTCAAGCCAAATTCATTCGAAGACGTTTATGAATCGGATCGCACAGAGTGTGAGAACGAATAGACGATGATCGGAGGAAGCGTCTGCTTCCTTTATTCGGTGTAGATCCAATTAACCAGAAATCCTCTGCCCCAGTGAAGTGCATTTCCCACGCTGCATTCCACACCTGACTTTCTCCGGCACTTGAAGAAAAGCTAAGCCAAGAAAATTCTGAAAAATGCTCTCAAACTTTTCCCTCTCTGTACATTCATGCCACTCTTGTGTTGTAGGTGTTGCAAACACTTGTTTCTCCCTCTTGCGCCAAATCCTCATCCTCGGCTTCGGCTTTCGAACAAATTTTATAATTTGTATGCCTACGAGTGGGGAAGAAACACGAATCAAGTGGCCAATGTGGCAGATGCTTATTAACATATCACAAAGGCGACTCCGACCCGACCGATGCACATTAACTTGTTGGACTAACGAGCCGCTCCATTTGAGTCTGTAACAATTCGTTATGGCCAGGCCAGAGCAAATACAATAAAAAGAAGACGGCAGGCAGCCCAAAAGAAAAAAAAAAGAAACACAAATCTCATCCCCACATCGTCATCGTCATGACGTGCCCACAGTTATCGCTTATCACAATCAGTGATAATTTTAACAGTAATCAACCTGTCCCTGCCCGATGACTGACAGCCCAAGACAGGTTGTCGGTCCCTCCGATTTCTTCGGCTCCGCCGCTTTGTGTATAATTTTCAGTGAAATTGTTTAAATTTCGTTTTAATTTAATGATGCCGACGAGCCGAGTCGACCAGATCCTCGGCCAGAGATCCATGGTGAGCGCCAGTTGTGCAAAAAAGTGGCCACCGAAACGAAATAAAAAATAAAAACAAAAAGAAACCAAACATAAATAAAGTAAACAGAAGAGCAAACAGCAAAGCAAAAACAAAAAAAAAAGGAGCAGAGAATATGAGAAATGTGGGGACTTGGAAAAAATTATCAAAAGCAGCCGCTAACATGTCTTGCGTTTGATCTTTTTGGCAGCCAAGTGGGTACATTTAGAGAAATGATCATAGAGAACGATGAGGAGTAATAGGGAAACTTTAAATAATATTCTTATAGAAATATATTATTATTATATATTATTCTTAAGAGGCCAGCCATTTAAATCATTTAAGAAAGGGCAATGGAATGTTAATTAGAAAGGAAATTGGAAAAGTGTTATCAAAAAAATAAATATAAATAAACTTTATTAAATATTAAACACATAATGCAAAAGTGTAATGAAAAAATAAATATAAATAAACTTTATTAAATATTAAACACATTTTCAACTGCCTCTAAAATACCTTCCCTATTTCATAATTCTTTAAAGTGTATTTCCAATGAATGGACTTTGGAAGCTGCCATTCGCGATAGGGGGTAACAGGGTGTATTCAGAAGGGTTTACGGGGGCATCTATTAAGGCCAAAAGAGGTCCCCATTTTCCCCCAAAACCTTCATACAGTTATTCGCCGTATTTGTTACCTGCTTCGATTCGATTTTTTTTTGTTGTATTTTTTGCTGTTGGTGAACTTGTTAACAGCGCTGTTTTCATATTTATTTTTTCGCTACCCTTCCGCGTCGCTTTGACTTTATTTATGGTCTTAGATTTGGGGTTCGCATCGCTCTTTTCGTTGTATATTAATTTTATTGTGTCATTCGGTTTTTAGCACTGACATAGGAGCTACAGCTACAGCGAATATCATTGGCGATCGGTGGCCAGTTGGTGGGAACTTTTTTTGGTGCGGCCATCGAGTTCGTTGCCTAAGTCTTTTGATTTGTGGCATCAGCCTCGAACTGAAATCAGGGTAATCTCTTTGAACTAATAGCTACCGTGGTGCCACGCCCCCAGCATAGGTACCTGCTCTGCCCTTTTAATTACCACATGCCGCGTTTTCGAGTCAAGTTAAATTATATTTCCTGTTCTCAGCCTCCGACCCAAGACCATTCCACTGGACTCTCCCACACCGGCGCCTTTTGGCCGTGTTCCCTTTATTTTTATTTTATTTTGTTTTGTATTTGTGTTAACCCGAAAATCCAAACGAAAAGCATTGAGAAGTTTTTTTGAATCCCATTGATTTAAGCCGCCCGCCCGGCAGAATTTCGGCTACAACCCAGCTGGCACGCCCTGGGGTATCGGTGGTGGTGCGGGGAGCCGAGCGTAAAATGTAGCAACTTTATTGGCACAACGGGCGTGCATATTAAATTAATAAAAGATCCGACCGGGCAAGCGATAGGGAAACGATTTCGAGCTTCTTGCGGCGGTTTCTAAAGGGGGAAATAATAATAAATGCGGGAGTGCAGGTACCACCAATGTACCCTGTAACACCTTTTAACATTTGATTTATTAGGTTTTAGCAAATGGATGATTTAAAGAGAAAGGTAGGAAATTAAGGGAATAAATTAAGAGTTAAATACGTTTTAAAATAGGAAAAACATTTTATTGAAATGTTTGTAAAATGGGAAATATTAATTGAGTATATCATACTTTTATACAGAACCTCAATCTAATTATTATTAGTAGTAAAAGTATGTTTCTTCTCTTATTTATTTTATATAATTTTTTAACTATTCGAATTCATAGATAAATATTGTATTTAGATATCCATTATACCCCTTACCACCCTATATTCGTATCTATAAAAACTCTACAATCAATTTCTGGGAAATAGGCAGCCAAAATTAGCTTGTATGTAGATTTTGTGTGCTCTTTTGGTGGCCTCTATTCTATAGGAAACCCTGGAAAAATTTGCACACATCCAATGTGGCTGAGACGCAGGAGGAGAATATTGTTTTGTCAGCTTTTTATTGGCCAACATGGGCCATAAAGCTACTCAAGTAGTATTTTTGCGATAAAATACAACAGAGAACACCGGGACCAGGAGGCGAGGGACACCGAGCAGAACAGAACCGAACAGAACACAGAACAAGACCAGCAGATAATGCAGACGCATAGGATAAAAGTCTCTGGGACAAGCTGGCCAAGATAGCAGAAGAAGCTGGTTAAAACAAACACAACACTTGAAGAAAATGTAAAATAAAATAATTAAATAGAGGAAATAAAAGAAAAAATCTATAAACATTAACAAATCAGAATCAGTTCAGAATTCCTAGCTTTAAAATCTCTTAAAAATATAAAATATATATTAAATAAACCCCGCATTTTCTGCAGTGCCTTCAAAGGCAGGCGACAAAAGCAACAAAAGCAACGACTCAGGAGGCAGCACTTTCGAGCTGGACATTCGGCCAAGTTAAAGTAACTTGTAAAGTCACCGGGATGTCGGAAAGTCGCAATGTCGGGGGTGTGGAAAACAGCTCGCAGCCGCAGCTTGTACGGATAATTGGCGAACCAGGTAGAGCTTGCAGCCGGTGTGTCTGGTGCCATGCCATTTGACCATAAACGAGCGAAAAATTTGTTCGGCGTCGTCAAGTGCAGCATTTGCGGATAATGCCACACTGCTGACTCCCCTTACCCCTCTTACCCTCACTCACCTCTCTCCCTTCCCAGTTGGAGGGCCGAAAATGTGAAAAGCTTTTCCAGCATTTCGCTATCATTATTTACTAGACAATCGCTGCACCCCCTAAAGGAGCCAAGGGAGAGGAGCTGCCAAAGGAGCTGGAAAAGCGGGAGCAGCAAGTGCTATCCATGAAGCGAAGAGAGCCTGCAACATTTTACAACGAAAAGCGATAAAGTTACGATTTATTAGCCCAGAGTCGCTTTAAAATCAATTATGCCGGAATGTGGAACGCTGGAGAACAGGCTATCCGCGAGGACACCCAAGCAGCAGGCCAAGAACAAAGATTATGCAATGCAAACACTTGGTGGATACAAAAACATAAACTCCGATAAGTTATTCGACACAAAAATACCGATTAACAATAAAATAGAAAAGGCAGAAGTCGTAATTAATATTTTATATTCGTAAATTAAGGAAACTTCTTAACCATAGCTGCCGGATTGCTTCTAATAATAATGTAAAATATTAAAAATCTATAAGGAAAAATGCTTAAATATTTTTCTCGTTCCTATAACGTATTCTTTCAAAATCTTGGCATACCTTTTGACTCCCCTTACCGATATCCAGGAACAGCGACTGGAAAAAAGTAGCCTAACCCGAGCGTAACCTCTACTTAGCCCCCAACCGGCGAGTCGGCTGCCGACAACTCTCGCCTTGTCTATGGATGATAAATTAAAAGCCTAACTTGACAATCACTTAAGCATAGTTTGTAAGGCGTCCTCATAGATTTTAAGCTGCCGTTGGCTTCCAGTTTGTTGTCTGGACCAAAGGAGCAGCCGAGCAGCAGAGCAGCAGGCACCATGCAGCCTCCAAAGCCGACGACGACGACAACAGCGACTACGACGACGACGACGTGAACACGTTCCTATTAGTGGCGAAAGATCAGCGAAAAATAGAACGGCGGTTCATTAAAATGAGAATCCAGAGGAGGTCTGGCCAGGGGTTGGAGGGTGGCAGGACGCCAGGGTGGCTGATGGCAGAGGTTACAGTCGCGGGACACAGAAAAAAATATAGTAATAATTATAAGATCTATAAAGATATATCATATAAGATCTATAAAATAAAATAAAGAAAGGTGACACAATAGAAATTGTTAAACCAAAATTTATAATTTAAATGAATCCTCATTAATTTTAAATGTACTCATTTTTCTCTCTCTGTTTCTGGTTAAGCCAAGGAGTCGGTAAGCCGGCTTCGCGGCTTTAAGAATAATGATAGCGGTATTCTTGAGCTATTGTAAAGGCAAAGGAGCAAGTCAGCCCAAAGGAAACGAGCCTGGCTGCAGTGCCTTTGCTGGCTTCCCCATCCTGCCTTCCCCCTTTTGCCAATCCGTGTTCACTTTCGCGCCCGCTCTTTAGAACTGTGAACATACAAATTCACTCAGCGTTGATAGTAGCCACCAAATAAGAACTTTAAGTCGGTTGGGGGAAGCTTGCCTTTGCCAGAGGTTTAGCTTTGAATACCCTTTAAATTTAAACTAAAGTTTAATATATTGAAACGAGAATATCTGAAATTTTGAGAATATATTTCAAAGGTAGTAAAAATATTAATATAATTCTTTGATAAAGGGCAACTGATATAATGGGTTATTAAAATAGATTTTACCAATATTTAAATGAATAAAATAATTGATTAATTGTTTGCAGCATTTAAAAAACAATCTACAAAATATAAAACATTTTATATCTTTCCTAAAAATAATAATAAATAACTTTCTTCTCACCATAAACCCAAGGACTCCCTGTTTGAAAGAGAGCAACAAAGATCCAGATGCCGCATTCGGAGCCGCAAGTTGGCGAGTTGGGGGCGTTGCTGTTTGGGCCTCGGGGCGTGCATTGGAAACAAGTTGGCCGCATATTTTGTACGGGTTCAGAGTTCATCCCGGCGATCAGTGGCTGCCAGACGACGGGCCGACAGATAGACAGGCTGATCCAGCAGCTAGGAGCTAGGAGCTAGGAGCTGGCAAGCTGGCAAGCTGGAAGCTGGAAGCTAGGAACTCGGCTTGTCCACTTGTCGTCGCCAGTTAGCCCGATGTCCATCGAATAGCCAGCCCCTCCTCTTGGGTAACTGGTCTCCCTACCCCTTGGGATATATATCCCCTTCACCTGTCATTGTCACCGCCTGCGACGAGGTTGTTGGCTGACATTTGCCTATAAAGCCGCAGACACTGGCGATTGCAATTGCGAATGCGAAAAATACGAAATGCGAAAATTTCCAGTTCCTCCTCGCGTATTGTTGCCACATATTTCAAGTGTCAAACGAGCAAATTGCATACCGTGTTCCAGCTTCGATACCGAAACTCTATTTACATGTTCTTGTAGGCGTACTTAAGATGCCTGAAATGCCAGCGAGCCGGGCTAACAAGTCCATGCCAATTTGCTTACCGTTTTCGGATCTATCCAAATTGTCGCCATGATTTAAAATTCCTGGAGACGGGGATTCACTCCTTGGTAGTTTAACCTGTTGTATGGGATGTAAGGGTTAAGGTAAGGTATTTTCTTTAACTTTGAATTTGAAAATCCTAAGTAATTACACTTTAAAAATATATTTGCGTATATTTTGATATATTCCGGTATATTTTTGTGTATATTTGATATATTTGGGTATATTCTGGTATATTTTGGGGTTTACTTGGGAATATTTGGGTATATTCTGGTATATTTTGGATATATTTGGATATATTTGGGTATATTCTGGTATATTTTGGGGTTTACTTGGGTATATTTGGGTATATTTGGCAACCTTGGAACACACAGTATTAGAAATTAATATAAAATATGAAATAGTTTCTATACTATCAAAAGGTATAAGAAAAAATGTTCTCTCACCATCTATTAAATAAAACTCATGTAGTTCTTTTTTAAAAAACAATAAAAACACGACCTGTTTTTTCTATTATTTATTTCATTTGTACAGAAAGCAGAACGAAATCGGGGGAAATTGTATATGGCTTCACGCCCATTAGCGGGGAAATGGAGAAATGGTAAACAACAGATGAGCCCGATTAATCATAGTGGCCTCTTCCAGGTCCTGACAGGCCCAGTTCAAAAGGATCTCGGCGAGGCCGCTCTTGTGGCCAGATGACAGGCAAGGTTGATTTTTAATTTCCGACTTGTTTTTGCCTAATTTTATGCAGCCTCAAGGATTGCATGACCCGTCTTCTACTCCAAGGACTGCGGCCATATGCTGCTGAATATTCCATGAGCAGCACAAATTAAAAACGGAGTCGGAGTCCCAGACTAAACTCTAGCCACTTGATTAATTTAGCGTGCAGAATGATTAAGTACATTTCGCCCGGGGAAGGTACCAGCCGTGAGCGTAAGGTCTATCTAAATCCACCCCCAACTTCCGTGAAGTTTCAGCCCGGAAGAGTCATCTGGCCGCCTTCAAGTGCATCGATGATGATGGAAACTACAGCAACCAATAAGCTGGAAATGTAATTTCCAGGCATTTAATGCCAGCTCAGCTTTTTATGGTTGTCACAAATTTACATAAAACCCGGCAACACACCCCGCCAGCTTTGCAACCCTATCCTTGAATGCACTTGGGAAAAAACTTGAAGTGGGTTTTTAAAAAGATAAATGACTTGTTTGATTTTTAAAACAAGCATAAGCTTAATTTGAATTGTTCTTTGGCACATTTCTGTATGTAAATAAAACATATTATTTGGAACTTATTTAAAATCAAACTAAATGTCACTTGCACCTGCTATTATCTTAATTTTTTCTTCCTGTGTACTACCTGTTAGCAACCCACTCAATTCGGGAGCTATAATTAATGAGCCTCGAGCGTGTCAGAAGGTGAGCAACAACATGGAAAAAATGGAAACAGCACAAAACAAAGTTTCCTCGCCATTTCAATTAGGCATAAAAAGTTCCACTCGATGCAGGGGAGGATTGGGAATACGACGGCGACGCGTGCCACCTTGCCCTTGCCACCCCGCGAACTGCGTTCACCTGGACAGGAGCTGCACCCAGTCGGGCACGTCCTTTGGAAAATAGAAGATACAGCGAAAAAGGGACACTTCAAAAAAATAGATTTAAGAAGAAAATAATCAAACAAAATATAAAAAATATAATAATATATATGAAATATTGTTTTAAATATAATATAATAAATAAAATTTTGTATAATATAGAATATACCAAATTAATATTGTATTTTTAATAAGGTTCTGTATAAAATATTCATTAAAAACAAGTTTAAATGATTTGTTTACTTTTTATTAATTTTTGATAAGCAATTTAATACATTTCCCAATAAAAATTACCACTTTCAGAACACCATTTCCAGTGCATCGATAAAAAAAGCCCAACCAGGAAGCAAAGGACGACTCCTGTCTGCGTCTGTGCCTTTCCTGGTTCGCTGGATGAGTCACGTGACGCATTTGCAGCGGATTTTGCTTATTTTTGGATGCACAAGCCAGCCGCCATGGGGAGCGTCACGCAACGACAGTCGCCCTGTCCATACATTAAAATTAATAATAAACGATTTCGGTGTAATAACAATAATTTTAACCGAAATTTAGTGCCCGCCTGCATTTGTATATATATTTGTATATGGTATATCCATGCAGATATTGTTTTTGGGAGCCCAGGAGTTAGGAGTTTGCTTTAAGTGGGCGTGGGTGCAAATGGCAAACATTTGAACACGCAATGGGGGCCCGAAAGACGTACAGACAGTCAGACATCCCGGCCAACTGCCTCCAAGTTTATGACGTGGGCGTTTCAATTAAATTGATGAAGGGGACGGACGAGGGGCATCCACTGGCATTGGATAGCGGCACCAGCAGGAAGCTCTGACAAGTTGGACACACTTTCTGGAGGGGGTGGAGGAGGAGGAGGACCAACCGGGGAGGTTAACATTTGTTTTGAGCCTGCCTGTCATTTGGGATTTAGTGATCAGACAGGGTAAAGTGAACTGGACATGGAGTGAAGGGAGGTTTTTTTGAAAGGCGGAATGCATAGCCTCAGGTTGAAAAATTCGCTTTTTAGATGAGAGAAAAGCGGATTTATGTTATTCCATTAGGAGTTTAGGAGTTCTTCTTTTTTAATAAAATGTATAATTCATTAATTTATTTTCAATAATGTTTTTAAATTATTTTTGAAAAGGTTTCATACAAGATTTCATAAGTGTTCTTTACAATTCTTGTTTACCTTATATTAAAATTATATACGCTTGTCTTCCTCCTATATTTTCCAGCTTTTTTATAATTTTACACCATTTCTTATCTTAACTCTCCCCAAAGAATTTAATTACCAAATTCTCTCACCAATTTAATGACCGAAAATTCATTCAAACTCTCCGATATTTAAATTTCATTTGACTTTTTCATTCACTTTTTTCCTCTACATCTTTGCTCCAATTTTAATCAACTACAAACTAGAAATCCAAGATATTTGAACCCATAAAACCCCATTTAAATTGGATATTCGAAAGATATTCAATAATTATCGCATCTAAATGCTGTAACCAATTAAACTCATCCACAAATTTCGTTACACCCTGCCGGGGAATTGGCTTCATTAAAAAACAATCAGCAATGAGTTGGGGAAAATTGAAAAACAAAAAAATATATAGTATGTGGAAAGAGGCGAAATTAGAATACAAATGCGATCGAGCAAATCAAGGAGACAAGCGCGACCTTATCAAGTGGATGTCCAACTAAAAACCGATGACTGTCACTTTGGTAGACCGTAAAAATTATACAAATTTTATGATGGCTCGATGACAAAACTGATTGAGATTGGCTCCGAGGCGGAAAACAAGTTGAATCGGTGGCTCGTCAGTGGCTGCCATGAATAATTTAGTCAAATTAGACGCCATTAGGCGACAGAAAAACTAAACTGGCACCGACTCCATCACGCATTTCAAACGACGACGATTTCAAATCGAAACGTTTTTCCCCTACACAGCACCTGATTCGTCGTTATTTTTAACCAAAAAAAAAAACTGGACCCAGATTGGCGATTCGACTAATTAAAAACGCTTCGATCCGGAGTTCGAGTTTCGATTTATTTATGGTCACTCATTAATGGGGGGAGACGACATGACACTGGCAAGCGGGCAACAATGTTGCCGGGAATTATTTTGTCAAATTTTTTAAACGAGCCCAGGATTTGCTTAACGCAAATATTGACCCGCTCTCCGGAATGAAAATAAACTCTTAGAATTTATGGCACTTTGAGCGCGCTGACGACTTATTTATTTTTATGTGCGCTCAACACAAATTTGCATGGCTCGGCATTTTCGTTGAGCCGAAAACTGAAACACGAAATTCTCATTAGGTGATCTCAAAAATAATATTATCGCGTTCGAGGTCCCCGAACAGCCGTTGATATTTCGCTTGCACCATCGGGCTTTTAATTTGTTGGCGGCTCAAAATTATTCCCCGACAGGTTTGCCAGCCTCATATGTATAACTCGTTTAGAATTCATGTATAAAATCTGAATTGGCTAATTTGTGTAAAAAATATACATATATACAGACGGCGACAAATTTACAAGTCGAATCAGTCCACAAAATGGCCGACGCTCTGGGCCGGCACATGGTCCGAGGTTTGGGGTCTCCGACCAAGTAAGATTCCCTCGTCACACCCGAGGGCAATGCACACACACGCAATGCAAAAGGCAGAGGATCTCGGACTGCCAGTGGGTGCAATGGCTTTTAATGAGCTGGTAAAGTGGATGTAGACCAGCTCCTCTTCGGGCAATCGCAATCGCCATGTCCTATGGCTACCTTACACCTGATTTGGGCTTAACACCTGACTAGGGAGTATATTTAAATTAAATTTGTATCATAAATAAAAAGTTAGTTTAGAGATGGATCATATTTTGTACGATTTACATTCAGTTTATTTCACAACAATATTTTAAATTTCGCAATTGATTAATAAATTCAATTAAAAATAATAATACATTAAATAAGAATGGTTTTCTTTTAATAATACATTTTTTTGATATTTTAATTCTTGTTTTAAATTAAATAAATGTTTTTAAGGGTTAAGCTAAGTATACATAATATAAACACAAATAAAACAAATATTTAAATGTAGCTAAACTATTTTTTAAATAAATTTACTTATTATTAAAACTTAAATTAGACATTCCCCTTTATAAATCAACTGAAGAGCAGCCACTCACTTGGCATTGGTCTTTAGTGGGTTAATATGTTGTGCACTTGGCATCCAGTGGAGTAACCAGAGCACCGCCTTGGACATGCAAAGTCATCTTCTTTGCCTTGAGTTGACTCGACTCGTGTCTAGGGGCACTGCAAGAAACGCATGAATTTAAAGCAAATTACAATATATTTCATGAAAAAATATATTTTATCACAAATTGCAAAACATTTGAAGCTAAATCTAGACACAAATAATAAATTCATAACTTTTATTTATTTTAAACTCATTTAATAAACCAATTTAATTGTAGAGCATTCAATAATTTTGTTTTAAAAATATCCTTATTAGCAATTTAATGAATATTTTTATTACCGTGCACTTGTAGTTGTCTCGTGCCACAGCAGCTTCTTCTGTTGAGGCTGATAAAGTTATTGTCGCACCGTGGCGACATTTAATAAATGGCGTAGGCATTAGACTTCGGCCTCAGTCCGAGGCTCTCGGCCAGAGTCTCAGTCTCAGTCTCTCGGGGAAGACATGGCGATTGCCAAACCGCAGCTAGTTGCAGTTGCAGTTGCATGTTGCATGAGCCGGCGATATGATACGTGGCCCAGAAGAGCTGGCCGAAAGCGAACTGAGCCAGCTCTTGTCGCTCTGGCATAATGAGTGAGTAGCAGACGGAGCAATGAGACGCTACAGACAGTTGTCAACATAATTTAGGCGCATGCAAAATGCCAGCAGCAGCAAGTACAATCTCCATTCCCCCACAAAAGCAAACTATTAACCCATTGAAAGTTAAATTAATAAAGAATTCAGTTTATTTTTGTAGTAATTTTTATTAAATAATTAATTTTTTTATTAGATTATATTTACATTTGATAACAAACATTTCTGAAGGTTGCATTTTGCTTTAAAAAGTATTCTTTACTTAAGAGGAACTCTTTAAAATGTTATCATATTTATAAAGTTAAAAGAACTCTCTTAAAAATTCATATTTTTCAAATATTCTTTTAATTTTTATATTTTTTTAAATCTCAATTAAGAAGGGTTAATTTCGGTGACCATCCACGGCCTCAACCTGAGCCCCACTTCATTGGCACTCGGGCACTCGCAGTCGTATGTTGGTGTAACATAAGTGCGAAGCACACTTTATTGTATCACAAATGCCATATTTTCTCATTACGATTGGACATGATGCATGTGGAATGCCCACAGGCGACACGCAACTCCTTTGGGTCCAAGTGCAGAGTGTCCACTTGGATCCAGAGGGGCCCTGAAGAGCTGAGGAGCTGAGGAGCTCAAGAGCTAGCTGGGGAGCTGGAGAGTCGAAATAATTAAATCCGTCAAGTGTTGGCAACCGAAGCGAGCGACCCGCACAGCCAAATGGCAACCTGTCACCCTCAAAGAAGCTCTGCAGATGGGCTCGTGACACGATGAAGGTATAGAGGAACTATTTAGGATAATTGAGATAACATAACTGGGCTAAAATTGGCATAATTAATATCGAAATCAAATACTGTGAGAAATATATGAAATAAATAAAATAAATATTCTTCTTTAAATATTTTTTAAATAAACAATAACTTAGGTTTAAGTAAGGGGTATCTAATAGTTGTCTCTAGCATATTTTTTTGTATTTTTAAAAGCATATTAAATTCTAAATATATATTAAAATATATATACTACTTTTAAATGAATACACCCCTTATCTAGGTGCCTCAACCACCTCTAGGAGGAGTCATGAAGTTATTCCCTGCTTTATGTCCAGAGAATATCGCACCACATTGAGACCAACCAGCAGCGGATTGATCTTGTTTATGTGACCATGTTGCACATAAAGCAGACGCCAGGAACATGCAAAGCCCGTAAAAAAAACATTTTTTAAATCGAGGAGGAGTAAAAGGAAAAGGAGAACAAACAACAAGCGGAGAAAAACCGATACGGAGAGGACACTCAACACGTTGAGAAGTTTATTTGGCACCTGAAGATGATAATCGGTTACAAATTAATTGCAACTATGTTGACATTGTCCAGCCCGCTAAAAAAAAAAAGAGTCAGAGGGGGAGAGGGGACCGGTCAACGGTCTCAATTTATATAGACAGTTGGCAACTGTAAATAAATAAAATTGTCAACGGTCGCCTGCACTTGCGAACTCTTCCAGATTGCGCCTCCTTGATTGCCTTGCTCTTAAATTGTGCTGCCAACTTTTCAAAAAGCAACAAAAAAAAAAAAAAAAGACGGTGGGGAAAAAAGGAAAGGAAAACCCGAACAAAATCTGCAAATTTACACAGAAATCTCCGAATCCGTACTCTTGGGGATTGGCAAAGTGTTTTACATATATTTTTCTTTTTTTATTTATTTTTTTTTTTGTATGCTGCTCTTATGGAACGCATTCCTTCTGACAGCTTCAGCGGGGGCCGTCATCGGGCGAGTTACTTGTTGTCTACATTCTGGAGCAAGTGGCCAGAGACCAACGCCACGATCACACATGGAAAAACGAAAGGATCTTCAAGGGAATATTACGTATACGCAACCAAGAAAATATAAATTCTTTATAAATTAATCTGCCAAAATTTAAAGGCTATTTTGTTAAATGTAATAGAAATGAGCATCAAAATGTATAATTGATGAATTACTATTTATTTTATTCATTCGTAATTTAACAGCAAACGAGGGATTTTAAGGGGAATATTACTCATAGGCAAAACAATTAATAAATAATATCAAAAATAATCCTCATTAGTAATTTAACATTTTAGAAATTCTAAATATAATAAATATGCAAAATAATGAATTCTAATTTAATCTCATATTACTCTAAAAAATATATTTTTTTCCAGTTCATGCCCAGGACAGTGATCACGGCCTGCGTCTGGGCCCGGCCGGCATGCGTAAATTGGATTAATGCATTTGATTCGCCCCAAAAGACGCCAGCGCCAAAAGCCTCAACTTGGCTGACTTTGAGTCAGCCCAGAGTCCAAAGCCGAATCTGAATGTGAATTCGAATTCGAATCTGAATCCGAGTCCGAGTCCAAGTCCAAGTCTGAAGTGTGACAATTGTCTGAGGGCCCTGATGGCAAGGTTTTTCCTCTTGGCTGGCGAGCACATTGTTCCAATTTGGTTTGTTCTTCTGGCTGCAGGCTCTTGAGGTTGCTTTTTTTTTGTATTTATTTGTTGTACTTTTTTTGTTCCTGCTGGTAGGGAGTACAGGTGATATATCAGACAAGTGACGACGGGCGGTGCCGGGGATGCCGATGCCGATGCCCCTTCACTTCATCCATTCGCGATGACGTGCAGCGATAATGGAGCCGGAATGGAATGTTGACGTCTTGCCCAGGGCAACGTCAACTTGGTGTGGGTGTAGGAGCCGTAGGTGTCGTCGGGATTTCTGGGTATGAAAGCACCACCAACATGTCCCGATGGCAGATAGCCAAAGCCAAAGGTCAAGGATGTTTTGGAAATTTTAAGGAAATATAATTTTATTTATTTTGTATATATATATTCTTCCTTTTCTCTCCCCCATCTGTGACCCAAATTTATTCGCTGTTTACGCAACTCATTAGTCACCTGCTCATTAAGGACAGCCCGAAGGAAATCAAAAATTCACATCATATTTGCCATAATTTTAGCGCAGCTCAGGACACCAAATATGTGAGCGCGTGAAATCCCCAGGCAGGAGGACTGTGCGAATCATTTAGACAATAAAGGATAAATTAATAGGAATGATGTTTAAATTTTATAAATATTTATATATAATATTTCTTTATTATTCAAAGATTTTAAATCTGTACGTACAACAAATAATAATTAATTATAACAATAACTTGTGTTGTATTATTATTATTTATATTATTATTATTTATACAAACAAAGTATTTTGTTTTGCTATAAATTTCTTAGCTTCTAGAACCAAACAATTAACTAAAAAATAATTTAAATACAATATTTCCTTTTATTGCTATTACCTTGACCCAACCTGTTTGCATTTACCGAATCCCATAAGCAGAAGATGCCGCCGCGGACGGAGACCGAGACCCATCATCTTTTTCAAAGTTATGTGCGCCTTATTAGCACATCATTTAAGCGAGTTACTCGACACTTCTCCACGTCCACGTCGCATCCATGTCGCCGTTCATCCGCGGCCAGATGCAGGGGATGCATGTGGATGTGCCATGGACCAGGTCCATCATCGGCCTCCAAGTTCCAGCCCAACGCCAAGCACCACTGCACTTCCTTATGGCCAGTCGGTACGCTTTGGCTCATTAAATTTGAAAATATAGCCGGCGTTGTCATATAAATCTTGTTTCCATCAATATTGACCTGTCAATGTCCGGCGACTGCTGCTGCTGCTGCTGCTTGGCCCTTTGGTCAACGTATCAAAAGCCCAATATAATCACACCAAACGCATCTCCCGGGCCGGCATCTCTCGCTCTCGCGCTGCTTGTCGGTGTCTTGGCAATTATTTTTGATTTTTTCTGCGATTTTTTGCAGAAGGAGACGGCAACGACGACGATGGCGGAGACGACGCACTTGGCCCATTGTACACTTGCCAATGGCACTTGTGGCCACACTCTCGTGCGTAAGGAGCTGTCAATAAGCAAACAAACGAGCCACAGTCGCAGCTCCTCGGTTACGCTTTTGTGCCTATTAGTCGCCTCCACCTCCGCCTCGAACTCGGCATGACCAGCGTCTGCCTCTCCTCCTTCCACCTCCCTCTCCTTGGTCCAGCCTCTTCCAGTGCCATTGATGTGTCAGGGCATATGTTCTTTTATGTCATCATTTCACAGCTAAGTGGCAGTCTGCTGCACCTCCTGCTCCGCCAGCAAGTGTAAATTCAAATAGGGGACTCCCACTACACAAGGAGAAATATATTCTTTAAGCGAGGATTGTCCTAATATTTATTTAAATATTCATTTTTAAGAATCTATGGTAACCATTGTTTTGATTATTATTTCAAAAACGATGTCAACATAATGATAACACATTTCCACAACAAATAGAAACTTAAAAGGTGTAGTAACCCTTACCTGTTAATGATACTTCTATAATATTTAAAACTGTTTATAAAACTTTCTTTTAATTTATTAACACATATTAACAGTCATTTTTAACAAAGTTATCCTTAAAATATCCCAAATAAACACATTATAAATAATTCAAAGCTTTAAGGATATCGCAGAGCCTTTTACAGAATTTATTCAACTGAAATTGTTTTTTTTTTATAGTTTTTATATTTAGAAAGTTTTTGCAAATATCTTCCTTATAATTAACATATTAAATACCTCCCATAAATACTCTCTTTTTTCTGGGTGCATTGAATACAAATCAATTCAAGGGGCCTCGCGAAAACAAATACCCACCAAGCCAATTAGATTTTTCACGCTCTCCCCTGCTGGCCAGAAAAACTGGGCAAACACAAGAGAGAGAGACAAACAAACAAAAAAAAAAAAACAGCAAAAAAAAGAGAGAAAATCAACAGCCTAATTGACATTTGCAGTGCAAGAATTTATTGTGCCCAGAGCGTACATAAGTTATTCCCTTTGGAAATGAATACATACGACTCACTGACAGGAGCGCAGGAGCTGGACCTCGTACGGGAGTTGGAGTCGAAGTCCAAGTCCGAGTTCGACCGAGTCCCGAGGCTGGGGACAAACTCTCTTTTGGACTCCGACTGGAGCTGCGTGGCCATAAAGTACCCACAAAAGTTGGCACACTCGCAGATACCGAGTGCCCGGGCCCCATACACAATCCCATCCCATCCAATCCAAAGCCAGGCCAAGAGACTAACACAGTCACCCCCACGCAGCGCCAGGCGGCGGTGGAGTCACAAGTGTTCCATTGTGATTGTTGTAGGAGGTTTTGGGCCATCTCCAGTGGTGGGCCGTGAGGGCATACAATTTTTTACAATTTTTAAACTAATAAGAAAATAGTTCGGAAAATATAAATAATAATAAAATATTTAAAGAATATAAAAATATTCTTTGTTACATTTTATCAGCTTTCATTATAAATTTGTTCTTTAAGTTTTTTGTCAACTTGGTCACGCTCTCATCTCCACATTTATTTTTTTTTTGTGCTAAAGAGCAAACTGGCAACAACAATAAGGACAACAAAAAACACTATGTCAACAGTTGTTTATTGTTGTTGTTAGTGTCATTTGACTTGGGGGCTGCCTTTTGGGCCATTTTAGACAGTTGGCAGCGCGCTAATTTGTAAGCCTTAGCTGCATTTGGAAGCTGATAAGACTCGTAGATTTCGAAAGAAAGAGCTTAGGAGAGAGAGTGCACAGAAAGAAAAGGGGGTATTAAATTAATAGCCATTAAATTATCAAGAAAACTATATAAGTTTCATTATAAAGTTTAGAAGAAAAACCACCTAAACCCTTGCTTGATATATATTTTTTTTGTTGAAAGTTTTACGCTGAAACCTTTTAATTTCCTTGAACTATATTATATATTTTCTCTCTGAGTAGGAGATAGAAAGAGAGAGCTGCCTGCTGGCCATATTCGTAGAGAAACTTTTTTGTGTTGCTGGGCGTTTGACGATCCACGTTTGATGTTTGGCGGCGACGACGCGCATCACGAAGCCATCAAATGTCAGTCGGTGGGCAGCAGCACCTCCATTTCGGCCTCATGAGGTGGGAGGAGGTGGCTGCCTTAGGATGCCCAGAAGGCAGCAGGGAGGACAGTGACACGGTGGCCATTAGCTAATGTCATGTTGGGATTAGCCGATGCGGCGATTAGGAAGTTTGTTTGTTTGCCAGGGAAAATTGCACTTCCTAGGAGGATAAATCAGAAAAGACAGCCTGACCATTTTAGGAGATATTGGAAATAATTTAATAAATATTACAAATTTTAATTTTTTATTTAGTGATTTAAATGTGTTTTTATACTTATTCTTTAATAAACTTCTGACACCAAAAGCTAAGACTTCTTTAAAGGTGAGTTTTAAATTCTAGCTATAATAGATGTTTTGCTTTTATATTTACAGAATAAACTAAATACAAATACAGGAATTTATAGAATATATTACGTAATAATAATAGTATTTCAAATAAGTATTTTATATATTTTAGTAGGAATTATATAAATAAATAATATATATTAACTAAAGTGTATGGTTCTTGACTGGTTCTTGAAAATTATTCAAGTGCATTTATAAGTTTAATAGCTTAGTTCAGCCAATATCTAATTAATAGTTAGTAATTACCTATGTGTATATATATTTAATTAAAAGTTCTAACTGATCCACAAACCGCATTATAATATAGTAGTTTATTGAATTTCTTAAAGAAATTTCCCATAACCCATTAAGGTTCCCGGAAAAAATAGATGCATATAAATCACAGCACTTACCCCGCGACACTTTAATTAATTTAATGCCCCACCAACTACATTTTAAGTGTTTCTAATGCATTTTCCAACTGGCCATATCCGCCTGCACTTGCTGGTACGCGAGTATGATTGCCAATAAAAATACCAAAAGATGCCGTGCATAAATTAGCGGCTTTAACTACAGACTGGGACACTGGCCAACTCACACACATTGACAACGACTTAATTACGCCAAAATCAACGAGCAATTGCCATCAATAACATGGGCTATTAATATTCTTCCATCGCCGAAGCTTGTTTATTACCACTTTAAGCCACAATTAAACAGTGAGCCAAGAGAGAGAGAGAGAAACAGGCGACAGATGACGCGGCGGCGGCCAATGGCGAGGCACCAAAGCTCGACTTTTGCTGGGCAAATAAAAATTTGTAGTAATAGCAAAACTATGTAAATAATCAACAACAACAAGTCAGAGCCAGAGCAGAGGCAGAAATGCGTGTGTGATTCATGTTCGAGGCGATGCAGCCAGGTGGAGATTTGCCACAGTGACTTGCAGAGGGAGAAAAGATTTTGAACTATTAAAAATAATGTGTAGATGTTAAAAAAATTATTAAATTCTAAGAAATATATCTAGTGCAGTATCTGGTGCTGAAAGGTACCTGTCAAAGTTCTCTTTAATGTGAGAAATGTCCTATTAATTTTGTTTCTAATATTTTGTCCTCACTCTAAACAGTACACAACATTATTATTAAATCATAGAACTCTTCTCTGATTTTTCCACAGTGCCTTTATGGCCACGTCCGCTGTGGGCCATGGCACGAGCCGCTGCCAAAAGTGGGCAACGCTGGAAAATCTCGCACTAGTTTTTCCAGCCTGCGCACACCGAGCGTTTGTAATGCGAAACCAGCGCCGGAGCGGAAATGCAAATGAAATTAATGTGCTGACAACCCGGCCGCGCATGCGCGTTGACACCTTCGAAATAGAGAGATACCGAGAGAGCGAGGCAGAGTGGGGTTTTGGAAGTCGGATTGGGCAGACCCCGTGGTCCGGGAGAAATTACAATTACACATGGCGGCATGTGTCATATTTTTATTTTTATTTTTATTTTTTAAGCTGCATCCTACTGTGGGTCGTCTTGGTTGTCAGTCCTGTTGTTGCCGCCGCCGTTGTCGCATGTCGCATGTTGCAGTTTGCAGCTGATGTTTGCAACGCTGTTTTCGTCTGGTTAAACAGGTACTATGCACTGCCAACTACTAGTACACTTGTTAACATAACTACAGAGCGTTGCCCTTAAATGGGGAAAGGGAATGGGTGAGGAAGAAGGGTATTAATTGCGAAATCAAGTCTGGGAATTACTCCTAAGAGTGTCTATTAAATACTATAATTTTAATATTCACAATTAATTTATTTATGGCTCTTTGAAATATCTATCAAAGTCTGGCTTAACTTCAGAGTTAAAGGAATAATGTGACCTCTTAATATATGTATTTCCTGATGTGCTTAGAACACACGGCACATGTACAGCCACTACTAATCAACACTTGGCAGGTCCTGCTGCTCCTCCAACATCCCTTCCTCAACCTCCCTGACATAAATCAAACTTCAAACGTGGCGACAACTCTAGAACAAACCAAACATCGGCAAACACCTTTCACCCATAAATGGTTTGGCCAGTTGACCATAAAGTCGAGGTACGAGCCAGTGTGTTGACGCACTTGCCTCCTAATGATAACATTAAAATTGTGTTAAGAAATTAGCTGAAGAAGAGGGCAGCAGCAGAGGCCGAGGAGGAGCAACCACAAGTCGTAAATCATGCCCCTGCGACAGCAATGGAGATTCCTAGAGCCAGCAGCATTTTCACATTATGCGATAGCGAAATGTGCACGTCAATTAAGATACGCCGAGGAATGCCATGCGAAAACAGACGAGGACAGGTGGAATTGCCCCTACAGATCCGAGGAGGAAAGGGGACTGTAGCTGCTCCTGCAAACCAGAAGCTTGTCTCTGGCACTTTTGTCAACTTACTTAACAGTTTTTACGCCTGTCAGCTCGTAAATCTTCGGCCGGCGAGGCCATTGTAGGAGACTTGAATCCTAGCCACTGGACCGGACTACTGAGCTGGGCTAATTTAAATGAAGCAGTACACGGGGAAAAAAAAAGATTATCATAGAGATATAAAAGGATTTATAGTAACTGAGCATAAATAATTAAAAAGTTTCTACGAAATTCTGAAAAGCAAAATGTATTGTTATTATTTAATATTCTTTATTCTTTTGTTTTTTTATTTTTACATTACATTTCATTAAGCATTATCCTCAGTGTTCAAGTGACAGCCTGTGCCACTGGTATAGCCCTTTATTAAAAGTCAATAAATTAATAAATTATCGCATTAAAATAAATTGCATCTAAATGTTCTAAGCTGCACATTAATTAAGCAGATTGCTTGATTTATTGCCATATCAAGTGTCGTCCGCGTCTTCATCTTGGTCCATTGGGAAGCGAGTCTTCTGCACTTTGCTGATTTTTATCATCATCATCAGCATCAGCCTTGTCGGCATCATGATCGAGTGAGTGAGTAGTGAGTGCAACAGCCCCCTCGAAAGGGCCTAGCCCATCATCATCATCATCATCATCATCAGCATCAGCATCAGCATCAGCAGGCCCCACATTTTATGTGTCCATTTACGTAGCTCAAATTGTGAGCATTCTAGGCAGCAGCCTCGGAGGCTGAATCTTCTCAGAATCTGTCCAGAGTGTTCTTCCCTCCTCAATGTCGTCGCTTCACATGGCTTCTTGTGCGTGCCAATTTCCCGCTTATTAATAAAGATAAATAACTTAATGATTATAACGTTTAAAGTGTTTAATTTCGAAGACATTCAGACGCTATATGCTGCTACAAGATAATGGCCAATGGTTTTCTATTGAAATTAAGCAATTAAGTGGTGTTTGTTTGGAGTTGAAATATGATTGACTATGGGAAATATGGTATCGTGCTTCTATTATTATTATTTCGTGTGCTTTATTTCCCTTAAAAATTTTAGTTTCATTAGAGCTAATGTTAAAATTTGTTGTTTTTACAGAGTTTTAGCATGAGCTATGCTTTTCAACTGAAATATATTAACATTTTCAATCGATAGTTGTAAATAACATATTTTTAATTCTATATTTATATATTTAAAAAAGTTAAAGAGGTTTTTATTTAAATGCTTACTTAATAATACATTTTTAGTTGCTTTATTTTATGATTTAAGACATTTAATAAAAATATTCTGTGTTAAAATAATTACTATAACAAGGTGCGAAACCAGAAGTTAAAAGATATATGTACCAATTAGAATCCCTTTAAAAAACACTTGCCTTTATGTTTGTTAAGCTTATTTATACCATTCTGTAAATATTACTTTTTATTTTGTATTTTTACTTAAAACCTCTGCTGCACCCACAGAACACACAGAACAAGCATATATCCTTGAGACTGTTCATCTGTTTACCCTTTATTTTTCATCCCAAAGCTCAACTTCCTTGCCAGCCTGGGCCTGTCTGTCTGTCTGTCAATATGGGCACTAAAAACGATTATTTAACAACTGTTTAAACAGAAATTTATGTTTATTAATAATATCAACAGCATTTATCCACCGGGTGCCCGCTGGAGAACGTTTAATCAACGCGCTGGCAACTTTTGGGCAGAGCCTATGAATCAGCCAGACGGATCAAGATCAAGTGGAGCAGGAGTGCGAGACTCAGACTGAAATTCAGACTGAGACTGAGACAGAGACGAGGGCGTCTGTGGACGCTATTTTTCGTTTCGTTTATTTTGCGGCACACACTTGGCCATACACACACACATTTGTGTATATATAATTTTGCGGTGTAACAAGTTTTTGCCGCCTCTACAGCGGCGGAGGAGTCGCAACTAAAGCGAAAAGTACAAAAAAAAAAATATATAAAGCAACGGCTGCGGCAGAATTCTTGTTTCCACTCGAGATGCTGGAGAGAGATCTCTGGAAACAAAAATTCAAGGTTAGCGGCTGCGAGAAGCCGAGAATTAAGAACTGCGGCGGCACCCAACATCAGACCTTAACCCCTGAGTGACCGACTTAAAGGTGGGTGGACCCAGAAAAATAATATTTTTTAAGCAAACAAACAAAGTTGGTCGTGGAACTAAGGCAAATTCTGTGAATAGAAAATTAAAGAAATTAGAATTAAGTTGATCTTACATCTTACTGAATCAGAACTTAGTTTTTTTTCAGTTGTTTAAAAGTAATATTTATTTTTTCATCTATAATTACCCTAGTTTCCTCATCATTCAAGGGTTAACAGGAGTGTAAGGTGCCGGGGAGTTGCCCCGCCCAGGCAGACGGACATTCAACAAATGAATTTCATTATATTGAACGCATTCGTGCATTCTACCGCACACGTCGGCCCCATGGATCCAGGCAGAAAGGTGCAGCCGAGGGACTTGTAATCAGTTGGCAGGCGAACGCATAAAGTAATTGCTAACCATTTGCGTTGGCACCGCCGCCGAAGGAACCAACTCCGGTGGAGTACCGCCCCACCTCGGGTATTATATATATAGAAATATATATATATATATATTTTAGCCTCCAACTTCCTTTGGCCCTCTGATGCTGCTCCTTCTGTCCCTGCTCCTGCTCGTTCTGCGCGGGCGTTCATTAACAGCAACCTGTTGAGTGTTGGCGGCCGGGGCGACAAACGTTGCCTTTTCTGGCAGTCGAGTGGAGCAGTAACAAAGGCTTGAGAGGAAAAGAATTAAGGAACGAGACGGTAAAGGATCGAATAAGGGATACCCAGTGGCCAGATAAAGCCTTAAAACATTTATTCTGAGGATTTTAGAGCATTGAAAAATGAAAACATATTAAAATATAAAGCTTTTATCAATGATATTTTTCCTTGATGATGAAGACTTTTAAGAAATATCCTTAATTTAAATTTTGTTTATAAAAAGAATTTATCTTAGCCTAAAAAATTGTATTTAGTTAAAATCGTTTACTAAGCAAGTTAAATAATATAATTTAGAACTTGTCTTTGGCCAATTATACCCCAACGTCTTAGATTTGTCCTGCCTCTATAGTACCTACGACTGAGTTCTCCCAACAAAAGAAAAAAACCTTAAGAATTAATAACCAGACGGGCTTTTCAGTCTCCGTCTGAGCACGAGCTGCTGCCGCATTAATCAAGGCAACAACAAGTGGCAAGAGAGGACCAAGAAATCGAAAGTCGTCCCGCACAATGCACTTGTTGTGTGTGTTGTGTGTATTGCTGTGCTCACACCCAAGCACACTCTCGGATGGCTCTCTCGGATCCAGCACCGTAATTGGCCAAATTGACGTTTATATGCGAGGACCGAGTCGCTGGTTTATGGACAGGATTATAGCATTGACAGTCCGCGCTAAAAATTCATGCACAACAGGAAGCCACACCATCCGGACGAAGCGCGCCTTTAAGCAAAGCCAAAAAAAAAAATTTACGTGCCTAAAACTTGAATTTTTTTTATTAAAACGGCTACGAAACGATTTCTGCCTCTCTGCTTGGACTGGCCAGCACTTTTAATTAAAATGCCATAAATTCGTGAAGAGGAAATTATCATTAAAATTCCCCCAAGAGCAAAACAAAAAAAAAAACAAAGAAACAAAACAAAACTTAATTTCTTCCTTATGCATCCGAGCAGGTTGGCAAGGTTGGCCAGAGAATGCCAGAGAATGCCAGAGAACAACATTGTGACTGCGGGATTTAAACGGATGCGATGCTTTCTAGAGATAGGGATTAAGATAGGAAGTAAACTGGGTTTAAAAGGGAGGATAAGGGTATGATAAGGGATCCACGGAAGTAGGAATCAGGATGAGAATTTAGCTTACCTTATCTCGGTGTTAAATTGAAAGGGAAATCTATTGTAAACAACATTAATTTTAAACAAATATGAAATACCAAAAACAAAAATATTTAGTAAGCTTTTATAAAGATTGCTAATCTTCTTGAGCACATATCTTCTTTTACTGCCTAACTAATGCTTTAAATAGCTAAACTCACAGCTAAATTCTCAGCAATTTAAAGCATTCTTGAAGGTAGCCCAACAGGTTGCATTTCTATTCGTCTCCATCTCAGACTCCAACTCCAACTCCAACTCCGAGTCCGGCGATGATCACCTTTCCGATGAACCCATAAAGATTGCCGCATAGCTGTATGAAATATTCCCCAACGCAGTTCGCAGTTCGGAGTCCAGAGACTCAAAGACTTATCCGCAGGTAGCTCCGATGCGGGCGCAACACGAATTACATACATCAAGCACTAACTACCGACTTAGAGGAGTCCGCTGGATGGGAAGCTGAAGCTAAAACCGAAGCTGAAGCTGAAGCTGAAGCTGGTGTACGTAATCTGCAGCCGAAAGTCCCAACCACGTACGCATATATCTCTTCTTGACCGATAAGGTGCAGAGAAGCCCGTGGAGTTGATAGTGCACGGGGAGAAAGTCTTTTTAATTTAAAATTTAAATACAAAGAATATTTTTTCAACAAAGAAGTATCTTCACAAAAGTTAAGATGAAAAATCCATTATACAAAACTTTTTTTATTAGGATTGCAATGTGCATTATAGTTATTCAATCTGTTTAAAATATATAATATTAATTATTAAATCCCCGATACAGTTCTTTCTTCAAGTGTAAGTAGAGATGTTCAATAATGTTGCCACTTTTGTTTTGTAACCTGTCGAAGGTGTTGAAGATGATCATCGCGCTCCCTCGCTCGCTCTTGGAACAATGAATTGCATAAATGTACGGGCAAAAACAACAAGAAGACTACAAAAAATAATAAGAAAGAAAAGCCAGTGGAATAAGAAGAACAGCCATCGCGGACAACAACAATTGAGCCGCCAAGCGCTGATGATCATCGCTGGCCAAGTACAATTGCCACCATAAAGCCTCATCCCCGACCTTCTCGGTCCAGGTTCCCCAGATCCATCGATCGGATCGCCTTCTCACCCTTGCCGGCACCTCGCCCGTCCCTCATAGCGCTCCCTCCTTCGTTCTTCAACCACTTGGCTCCGCCGATTGCCGCGATCAATGATCTGCTCCGGGTCTCTTCAGTGCACCTTCTTCGGGAGATGGAGCTCCAGACCCCGGAGACCCTTCGTCGTTCTTCAGGCAGCGATGCCACTTGTACACTTGTTGCTGCGGGTCTGTGGTCGCTCGCATTTCGGTCAATACCCTTACTAGAGGTACATATATTGGGCGCATAATTATAAATTATAAAATTTTTAAATATATTTATATAATGTTCTATATTTATTGAGACTTAAAACTTACAAAACCTGTAGTCTTGTATATAATAAAAATGTAATAATGCATTAACAAAGGTCAATAAAATTACATATAATAAAATTAAGCAAAAACTAGAGTATTTTCCCCTTTTATACTCTCTTTCCAGTGTCGACTTCCACTTGAGTCTACGCATTCATTTGCGGGCTCATTGTGGCTCAAGACCGTATAGCGTCTGGTTCTTTGGGGTCCCGGCCAAGTGACCACCGTCGACAGCACCCTCACCCTCATCACTGGGCTCAGGCTGGGTCTGGCCAGGGCCCTTTTGTTCTTTTTCAGCTTTTATTTATTTTAAATTCATTTCTTTCGGGGGCTCTCCTACACACAAACACTGGCCTCGTCCGGCTGAATTTTGTTCTTCTTTTTATATATTTTTTTTAACTCGTTAAAACGCGCCTGGAACAGAGACTTTGGAGTGCTGAGGAGGAGACCTCGACCCAGGCAAGGAGGCATTCTTTTATAATTCCATTTCGCGAGAATTGCCCGATGCGCCCTTGGAGTCTGTGTACAGAGAAAAATTTATATAAATATAAAATATAATAAGGAATTGTTTAGTTCAAAATCAAAGCTAAGAAATAGTATGATGTTGCACCAGAAAAAACAATGAACGCAAATATTTAATGCAAAGTATTTTTAATAATAGTTTTATTATAATAAATCCCACAATATTAAATATTATATTCAATAGGATAAGAGATATTTTTCCCAGTGTAAAGCTGCCTCACGATGTCGTTTCTGATTCTCAGCCCAGGCTTCTACGTTCCAAAGAATCTCCTTCGCCGCAGCATCTCGACCGCATCGCATCGCATTGTGTGTAATGTGTGTGTGTGTGGTGTGCGTGGATTATTGGTTCGCATCTTAACCTGGCCCGAAGGCGAGTGGCAAGTACCTGTTGCCGTGGCTCTTTGTTGTGGTTTCGGGATCAGGTCCCAGACCCAGAGCCAGACTCACCGATCTCAGGCCACGAACGTGCACCGATCTCGTTGATTCGCCTCGCCCTTAGCCTGCACTTGGCTTTTTATTTTACCCTTGGTCAACACGAAGAGAAAAATAATATAATATAATATAATTTTAAATAAACTGATTAATTTTAGAACATTTTATTTAGCTTCGATTACATTTTAAATATGTAAGTGCCCCAAAACCACTCTAATGTTTTCATAAAAATATGTCAGAAATAATAATAAAATGTAGATTACTTTAAAACAACTTTAAATAATTTTTAAAATTATATTTTCTATATAGTTAAACCCCTTTTTTTTCCCTGTGCACCCTCCGCTCCTCCTACTTTGTTTAGAAGCGTTTTCGTTCGCCTTTAATGTTGGGTAATAATATTATGCCATGACCCTGCCCCGATCGACTGCTGCTGCTGCTGCTGCTGCTTCTCCGGCAGGTTCACGTTTTGCGTTTATTTTTATTTTATGCTGGTACAGGTGGAACCCTCGCCAGTTTACCCAAGAAATTCTATGAAACCGAAATTGAAATTTCAATTTGTTCGAGTGGCCGATCGATCGCGTATTGTAATTAACCGCAGAGGGAAAGAGAATGCTTTGCCGTGGCTTTGGGAACCCCGCTTCGAAAACCCCTCTTGACATTTTTCCTCGACGTTCCAATTACGAAACGCAAACACTTGGCTTAATAAAAACAGAAAAAATAAATATTATAAACAATTTTACGTACTTAGAAGTCCGGCCCACACATGCGACTTGTCAGCGCAATTAAAAAAAAACGAAAAGTCAACCGGCAAACTGTTGACACATCCCGAAATGGGACGAACTTCGTCCGAATAAACAAACGTCGAGTGCGAAGACATTAGAATAAATCAGAATCGAAGACCCAAAGACAAACAAATATTGGAACTCGAATTGAGAGCTTGACTGACAAGTGACCATGACATGATTTCCGTATGGAAACTACGCCGAACTTCCCTAACTCAAGAACTTCTTCGCTCTCGGTGGTCCCAGCACTTATCCAAGCTGATGATAACTTCCCAGATTGAATTGTTTCTCGGGGTGTGAAAGACAAATTGATGGCGCGGTCGGTTCTTAGATCTCCAATGTTTAGCTCATAAATCACAGTGTAACAGAGCATAAACTTTGACTAATGAAAGGGTTAATGGATCAATCCATGCGAGTTAAGGCAGTTAACAGGGCTCCAAGAATAAAGAGTGCAGAGCTGTCAATCTTTTGGATAAATAAGTAGATAAGCTAGACCAACCGAGTCTCAGATAGTTCTTGAGATATTTTCAAGGTATATATTACAATATTAAACAAGCATCACTAATTATATTATTTCCTATAATAAAATGGTATAAAAACCTATAATTCTCCCTAACAATTTATTCTAAAAAAAAAGAGAAACACCCTTCAACCTTTGCTCAAGACTTTCCTTCCACAAAGTGAATGCCATTCCACTCCAGATCTCGGAATACGACTGCGCCCAGCAGGCAGACATCAAGAGCTATTACTATTATTAGGCCTCTCCCCGCCGTCAGCGGCAGTGCAGTTAAAGCTAATAAAGCCATTTCACACCTGCCTGCAAAAATGAGTGCAGTTTGCCCCCATTAACTTGTTACAGATTGCTTATAATTAAATTATAATCAAGCCCGTGGCGGAAACCGAGAACCAACCGAGAACCAACCGAGACCCAGACCGACGACCGACAACCGACGACCGAGACCGGATCTCTGACATGCATCTAACAAGCTCGCCGGGAACGAGTATCTAATCAACGTACAACGTCAAAACATCAACACCTCAAGTAATCAAAATCACTTTAGAATTTCAAATCAGACGATGGCCCGGGGAGTTGAGATCGTTTGTGGATCGCAGTCGCAGTCGTCCATCAGAGCGTCAGTCAGTCAGCCGGGACAACCAGCCCGCCCAGTGGCCAAGTGGCGTTTACTGGAGCACTGCGCCGCCTCGATCAACCCATCTTCCATCTTCCATCCTTCAACCCATCCTCCAGTGGCATTCCCATCTCATCTGCCGGTCTCATCCACGCAGCACGCAAGCGACGAAAGGCAAGAAAAAAAAAAAAAACCTAAGATTATTCAAATTTAATGGACGACGTACGAGGCTGAAACGCGTGGAGAGTCAAGAGCAGAAGTGTATTCCCGGGAAAAAGAAATAGTCACACTTGGAAAAGTCATAAGAAAATATTAGGAAAATTTTATAAGAAATTCCCAAGAAGGTGAGAATAATTTAATTATTGGTTTTAAAGTATTAAAGTATTCATTAATTAAATAAAATGCCCAACTTTATTTTTAATTTAAAAACTTGCCAAAAATAGCTCAGTGCACTTGAGCAGTGCGACTGGACTTGCGCTTGTCATCATGATTGATACGTTTGATGGATTGATTCGCGGTGGATGCGGTGCTTCAGTGTCCAGTGTGTGTTAGAGAATCTACTGAAACTGTGTGTGTGTGTGTGTGTGTGCTGATTGATCGCGGCGCGTTGATTACAATCGCAACTTCGGACTCAGAGTCCGTTTTGGAGTCGGAACAACGCACACGCTGCTGGGAATTCAATCAAAAGTGTCAGCGCCAGTGGCCAAGTGGAAAACATCTAACCGGGAGCTGCACTAACTAGCCAGGAGGCCATAGAGATCCCCGATGCGAAACAGGTACTTTTCGCGCGATGATGATGATGATGATGACTGCGACTGCGACTGCGACTGCGACTGCAACTCCAGCGACGACTACGATGGCGGCAAGTGTCTGTTGTGTCTTTTAGTGCCATGTTATATGCCACCTTAATGATCTTGTCTCGGCCGGGCGAGGCGACTCTGCAACATTTTGACCACCAACGGCGCCTTTATTGACTCCACACTCCGCACAGTCCACGGTCCACAGTCCACAATCGCAGCCACTCTGCACTCTCCGACTCTCAACTGGTGTGGCCCAGACTCAGAGCCGGAGTTGGGCCTATTAAGTCATAGTCTCGACTCATTTCAAATCACTTCACAGCTGCCGGGGAGACGCGGTGTTGAGTGCAGATTACAAAAAGTAGCTAAGAAGGGCTTTACTATTAATTCTTTATTAATAAGTAACTTGTTTATTTAATTACTAACACTATAATCAATCAGAATTATTATTCTAAGGCCTATTCCTTAGATTAGAAATATAATTAACACAAAAAGATGTCTAATTTTTAATTCTGAAACACATTTATTGTTAAGATATTTAAAGTAACACTGTGATCACTATCTTAAGCATTTTCCTACAATTTTTAAATATTTTTTTAGCTAGAATAGAGCTTTTCCGCCATCACTTTTGCGTCGCTGCCCTACCCATGAATAATGGGATGTCTATGCCTCATTTGGATTATGTTGTACGATTTTCACAATGAAATATTGCCAATCGCCGGGAGACAATGGTAATATACGGTGGAGAATCGAATTTTATGTTAATTTCGTGTCTGTAACTTTTAAATGGATTTTAATTAGCTTTTATTTTTTGCCCAACAAATTTCGGCAATGTAAGTACTTGGACGGCACTTGTCGGCCTTTCCCATATATCGTTTGAACTCTGCCGCTCTGTAGAATATTGAAATTAGTTCAGACTGTTGTCTGTAACGGAGAAAAAAAGAGTTTCTTCTGATCTGATTGATGATATTTTAATAGAGCGTGAGAATACACTTACTCTGTATTCTCGCTTTAGTTTTTTTGGCAATTGAATGTACGCTCACAGGCACCTTGCATTCGCCGTGGCTCGGCTCACCCGGCGTATGATTGATAAAGCCGGACTAATTAGCCTCTTAATGATCTCTGGGAATATTTTTTTGCTGAGAATCGGAGAATCTGTAATGCCAAGTAGAGCACCCAGCAGGGCGCGATGTAAATGAGGGAATTCTTGGGAAATTGAGATATGGCCAGTGGGATAGTTGCTGTCAGGTACCGCTAAAATGTATCCCAAATATCTATGGACCGCGCAAATGAACACAACAACAACAACAACCAAGATTTGTTCTTTAATTTCAATGTATGTAGGTATGTACAACCTGTTGCGACTGCGGTTCAGACTGCAGTTTGCCGTTTGCTGAACAAGCGCCAAACGAAAGACTCAGGACACGAACTTGTCTTACACAGAACAACAAAAAGCAGCCAGCGACAAGACAACGGCAAGCCACACAGTGCCAAGCGAGTTAAGTCAAGTCAAGTAAGAGTCGGTGCGACGGCGGCCCCGAAAAACTTTACGTAATTAAGAAAAGAACGTCGCGCTAATGTCGCACATAAGTCACACGGAGCACTCCCGCCAGCAGCAGCAACAGCAACAGCAACAGCAACAGCAACAACAACAGTCAGGCGAACAAAACGGTTAATGTTTTTCCCCCAAACTCGCCGCCCCTATCGTCCCGCCCCCAACTGATTTCCCAAATTTGCCTGCCAACTAAATACCAGGTAGCTGCGACGATGCTACACTGGAATAAGAATATGGGAGAGAATAAATCAAACTTTAATTTAACAAAAAATAAATTAAATTGAATGATAATATTGGAAAGAATATAGATATTTTACATGTTTATAACAACCGATATTTGAACTGTTCAATCTTTATATTAACTAAGGATTTCTCGTTTTGTGAAATATATGTCTTGTCTTTACTTTCTTTTGTGTATTTTTAAAATAATATTTTATATTCGAAAAACTCAAATCTTCAAGAAGTCATTTATTTACTAAAAGTAATGAAACTTAACTAATTTTAAAATCCTTTTAAAACGAAATTAAAATTTCTTTTAAATCCAAAGTATTGATTTCTCTGAGTGCCCAAAATCGCTGTTGTTGTTGCCGTGTTTTGTGGCCTGGCTCATTCACGCGAATTTGTTTGGCAATTGAACTTGGCTTTGGAAACATTTCGTTTGAATTCGATTTTTTTTTGGGGACCGCCAGTCCGCGGCGGCGGCGTCTCAGGGCAACGCGTTTTTGATTAGCTTTCCGCATTTTAGCGGCATTTGGCACTCGGCAGGAAGGAGGGATAAAGGAGTCAAAGTAGCAGCAGCAGCAGCAGCAGCAGCAGCAGCAGCAGGAGCAGCAGACGACTACGACGACGACGATGGCCAAATGTGATGCTTATCAGGAATCACGAATATTTGTTTGCTGCAGCAGCCAAAACAAACCGAAGAAGTTGTGTTCGAAATGGTTTTCCTTCTTTTTCAAGAGTCGGGGGATGCGACTCCAACTCCGACAGAGCGAATCATTCCTGCGGGAGCCAAGAAATCCCAAACTTGACTCACGACGCATTTTTCTTTGAGATACAAAAGTGTTTGCCTATCTATATATTTAATTTCAGTGAACGGCGTCAAGTGTATCGAATGGCCAAGGCTTGCCTTGGTTGAAGTGAATTTTTAGAGGGTATAAAAACCATTTTTAAATGCTCTTTTTGGGGCTTCAATCGATTAAGAATTTATATTATAAAAATACTTTAAACTTTTATGCTTTTCCAATAAATAAAAATCCTTCTCGCAGTTCCCATAAATTTCTTTCAACTCTTAGGCTGAGTCACCCCGCCAAAAACAATTATTATTTCAAATAAGAATATTTTTTTCTTGTTAAATTGTAACAAATAAAACCTTTGGGCGCTTACAAGCTCCTCAACGAAACCGCTTAACCCTTGCGGGCCGACCGCCAAGTGGAGATTATTCAAACAGTTGCATAAACAGTTGGCAGAGCTCCGAGAGTTGGCGCCCAAGAGTCACCAAGCCCGACTCCCTCCCACATGGCAATCGTTCAGATATACATATAGTAGATGGTGGCGTTGCCACATCGCCGCCGAGAGCGGGGAAGCGTGGGCGATTCCAGGCGGGGGCCCTCTTACAAATGATTTTGCCAAAATATTCAACGTATGCATATTTTTTATAATTTTCACAAATTGATAAACAAAATTGCAAGTGATTTTTCATTGTTGCGCCGACACAAACCGACTGTGATCGTGAGTCACACCAGCCGCTGGATAATTATGATGCCAGATAATGCGATATGGAGTGGAATACGATTTTTCCTGCTCATTTCTGCCACTCGCACCGGCACTCGCCGTTTCATTTCTGCCACACGACACGGTGGCACTCTGTGACAGCTGCATTGGACACTCGGAGATCGAGGAAACGGTTGGCCTGGTCTGGACTGGCCTGGCGCCCTCCTTTTTTTTCTGGCCGGGTCTGTCTTTCAACTTTTGTCGCCGTGATTTTTGCCTCCCCCTCGGGTGGCTAAGACACTCGGAAAAAAATATTAAAAATAATATATAAGCTCTAGATTTAAAGATAATATTAATAGGAAAATATTGGCAACAGCGAGATAATTTTGTATAAGTAAATGATTGAACAAAATAAATTCTCATTTATTTTTCAAATGTTTAAGAAATTCTTTTATTTAAAAAGAAATCCTTTTTCCTAATTTAATCGTAAATGCATATTTATTTTAAGTAAAGATATCTCTATATTTAACTATATTTTCCAGTGACTCCCCTGATCATGTGGGTTCCTTCGCCTCGACTCCACTCATAATGCAGGCCATTGTCTGTGACCGGGTTGCATTTTACGAGCGGCTTTGTTTGCGCTTTGAGAATTATTATGTCATAAATTAATAGGCGCAATTTTTACTACCTATGGGGGACACTTTACATACCCCGATACAATAAGGGACACTTGGCTAAGTGAAAAATGCAATGCAGGCTCTGCATTAGCCTAATGTCCGCCGATTTTCCATGTGTTACATGGACCCCAGATATCAATCGTAGTGGGGGATGAGGGAGTGCCAGTGGCCAAATTGTATCAACTTTATAAATGGGAATCCTAGATAGAGATTTACGGAAAGTGCCTACTTTATATACAAAATATTATTTCAATTTCCTTGAATCAAAAGATATTATTAGTAATTTTTTTAAATAAACTAAAGCCTTTATAACTGAGAAAAGATCTAAAAACATTTTATAAAGGTAATAAATGATAAGAATTAATCGAATATAACTGAGAAGAGTTCTAAATACGTTTTATAAAGTTAATAAATGATAAGAATAAATAGAATATAAAGTATTAATCAAATGTAAAAACAATTTGTATATCCTTAAATCATATTGTTTTTGGTTGTACCTTTTTATTTAAATTTAATACTGTCTTAAGATGAATTTAAAATCAATTTTAAAGTATTTAAGTCCCCTAATCACGTTTGTATCTCTTTGTATTATTTATGCAACCCGGTAAACAATTTAATTAAAACCCGTTTTTGGCTAGCTGTCTTATCGATCCCCCTGTGATTCATTGACCCGCGGAGCAGAAAACTAAAAGAGTTTTTATGCAGTTTTAACCTTTTATACCGCACTTCAACGTCATCCACACTTTGCATGTTGTTTCATTTCAGATACTCAAAGTTGTTTTGGCTAAGAGCTCCGCATGTTTGTTGGCTTAAAAAACAAAAAAAAAGCTGAAAAAATGAGTGAAATAACGTTAACAACACGCCCCGTAGCACTAGACAAAGTCTGCACAGCTGTCTGGGGCGCAAAGTTCGCTTTTCTCGTTTTTATTTTGGTTTTTTTTAGAGTATTTTTTAAGGCTGAGTATGACTCATTGGGGTCTGCAGCTTGTCTGCCGCTATTTGTTGCATATATGATTTTATTAGTTATCCGCGGACCAGAGTTTTGTTCTCGTTCGTGGCTATGTTTTTAGTTTTATTTTCGACTACACCGAAACGCCGCTGGTCGTTGGTCAGTCGCATGTCTGGCCATGTGTTTTGTCAATTAAGCCGCAAATTTGCCAAACAAATTCAAAAATCGCGTTTTACAAATTTCAAACCAAATTGAATCCAAGCTTGCCCGCTTGTTGTTCCCATGTACCATATATATTTTATAGTATTTCTGTGACTATTTTTCAGAGTATAGTGTGTGCTGCTCATTTGGAAGCGTCGCCTTATCACAGCCACGACATCGTCGAAATATCAACTCAAATGACCATTATTAGCGGTAAATAAACTCAACTTCCAGTTGGCAAACCAAACCGCAAGACCCCGACCCAGCTAACCAAGCAAAACCCAGCAAAAAGCCGGAGAAAAAAGCCAAACCAAACCAAGCTGCAGTAGAAGTAATAAAAGATCATGTTAACACAGTGCAAAACAACGGCAATAAACGAGCAGGAGCCGGGGGATTGTCATCATTAAGGAGGAGGCTTCAAGAAAATGTAATACCCTTTCTTCGGACTGAGATTTAATAGAGAAAAATTTAACAAAAATAGTTAAGAAATCTTTGGTATTTGAGTTAAAAACAAGAAAGGAAAGCTAACTTCGGGCGGAGCCGAAGTTTATATACCCTTGCAGAATATTCTGTAAATTATATTTTCCAAATTGAATCATATGCAATCTAATTTAAATGACTTAACGAGCACCTATACTTCCTTTGAATTTGACATATCTACCCTTTTTCGTCTGGCCTTTTTTCTGAAATGGCCGGCTAATTTCCGATCGTTCAGTTATATGGCAGCTATAAGATATAGTCGGCCGATCGTTATGAAATTTGGTAGGTCGGATCAACTGACCAAATATATAATATGTACGAAGTTTTTCTTTTCTATTTTCGAAAACACAAAAGATGGGCAATTTTCGATTTTTCAGTTATATTATTATATCTATAGCTATATCTTATAGTCGGCCGATCCTGATAAAATTTGGTTTGTCGTAGTATTTTGCCAAAAATAGCATTCTTACTAAATTTGAACTCTATAACTTTAAAATCGCCGAAGTTATAGCATATCCGATCAATCAGTTATATGGCAGCTATAGGATATAGTCCGCCGATCCCGGCCGTTCCGACTTATATACTGCGTGCAAAGGAAAGAAGGGTGTGTGCAAAGTTTCAAGTCGATAGCTTTAAAACTGAGAGACTAGTTTGCGTAGAAACAGACAGACGGACAGACGGACAGACGGACAGACGGACAGACGGACGGACAGACAGACGGACAGACAGACGGACAGACAGACGGACAGACA
>VNJQ01005748.1:0-40923 GCA_008042515.1 Drosophila truncata | reverse complement strand
TTTATAAATAATTTCTTATGAAGAAAATCAACTCAAGTTCCAAAATACAACCAAATATTTATAAAGAAAACTTTAAAATCTACCTAAAAAAGATCTAAAGTCCCATCTCTGTTGGCAAAAAGTCATTGAATAATTTAAATAAGGAATAAGAAATGAGTAATATTTAACAATCTAAAAAACATATACTTTATTGTCTTTATAAATAATTTCTTATGAAGAAAATCAACTCAAGTTCCAAAATACAACCAAATATTTATAAAGAAAATTCTAAAATGTACCCAGAAAATATCTAAAGTCTCATCTCTGCTGGCTACGCTTGTTTTTGGTCAGGGTGTCGCCGGCGATTCGATGCGTTTCCTTTGGCCAGCACAATGGCCCAAGCTGAGATAATTACATGTTAATTCGTTAGCTCCTTTCCTTAAGCCGAGAGACAACGCAATCGAGTCGAGGCAGGCGGAGGCGGCTCCTTTCGAATCGAATCGAATGGGATCGAATGGATAATTAAGCAGTTGCCAACAATGTGTGCGGCATTTAATTGGTGATCGAGATCGAGGGCTCTAAGGACAGCGGCAGTCTACAGTTCCGATAAGTAGCCATAGCCATAGCCGTCATGAGTCAGGCAGAAGTTAGAGAAGTCAAAAGTCAGACACTGGAGTGACCGACCTTGTGGTTAGGTAAATCACCCAGTCGGTGGAGCCATATTAATAACTTTAATTAAAAACGGGGCTCGGGCCCAGAAAGTGTGGGAACCAAATTATTCAAATCGCCATAACTTCGCTCTGGGCCGAGCTGCTCCTTTGAAGCACCTCCTCGGAGAAGGTGAGCGCTCTCTCATATGCATATTTATTGCATTTTTTCTCGACGCGCCGGCAACGCCCCCAAAAAAATATTCACAATGGAATTTCAATTCCATTCGCGGCCGACTTGGACTTGGGCAGGATCAGCCTCGGACTGGATCCATCCCAGAATGCACATTCGATTCTCTGCCGCCTGCGATTCGCAGGAATAATTAAAATTTATATATGTTTTGGGTTCGCGTCGGTTCGGTTTGGTTGGGTCTCGGATTTCGTTCTTTTTTTGTCTTTTCTTAGCAGCCAGTGCTTCTAATTCGTTCGTTTCAACGATTTCGCTGCTCGTCTGGCGGCGGGCAATCACAAATCCATTTCACTTTCATAACTCATCGGATCCAGGCAATTTACATTGCCGGCTGTCACCGCTCTTCTCTGTCCCGGAGTCCGGAATCTGGAATCTGGAATCCTTTTTCGCAATCATTTTCAGCTCATCTGCACGCCCTGACAACAGAGTCACGTTGTGGAAGTTAACATGAATGCGTAACATTTAAATGGTTGTCAATTGGAAAATTGCAAAGTCCCTACACCATAAAAAAATTCATTTAGTTATATATTTAATTTCATTTCAACAGAAGCACTTGGAAAGATAGGAAGTACACCCAAGTTTTTTAGATAAAGTTCCCGAAAAGAAATAGAAAGAAGGACTTCCTCCTTCAGTATCTTAAGAAGCTGTATGTATGTATGCTTCTCATTCTAATATTAAAATTAAAGCATAATGTCTTTTCGAAATATATTATATATTTCTTCGAGTGGAGTCAGTATTCGCTTTCTCTTTCTCAATGGCACTCTCCCATAATTGAGAGACAAAGTGCGTGGCGGTAGATGGGCGAGGAAACAATGACACCGGCATCATCCGTCCATTCCAGCGCCTGGCACGTCCGCAAAGTGGCGTTTCCACTGGTGTCCACTGGAAACGCCGCCCCACTCCACATCCACATCCACATCCTCGTCGCGAATGCGGAACGCATTTGAAATGAGCTCAGTGGAGGAGCGGGCGTTGAAAAAACAACAACTGCGAAATGAATATTCGAAATTGCAGTGATATATCATCGATGGATTGTTCAGTGCTTCGGCTATATATTCTCCCTTCTCTCTCTCTCTCTCTGCCCAAGTCCCGCAACGGTGAATCGTGAAACGTTACGCAAATTTTCTGGCAGATTGTCATGTTTCTGATGGTTTGGCAAAATGATTGATTACTTTGTTCCTGTTACCCGGAAAGAGCGAACGAATGGGCTGGAAGTGGTGGTGGTGGTGATGGAAATGGCAAAGAGCGATGATGAAAGTGCCAAATCGGAAATGCAAAAATGGGTAGAAAAGTGCAGGAGGAAAAACGATGGATTGATTGAAAAGGGTTTTCCCCGATATAGTAGAAGTTACGGGGAAAACCTCACGATCAATGCGCCCATCAATCCCCCCGACACTTTCATGATGGGCCATTTGTATTGCCTTTCATGAATTCAATCAAAATCAAGAAGCAAAAGTGTAAATTGTTCAAGCAATAAACATTGTTTCAGTAAAATGGGATTAATTTTAGCAAAAGAAGTAAAAGCGAAGGTGGAGTCAGTTTGGGTTTCTGAAAACCAAAAAATATTATAATATTCAATATAAATATTTAGAGACGTAATTGAATCAAGTTTTCTGGGTCGGAGCTGCCTCTTCGTGTCCGTAAAAACCTTTTCGGTTGAACTTTTGAATTACCATTAGGCCAAGTGGCTCAGGAATTAAGTACAAAATTCGAATATTTCAACCAAATACTTCCATACAAAATAAAACGTAGTACTGATGAACAAAATTAAACCAATTCCCGTGGACAAGATCCTCAGTCTACGGCGCAATCCCGGTCCGCAGCAGCTGCAGACGGAGAGCATGGAGGATGTGGCCAGTTTCCTGCCGCGTCACCTCAGCGCTGACCCAGTTCATCTCCGGGAGCAGAGGCCTCCACCAAAGGGACGCTGGAGGTCGGCCAGTGCGGTGGACCTGCCGCCTCCACAAAGATCTCCCATGTCGCAAGCGAATCGCCAGCTGGAGCTGTACTCGTCCAACCAATACATCATCATATTAAAGACAGTGGTGGGCGTGATTGCGGTCTGCACCTTGTTGAGCATGATTCTCTTTAGTCGCCTCGACCAGACTGGGGAAGAAGAGTCCAGCCCAAAGCTGAGGATTCTGCTGTGGAACGAGGATCTAGCCAAGATGCCCAGGAAACCAACGCACACCGAGTGTGGCTGTGTGGTCACCACTCGAAGGAACCATTTCGAAAAGCCCTATGACGCCGTCGTCTTCAACGCAGATGTGCCCTACTCCCTTGAAGAATTCAACAATATCAATCGCACTGCTAACTATCTGTCGGTCTTTGCTGCCCGGAATCCCCTGAGTCTGGTCCAGGGGCCTGGGCTCTGGCCCTCCGACGATTGGCATTCCTTCAACCTGACCATGACCTATCGCCTGGACTCGCAGCTGGTCTGGTCGGAGTTCTACTTCTCGCACATTTACAAGGCCAGAAGGATAAACTCGTTCCGTGAACCCAGTGAGAACTTTGCCGACGAGATGCCGGGGAATAAAGTCCAGCTCCTGGAGAAACAAGTGCAGAAGAAAGACCGCTTGGCCGTGTACATTTTCTACGAGGTGGACGACGCAAGCTTGCCTGAGAGCCTCTATTTGGAAGAGCTTCGCAAGTATGTCGAACTCGATGCTGTGGAGAGCTGCGTGGGTTTCAGCGAGTAAGTTAAAGAAGGCTTATCGTGAAAATGCTCCTTAATTTTCCACACAGCTGCAGTCTCTACCACTTCATGCTGATCTTCGATTCGTCTGGCTGTCCGGACTACGTGCCAACCCAAATGTACACCGCCATGAATAATTTCGTAGTTCCCGTCCTGATCGGAGGCGGAAACCTATCCCATTTGGTGCCACCGCAGTCCTACATCAGCAACCGCGACTTCTCGAAGCCCAAGGATCTGGTGGCACATCTAATGCGCCTGGTGAACGAAACGGAGGAGTACCAACGCTACTTCTGGTGGCACTCGCACTACAAGCTGCGCCGCACCTCGCTGCCCTACTGTCAACTCTGCTCTCACCTCAAGCTGTCGCAGGAGGACCGCCGCATGAAGACCTCCCTCTCGTCGTTAGACTTTGCCGACTGGTGGGGCAAATACCAATGCCCCAAGCCATTCACCACCTTCCTGTGACCCATTCCCCGATTTCCCCCAAGTTCACAATTATAATTACCAACGGTCTCAAATTGGCCTTGATCGGCATGGTTCCGTTCAGTTGATGTTGACTTGAGTTCTTGAGTTTTGGGTTTTTTTTCGTTCCAGCTTCTTTTTTAATTCCGCGGAATTTCAGCGGCACTCCATTGACCTCGCCGACAATCCCGGTTTGCAGAAAGACTTAATAAGTTATACTCTATCGGCAGAGTTGGGTTTAAATAAAGTGGAGAGGGATATAGAAATGCTCACAAAGGTTTTGGGTAATTTTTGGAATATTTTTTCTAAATTATTTGTTAAAATTTTTAGAAGCATTTAAAGAATATTTAAAATATTATTTTGCTGCCATTTAGAGCACACAATATTCGAATTTAATCAAAAACCTGATATAATTTCCTTTCAAAATTTGGGGTTATTTTCGCAAATTTTTGGAAGCTCTTCGTCGCTCCTCGTCGGCAGGATGCTTCGCATGCCAACCCGTGCCAGGCAGCCCGGTATTCCACCATATGGAACGAGACGAGTTGGAAGGATGGAGGAGGAGGATGGTGAAGCCAGCTATTGTCGCTCAAGTGGAGCCTTGTGCTGGTGGGAAAGCGCAGGGACAGCCGTCAACGGCACTGGCACTGGGCATAGATAAAGCAAATATGTAAAACTTGTTCCCCATTGTGGACCATTTCAGATGGAGATAGAGATGGGGATGCGAGTAGAGTGGAGTGGGCAGCTTCGGACGCGAACGAGTGGGCGACAAGACAAGACAAGGCGGTGCCGTCCAGAAATTGTGGGATAAGGTGGAATAGTGTGGTGGGTCCAGGTGAGGTGCCACAGGCGGCGGCAGAACTCGGTCTCGGACTCACACAATGCACGAAAAACAAACAGAATTGTCATGGGAAATATTTCATGGCGTTGCTAGCGTTTCTGGGCGAGTGAAGTGCCCAAGTTTGCCCCTCCAATCTCACATCTCTTCTCCTCGCTCGGAATGCCTTTCAGAACGGTATCACGGGCACAAAACACTTTTCTTCTCGCCACACACAACACAATATTTATAAGTTAAATGCTTCACTAAACAATAAGCCACAGCGGACAACTGGCTGAGAGTTGTGACGGCTATTGCACTGCGAGAAATCGCAGAAATAAAGCTTATATTGTGCTAGATTTTCTTTATAAATAATAGTTTTTGAGTGGTTTCAAATGTATTTTTTTAAATAATAGCTGAGGCACTTTTTCATCCAATTTTTCTTCCTCTGCATAGTCTGAACTGAGACTGGGACATGGTACAAAAAGAAAGAAAATATAAGTTGAACGCAAGGCGATAATGAAACCAAAGACAAGCACATCAGACCAGGTCCAGGGCCTTGGACCCTTCGAGTTGACAGGTTGTCCCTTGTTGCCCACCCTCCTCCTCTCTCCTGATGACTCCCCACTAGCACCGATGGGTGCCCTGCTCTCCTGGATTCCCATTTCGGTTCTGGGAAGTTCTCATCATCTCACTCTCTCGCCCAGGGCTTCGTGTTTGCCCATTCTGTTATCAACTATTACAATATTTTTGTTTAATTGACAAACAGGTTTATCATTAACATTTTTCTCACTCACAACTCCAGCTCCTCTCGGATCTCGGATGCGTTGGCGGCGGCTCCACTTCTCTGGAGTTTCTTGCCTTTTTTTTTGGGAAAGCATTCTCGGAGTGGGAAGCAGCGGCGCTTCAGTTGACGCTCCAACTGTTTTCCCACACTGATTTCTGATATTTCTGGACACCGTGAAGCAGCAGAGCAAACTGAACTACAATGGGATGATGTGAGAAGTGTACTAAATGGTCAATAAACAAGGGTTACCTTTTCCTTACAAGGGGAATGTGTGTGACGACGTTGGGAAAAATCAATTGGGAATTGCAAGCTTTGTGGAGCAAACACAAATAAATTGTGGAAAAATTCCAGTATTTCATTTAACGAATTAATTATTCGATGGGACCTTAACTTGAGTTACCACGAATTATATTTTTATTTGTTCAGTTTTACATAATATTCCTATTTTTCAATTAAATCCTTTTAATTTCTTACCACTGTTTGATCCAAGGCCTTGTTTCGTTCACACATCAAACTTTAACAACTCAATCACGACAAAGTGTCGCCAAAAAAAAAGACAAAAGAAGCGGCAGATAGAAGGCTCTCTATCTCTATATAAATACGTTAAGAGACCTTCTATTCCTAACCCTATATCCCCGGCCTCGTAAACCACTAAGTGGCAGCGAAGTTTTTGGGATTAAAAAAAGAGCTTCTGCTCTGTCTGGGCTTGTTTGCTTTTGGCGCTGCCGTGAAAATGCATTTCCCTTCGGCCCCTTTTTTTCCCCAATTCAAAATTCTCTCTGTGTGTGTGCCCGTTTTCTCACCTGTGGCGGCGGAGTCGGCGGCGGCTGCTGTCGATGCTCGTTTTAATTTGTTTGTTTACATTTCGCTGCCCCACCTGCAACCTGCAGCAGCAGCAGCAGAAGTAGCAGCAGCAGTGGCGGCGGCAAAGTTTGTTCCCAGCTCGCAAATGTTTGGAAATAGAAGGAACGGGACGCTCGGTCCACGGGGAGATGGTGCTGCTCCGTTGGGAGTACCGCGTGTGTTTTGGTGTTAACAACTCGACACTTCATTAATTGAAGTTGAAAAAGTGCAGCTATAAAAAGACTATTAAGTTCCAGGCCCACAACAATGGAACAGATCGGAAGAGAATAGATCGGAACACTAGAAAAATTAATTAACCATTTGAAGAATTTAAATTAATATTTTTGCTAATTTAAATAGGAAATAAGTTCGATGGAAATTTGAAACTTGTAGCAGAATATTTATTCTGCAAGTTGGGAATTTTCAAACTACAAACCTACGTTAACATTTTTTCTTTAAGTAGCAGAATATTTATTCTGCAAGTTGGGAATTTTCAAACTTCAAACCTACGTTAAAATGTTTTCTTTAAGTGCATCCCGAAGCGAAGAATCAAAGTGAACTTCGAGTGGCTGCAGTGTGCCCATCGAATGCACATAACATAAAAATGTTCGACGATGGAGGGAACTTTCCGAGTCTCTCAGTTCGCATCAGACGCAAATTTGATGGCTATTGAAAAGTTCAATGGTTTCCAGTATCTCGAAGTCTCGAAGTCTTTCTCCATCCCGAAATCCGAAAAGTGGCCCTCCTCAATGAAGTGTGAGTCTTTGTTTACCCCATACTCACACTCGGCCCATGGAAGTGGCATGGGAGACACATCAGAAATCTGGAAATATCTGGGGTAATAGAGAAACCTAATGTGAGCATATCACAATTAAGAATTTGGCAAGACGGCAACCAATATCTAGAGATTTTCCAATGCATATTTCCAAATATTTAATGGAGAGACGTTGGGCAAGAGGCCAGAACTTCAGGAGGGCCCCTGTTGTCCGAATCGCCCACAATCCCAAAATCCCCGATCCTCGTTCCGATCCGATCGTCACACATAAATAGTTCATGGCAGTGGCCATAAAAATAAATCTATATGCAAATGTGACTTCAGCTTAACATGCCACAGCGTCAGAGAGGGTGAGCTTGAGCCTAGCCAAAAATAGTGAAGGTAATTCTAAATATTTCGAATGTAAATTACCCTTTAAAAATTACATTTTCATCGGGCAAACATTCTGAGGCTCAAGAATACTTTAAGAAATTATATTAATATATTTTCGGGCTGCGTTCCATTTGGAAATAAGTGCTTTGTATTTCTAACAACTGTTTTAAGATTCTACGGGGAGATGCCTTATTAGATCTTCAGTGCTCTTACCTCTAAAAGTGTTTTAAAATTAAAGTGTTTAAAATTATTAAAGAAGCAACTCATTTGGAAAATCATTTAAAATAATAAAAATCCTATAAAAGAATGGAGTAATCTATCTAAGTGCTTCTAGTTTAGTTCAGTATTCAATACCCTATACAGTCAAGGACTTCTCGCAGAATTACAGAACCCGAAATCCCTGGCGCAGAGGCGTCTGCAGTTTAATGCCTGTCTCCCCAGCGAATTTGAATCTTTACAAAATGTGACAAGTTGCGGAATTATTTTTCGCAGAAGATGTTCTCCAACTCCAACTCCGACTGCAACTGCAACTGTGCGATTCTGATTCCAAAACCGAGTCTGTTCTGTTCTGTTCTGCGTGCAGATGAGCTGAGATTGATAAGCCACAAGGAAGAGCTTGGATTCGCCTCGAACTCTGTGGCTCTGTTCAGCGTTCAGCAGAGATGCAAGTGCCTAGATAAGGACAGCGATTTATGTGGAAGCTCCAGGGAGCTGAAAAGCTGAGGAGCAGCCCGCGATGACAACAGTAGCATCCATCCGGAGCAGAGAATGTGCCGGCAATTTAGAGGCGATTACAACCGGCAATGGCATTTTAAGTGGCCATTGTCAAGGCGCGATCTGTGGGCGCGTGATAAGCGCCAGCTCCCTGCCGTGTGGGCGATCGATTCCCCAAGGTGTGGGAGGTGTGAACACTAGAGGAGCCAGAGATGAGACAAAGAGACCTAGGAAACTGGCTACAAAAAACATTTGGGAACACAATAAATCAGTTCTATATTATTCAGGACTCTAAACCTTATTTTTATACTCAAAAAATTTGAAAACAGAGAAGGGGAAACCACATAATCAGATCAGTCCTTGCACTTTTGACATCTTGGACCCGGCGGCTCGACGGTCTTGGGCACATACAAAGGATCCTTCTTCTGGGCCACCTCCTCGTTCCACAGCTTGTTGAGGTAGTCCTCCAGCTTGGCCACAATGTCCTCTTCGCCCTGCGAGCAGCTGGCAAAGGCCGAGCCGCTCTCTCCCTCGGAGGTGGAGGCGGAGGTGCCTTGGCACACATTTGTGGCCTCGCTGCAAGAGTCATGCTTGCAATCGATGGGGCAGTGATGGTTATCCCAATCCTCTGGCGGTTCCAGGGCCTCCCCATAGCTGCTGCCCTTCTCCTGTGCGTCCACCGTCTCGCCGGCAGCGTCCGAAGTGGCATGGACAGGCTCCTCGACGCGATACCACTTCACCTTGTACGAATCCTGGCCACACTCGCCGAACTGCTCACCGGTTAGCTGGTCGATGTTGCACTCGCAGATCAGGAACGGCGAGTTGCACTCCTGGCACCGCGGCAGGTTCACCTCGTGGTTGATGATGGGTCGCGGCAGCTTCCTCTTCATCTTGACATCCTGGGCGGTCATCCGGGGCATCTGCAGGCCGCACATAATGCAGGGTTCTGGCAGATCAGACCCCTCCGCTATGGTGATCTTCTGCATTGGCCGCTGGCCCGCCTTGGGATGGCCGGGCACCTCCTGCTTGGAGCAGCCCCTGCACGGGCAGCCGGGCACCATAAGCGGATCCGATCTGGTCGTCATTCGCTGGTACAAGGCAGTGTAGACCAGGTTAATCTGACGCTCGTAATGCTGATGGGCCCAGAAAAAGGCCGCCTTGTAGTTGTCGAAAATGCGGGCGGTCTTGTGGGCGGCGTGCATCCAGGCCGAGTGCTGGGTGTGCACCGCCATTGCGTCCACGATGGGATTACTGATAGTCACTGGCGGTTTACCGTGGTAAAAGGCCTTGAAGGCACGCTTGATGATCGAGTACGAGAGCATCGCCTCTACGGGCTCCATTTCGCACTTTATTCGCAGTGCCTGGAGCAAATCCTCGCGATTCAGGTGAGTTCCCGGCGCCGGGTTTGGGGGGCAGTTGGTGCGCAGGCGCTCATGATACACGAAGGCCCGCTTGATAATCCCCCTGGCCATGCGGGACTTGGTCGTGTTAATGCCGCAGATCACCATCACCTGGGCCAGGCTCTTGGCAATGTCCTCTACATTGTCGTCAAACAGTTGGTAGGGATCCAGCTTCCGCTTGCAGTTGCAACAGCAGCGGGTGACAGCCGGGGAAGGAACTCCAGCCTGTTCCTGCAGCTTCCTGGCCCTCTCGAAATTTTCCATGTCAAAAAGCAAAAGGGGAAAACCCAAAGGAGATGCGAAAAAATATATACAATCGAATTTTGCACTCGCTATTCTACACACTCAAAAAATCTAACCACAAAAGGTTTTAAGTTGGAGATTATAAGCACAGGTTACTCTTTCAAATTTTTTTGTAAAAACATTTATTTAACAAATCCCCTACTCAAAAATATATATTTTAATCCGACAGACCAACCAGGTCGCTGAAATCAATCCCTTTGCCCATTAACTGATCAATTTGTGAGCAAACATGACACAGTTTCCGAATTTTCCTTCTTCCATAAACAGAGAAAATCTCCTAAAAAGTAAGATAAGAACTAATGCGATGATCAGGTTTACCATAATAGAACAATAATCGGTTTGTCCCAATATTTTCTCTGGTCTTTTAATTCGGTTATTTGAGCCAGTGGGTATATCTAGGATTACAGAATTACAAGAATGCACTCTGGCCACATGGAACTACAGCACCTGGTCGGCCTCTCTGCAATTATGCTAAATAGATTGGGGCCGATCGGACTGACCATCGAAATAAATAAGAGAGCCCCAAACACACGATAGACGACAGACTTAAATTGTTCAAATAAATTAAGTTGTAGCTTTCGAATGGAATGGAGAACGGAGAACGGCCCAACGATCGGAGGTGGTGTGGGAATTGGGGCAAGTAAATACGGGAATGGAAACGTTCAGAGGCCGCCGCCTGTTGCATTGTCATTTGATAAATTATGATATTTGATCAATTGTTCCGCTGCGGTGGCTGGAAGTGCTGCCCCTGCCTCGGAGATGAAGACGTCTCGAGCCCGCATCCAGTTTGCCGAGTGAACTTTTGTCGGGTTTACATTGTAATGGCATCTGGCGGGGCAAACATAACATACAAACATCTAGTCAAGTCTGTCAGCCAGTCAGACAGTCTCACATCCATTCATCTGCATAATAGAATCCCCATCCAGGGGGAGATGAGATGGAGTTGCCTCTTTATTGTGGCTAATAGGCCTCTTGGCCGCTTTGTTGTTGTGCCGCCGCCTTCGGACACCACCAGGCCGCAGTGCCAGTACTCCAGCATCACCATCTCCATCAACATCTCTTTCTCTCTCTGGCATTTCTATGTGGATTAATGAATGGCAGCAGTAACAGCTTCAGTGAAGCTACGGCTGGAGGTGCTTGGGGATAAGTAGAAGGTGAGGCACACACTTAGGAAAATCTACAGAAGCTAACAGAAGGGACTAATTGAACAACAGAGAGAAAAACCTGAGGCGTTAATCATCTTTGTAATAGTACAGTATCCTCTAATCATTTACATCTTTTAAAGTTTATAAATCATTTGAATAACTATTTTCAGACACATTTTCCTCAGTGCTTTTTAGGGGGAGATGTGTGTTTACCTTCCATATAGGCATATAGACACACATATCCAATGCCGGGTGCAGTCAACAGGCCCCTAATTATGTGTAAAGGTGTTGTGTGTTGTTCCTCCTGCCCCATCTCTCTCTCTTTCTCTCTCTTTTTTTGTCATCATCCATCTCTCGGAACTACAAGGGTTAATTAGTAGTGCAGGATTGTCGGCGGCACAAACGGACATGAATCGATATGGAGAACTGGCGGCTACTGTGGATGAGCTTCTGTTCTTGTAGCATACTGATCGCAAGTTATTGATTTTCCAGAGACACGGGGCTCAAGACTGGGGAAAGGGAACATCTGCTGCTTCCCCAAGAAATTCCTAATGTTTGACCATTTGCCATTTTACGAGCCTCGCGCCGCATCGAAATCGAATGCCCCGGAAAATGTCTAAACAATATATGGAAGAGGGAAACCCGAGGGCGGCGACTCATCATAAAAGGCCAAAAGTGCAATAAAAATAAATTTAACACAACATTTGCTTTGGGCATCCGCAAACGCAGCCTCATCCTGCCCGGGCCTTGTCTCATCTTCCGTCACAGGACCCAAAACAATCCCGGAGGCAGCCAAAATATTTTCAATAATAAATCTATTTGATGGCCTCGGGAGGCCAGGGAGTTTTTACGATCACAGCGATGACAGCAGGCGCAGTCATTAAAAATCTCACCGAAAGTTATGTCTCCGCGCATGATTAATCGTTGGGGGATATGTGTCCTGGGTTTAGAAGAAGAAGAAGAAGAAAGGAAAAGAGAAAAACATATCGATGGATATGGTAATTAATTTCCACACACTTTTCCTTTTCGCTGTGCATCTGTGGCAACCAGGAGCAGCACTTGACCCTTGACCATCTGTGGTCAGAGGTCTGTCTGGCGGGCTGTCAACTAATTTGTCCTGTTTGTGGTCCGTGTCAGGTGTTGTAAATATCGCATTTAATTGAACTGTCGCCCCGTGTGTGTGTCAAGTGACCAGGATGGGTCAGAAGACCTTCATATTTTGTGAAGCTAATGAAGTGGAGAGCAGAGGGGTTTTTAAAATGCCAAGGAACATTATTTTGGTTCGAGAAATTATTTTAAAAGATGTAAAGATGTAGAATTTAAGAGAAACCCACAAGAAATGTTTTAAATAAAAAAAATCTAATTCAATTCTCCAGGGATTCCCAGACAACATCTGTCCCTCTTCTTGCTCTCACAATTTTTCCCCCTTTTCAAGTCTATGAACATATAAATCAGCGACTCCACTGAACAACACGCTTGTAATTGCTTAATTAGATTGCCACTAAAATTATAATTTGAGAAAGAGAGAGGCGGCAGTTTCGAAAACCTGAACTAGGCAGGGATTTCTTAAAGGGGAAAGAAAAAAGGATCTCTTCTGGAGGAGCAGCTGGCGCGTAAATCAGATTTGCTGACAGGGCACGACTAATTTTAACCTTTGGCACTTGAGGCAAGGAGGTCTCCAGTACCGATCCCGCCGGAATGCAGTCGAAATTCGTTTAGCCCTTCAAGTGGCGACTGAACGCGTGCGTGGAGGACGCGTGCTAATGGGGCCAAAAGGTGCAGGATCAGAACAGGGATCAGGATCGGGGATTAGAGCTGCAATCAGCGCAACGGATTCGTTAATTTATGCGCGTCCTGCGCGAGTTCAGCTGCACCTTGGAACCTTTGTCCTTTGCAGACACTGTGCTGCGTGTGCGTCTGTGTCAAAGGACATGTGTTGAGGACACACACATGACTGTGTTGACACACAGGCAGCACCGAAAACAATTTGAAGAGTTTATTAATAAATAAATAACAAGAGATTAAGGTAAATGGATAAAATGTTATCTGGGATTAAGGTTAATACAGTCACTGGGAATAAAGAAATATTTTTTATGGAGAAACGTATAATGTGAATATTTTCTTCTATGCTCCCAAAAATATTCTTTTAATTTGAGACATGAAAGAAAATATTCATCTGATTAAAATATATATTTAATCACTATTAACCAATATAATGCACCAATTAATGCACCTGCAGGTACCCTTGTTTTCCCCCAGTGTACTAAGAAACGTAAGCCTCAAAGGGGCGGAGGCAAGAGTCCTTCTTAAGGCAACATCTAAATGGTATTTATTGGTTGCCAAGCCGGCGACGGCTGTCGAGCGCATCCTGTGCTAGCCGCGCGGCAAGGATTGAATTACGCGATGGCGACACATTTGTAAACAGGCAGCCCGATTTACAGGACATGTCAGGAGAAGGAAAAGGGCAAGGGGACGGTGACACGGGACTACCGGGGCAGAAGTCGTCGCCAGGCGCGGCGCGCTCCTTGTTTGCCAAGACATTAGGCAGGAACGGCAGCAGCAGAAGCAGCACAGGCAGCAGGAGGAGCGACAATAACAAAAACAACAGCCAGGACAACACACACCGCGTGTTTGCTGTCAGCCGAAGGATCACCTCGAACTCAAACTCAAACTCAAGATCCTCTGATTGACAATCGACAAATTTCTTTTGGCATTTATCAATGGAACCGCGGCAAGGACCTTTCGGCCGACCTCCTGTCGCGATGATGAATCGAGGAATTCATGTTTTTACACGCAACTTGACGGGCCCAACACGGGGATTTGGTTAAGTTAATATTGTTAATGTTGTTTGTGTTGCCTGCACTCCAGGCGATTAGAAAGAGATTTTTCAAAGCAAAAACTGGAATGGGACCTGGAAAGGGTCCTGAAAGAGGTTGATAAATTATAGGAAATTAGGTTTCTTTTTCCTTTCCTTTATATACCTTTTAAATTTTTAGAAATAATGCATAAAAATATCAGTAAAAATAAATAAAAATCTATTAGAAATATGCTTAAATTAGATATTAATAGATAATATATATATATAATATAATATATAGAAAATATAAGGTGAAAAATATTAAGTTTTCGAACCCTATTAGCATTTTAAAGACATTTTTTCTTTAAAATATTTCATTAAAATATGATATATTTTTGATATATTAAAAATCAAAGATTTAATCCACCTTTGGGATTTTTTTTTTCAATGATTAAGATTTAATTTTAAACCCTTTTTAGATTATCTAAACATACACAGTCCCAAAGTGGCAACCTTTCAAATTTCCCATTCCCATTAGCAATATTTCCTCTGGGTTAGCAACGCTCTTAGCCCTTTTAAGCCTTAATAGCGCTAAAATTTCAGTGTGGTCACACTTTGTACGCTTAAAATTCAAATTTTTCAGCCAAAAAAACAACGAAACAAGCTATAAATTCATGTTAATAACAGTTGCAACAGCAAAAGTACCCGAATGCCCACCGGCAACTGGCCATAAATATCGGCCAAATGGGTTGACAGTTGGCATGGAGGGGTTAACAACAAAAAAAAAAAAGGAGAATATATATATAAAGAGAGAGGAGGAACCCTTCCTTGCCGAAATGTAAACTCCCGAAATAGTCCAGAAATGTGATACGAATCAAGTGCCACGTGTCGCCCCCTCTTCGGTGTTTAAACTCCTTTTTGAATTTTTTTGCGAAGACAGTTCTTCTGCCTCGGTTTTTCGGCTGCCACAACTGTTTGTCCGAAACCCAAGCCGAGCGACAGATGCGCGTGTCTCGGAATTGTGTGCTACACTTTCGCCTCGCGACCCGTCGGGTTTATCAGGGCCAAAAAATCGTCCAAGGGGAGATTCCTGCTCCCTCTGTGGAGGCGTGTGTCGAGGAGGCGGTTCCACATCTCGTTAAACCGCAACCGAGGGAGATTCGGATCTGGGCGTCAGGACATCTGTGATCAGGTTCCGTTGGCGGAGCGGCAACAGATCAGTGATAGCAGATCGCAGGAGATCGGAGGAGAGCGTGAAATGCAATTGCCATGGCCTAGCGGTTCTTGCCAGCCCGTTACGCGAAATTGATGGAACCAGGAAAGCCCTTGGTTCTCCTCGGTTCGTTGCTACCTGTCCTGGTACACTGAAGAAATCAATTTGATCCCTGGGATCGTCTTTCTTGTATTTATAATTATCTAAGAGACCAGAAATAAATTAATATTGTTTAAAACAAAGTTTTGTTTCTTTGAATTGCAAAAATGCTAAAAAAATTAAAGACGTTACACATCTTTTTAGTTATATTTTCCTTGGTTTTTTTGATTATTCCCTATTTCTCCCAGTGCACAAGTGTGCTCCCTTTAAGGAGATGTTCCAATTAAGATCAGTATGCCCAGATGTTGTTGCCCCAATCGACCCATTCGGTTCCTGATCCACCGTGTGCTTGATGGACACAGGAATGTTCCGCTTAGCATCTCCCACAGCTGCGAGTCCTGCCGCCGCCGCCGTCGCATGGAATCTGCGAAAGTGGAAGTTTTTAGGGTTTCCCCCAACGTCCCGTAATCGGATACTCCGCCACTTGGCATGTGCCAAGGAAATGGACAGGCGGAGCGACAAGCACTTGAAAACCAAAACCAGAAGTGACCCAATAGCCACTTGAATTTCATTTAGTTTCGTTTCCAAAATGCAGTGCACACCTTGGACGCTTGAATTCTTGGACTCTTCCTCCCCCACCGTCCATTCAATCCATTTCGATTCCAAGGGTGTCAAAGGCCGTGTCGTTGGCTCGTGCAGCAAAAAAAAAAAAGGAATCCAAGACCCATCCCATGTCCTTCCGCGTGAACTGAACCCACAAGGTTGTGCGAGTCAATTTGTCAGCGAACGGGCATTGGAATTGAAAATTGCCGAGCAGCCTGCGATATGAATGGGACTTGGTAACTCGATACCACCGGCAGCTGACTGAGTGTCTGAATTGCAGCCTGCAAATACCAGATACAGGATACAAGATACAAGATACTGGGACGGGGACGGGGACTGGGGCGTTATTACGCAATCTTTTGTGGCCAGTTGAGTGACAGGAAAAGCTCTGTCATTCTCCGCCTGTGGAAACCCGTTTGTGAACAATAATATTTGAAATTGAAAAAGTAACAACTGCAAAAAAATTGGGAGAAAAAAGCAAGGACTTGCTTTTGAAGCACACTCCTTGCTCAAATGCATCCCGAATTTATTTATTCATTAATCATAATTAATATTATTTAGTGTCCTCAGATCCTAGGTCTTGGCAACCAAAGCGTTGCGATACTCCTCGAGTGGCTGCCACTCCTCCCTGTTGACCGACGGCAGTGAAGGCTGCTCGATGCGCAGCAGGAACTTGGCCACATTGACCCTGTCCTGAATCAGAAGTTGCGGTACAAACTCCTTGAGGACAATGAGAAAAAGTACATTCTTTGGAGCGGCTGTTGCATTATCAGACATCGACTCCATAACATACAAGATGCCAGCTCTGTGAAGGGCATTGATACTATGACGGTTCTTCAGGAGATCCTTGTTATAATTCTCCGCCAGGCGGCGAGCCAAGTTTAGAAGCTGACGGAACTCCAGAGTGCTCTTGGCCCTGACTCCGTCATAATTGATATCGGTCATGACTCGCTCGAATGGCAGCATGCAGGTGTGCAGCATGGTCATCCCATAGTTGACCGGATTGATGTCCATGGCTTTCTCCATGGCAGAACGCATGATGTCGCCAAAGGCGGTATAATACTGGAAGATACACAGAATATTATTTATGGAAACGTATTATGCGATTCAAAAACCTTATCGTAAAACTGCAAGACCTTGCAGGCTCGCATACTCGGAATTATATTGTAGGCCAACAGCTTGCCGTAGCCCGACAGGATGAAGCGTCGTCGCTGCAGCTCCTCGAAAAAGGCATCCTTGATCAGGTCCTGGGGCTGCTTCCCAGTGAATAGATGTTTTAGGACAAATGTCTCCAGCAAATCAAACTCTCTTATTGAAGGCTCGTATCGGAGAGAGCGTACGGAGGATCTAGGATCTTGATTCAGTGGGTCACCGAACAGCACATACAAATCGCAGATGGTGCCAAAGCTCTGGAAGGAAACATTTATGACTGACTTCCTTACTCTTTACAGGTTTTACTCACATCTACAGCCAGGACTGCGTCTCCTTTGTCAACCAGGTGTAAGGCAACAGACAGGTAGTCCTCTAGATGCTTTTTCAGGGCAGCACAAGACTCCTCCAACTCCAGATCGCTGCGATTACCATTCGCCTTCTTGACGCTCACCAAATCCCAGTTGAGACTATAATAGCACACCTCCAAATAGTGAACCGTGGCCGCCGGCGGCAGGTCGTCCCTGTTCGGACTCTGATCCTGATCTCTATGCACACGCTTCAGACTGGAGAGAACCGACTCCGTCAGGTTAAAGGCACTGAGATTAAAGTATCTGTACAGGGCCGAGATCAAGCGCAGCGTGCTCAACAGCTTGCGGGATCGGCTCCTGGGACGACTCTGACCCGGGGACGAAGCCTGTGACGAAGCGTCGTCCAGCGAAGACAAGCTAGCAGAAGACGAGGAGCTAACTGTTCCGTACATATGCTGCCATGTGCGAAAGGCCACCTTGTAGTTAAACACCGCAGTGTGAAGTATCCCATGGATATGAGGCTTGGTGAGCGGAAGGCGGTTGAGATGCTCCAGCGTGAAGGCTGCCATTCGCAGTACAAAGTCGTTGCTTTGTTTATGCATAATTGCATTCATCTGGTTGAGCAGCAGATTCAGCTGCCCTGCGTTCTCCTCCTGGCAGTAGTAGTTTAAGTAAAAGTGCTGCGGCAGCTCCAGGAGATTCTCCAATTCTTGAGGATTTGACAAATGCTTCACCAGGAGCTGCGAGAAGATTGGGGCCAGGATCTGAGTGGCTCTCAGTTTGGCTTCTGGGTTTGGCGTTCTAACCAAATCCTTCGTGTATCGTCCCTGGGGGATTTCACCGGTAATGGCCTGCTTAACGCCCCTGCAAAGGATCTCAATAAGGGTCGTTCTCTCATTTGAGTTTAGCGTAGCATCCTCCATTAGCATGTCGACCATGGTCTTCCAGTCCAGAATCAGCTCACAATTATCAATCAGTGCATCCACCAAATAGGCTGCATGCTCATGCTTTACATATCGATTAAAATAATCGAGCAGGCGACGGATTACGTGGGCGGAAGATGATCCCCGCTGAGGAAACATCCAGCGCAGCGTAAAGAGTCCCGCGGCCGTATGCGCTAAGCTGCGATTGGCGGCAAACATCAGTTGATCCAGCAGCCGGCAATCTACGTTGCTTAAGATTGTCGGCGAAAATCGATAGAAATCAGTTAATAGACGCAACGCTTTCTCTCCCAGTTCACTCTCCTGCTCCACGCAGGTGAGCATGATCAGGTCGCGGTATTCTATGGCCATTTCCAGGCACATTGCGCGAAGCTCTTCTTTGCCAGCCGTCATAGCTGTGAGGCTCTCCAAGCAGGACTTCCTCACATCTCCGTGGTTATCCTTCAGGCCCTCATAGAAGTAGCGAGAGCTTTTGAGCTGCACATTGCCCTCGGGAAATTTCTTCATCCAGTGCCCGAGCTCGGTGACGCACAGCAACCTTATTCCGGTCACCACATCCAAGCGACGCTCCACAAAGATGCCATCGAACATGCGCTGCCAAATCCGTTTTAGTTGTCCATCTTCCGCCGCCACAATGGGAAATTCATTCAAAGCAGTTAGCATTTTAAGACCTACAGGAGAGCCAATAAATTATTAACTTATATTAGGTTCTTTATATATAAAAACTCACCTATCATGGTGCTGGTGTGGCGAATTGGACGCGTACTAGACTCTGAGCACGCAATCACAAAGCTCGACATCTCAAAGATGAAAATCTGATCGCAAATAATGGGTGTATCATAGGCCAATTTGAGCAGACATTGGACAAAGTCTCCGACCCTATGCTCAAAGTTCTCGGCACTGTTCTTTATTATCAATGGATAATAATTGCTCATCTACAAAAGTAAAGCACGGTTACACATTTGAAGATCGAACCTAATACCAGCTAGAACTTACTGTGCGAAATTTGTCAGTGCTCGCCCTTAGGATGTCCCTGTACACAAAGGGTCGCGCGGTGCACTTAGGAATCTGGTACTGACTGCCACTGCCCTCCACCACCAATTGCAGTATCTCGACCAGAGCGGCATTAGGATTCGCCATATATTGCTCAAGCCACTGGCGAGCCAGGTCCTGTTGGGGAAATATAATACTCAATTTAATATTCATACTAGACGTACTAGTTTTATTAAACTTACCTCATGCTTTAGTTTACTGTCCAGCACAGATTGAAGCAGTGACATATGGACTTTTGTTGGCTGCTCCGCCATTTCCTCTGTAATTTCTATGGGCTCCGCGCTATTTTCAGAACTAAAACAGATCTTTTAATGAAACTTGTTGGTAAATGCAAAGTATTATTTACATACCCAGATGACTCCTCGATCAAACCTATTTCATCTACATCCATTTTATAAGCTCTTTTTATATTTTTTTGTACAAGTAAAACGAATCGCACAACCGGGAAAATGCACGTGCAGTCAAAAAGAGGCTGCCAATTCGGGTCAAAAAGTGACAGAATGCAAGCGCGAAACAGTGTTGCACGTGCTTTCGAAATGGAACTTAATTGTATTTTTATTTTAAAATCCATTTTTACCATGGATTCCATTTTATTGGAGATTTTAGATTTATTTAGAGACTTGTTCAGATTTAATCAAATGCATTCAAAAAACCAAACAAACAGCAATAAAGTTCAGAGAAAAAAAATATTTTTTTAAAAACTGCCAACTTGGGTAAAATATTTACTGATTGCAAACGTGAAACATCGTTGAATGGGCTTTCGTGCTCCTTTGGAAAACTTATGTAACCATATTTATCACCGATAGGTGTACAAATCTTTGTCAGGGTAATGGAATTTTTAAGAAACCCCCTAAAAAATTGCCCAATAAACACAAAATGTAACGAAAACCTTGTGTACTTGCTGAATTTCTAGCCTGGTTGCTGGTTTCCCACATTTCGATCACAAATATAAAGAAAAATCTGGGCAAATAATGCCGCCGAGCGAGATCGAGATCGGGTCAGGTAGCCGATCTTCGAGGGCACAAAACAATTAGCCAGGCCCACAAAATGATACACAAACAGAGCAAACACAAATTGGGCAGCCACTTGTGAGCGACCTCAAAGCGAAAGCGCCGCCAATCCAAGCGGACTAACAAGGACCTCATAATCATCATCCCACCGGAACGGCCAGAAATAAACCCAAATATTGACGTTGCCTATCGCACGCGATCTCCGCTCGCTCCCTCTCCTCCTCTCCCGCTGAGGATTTCTCTCGCAAAGATCACAGGCTGCGCCCGCTGGCCAATTCGGCCATTCGGCGGCGGTGATGACTTGGCAAGTTGGCAACTCTGAATTATTTCAATCTGCGCTGATGACGCGGCTCCTTTTGGGCCGGCGTCGTCCTCGTCGGAGGCACGATAAAAAGCTGGCGATAACCTGTGTGATTCCCAGTGGCTTGAGTGGGGAATATCTGGCGGCGTACTGATAATTGGCCATCAAGAAATGAAGCAGGTTAAAGTTCATAGTGCAAGCAATTACAAAAAGTATTAAGAGAGATTCTTCTGTCAGTTTGAGGTGGTTTTTAAATGGTTTTAATGGATATAGGTAAAAATTTTTGTGAGAAAAAATCCCAATCCCAATCGAAATTAGTTTTTAACATAAAAAAGCTGAAGATATCAAAAAGGGCAACTCTTAGCCTACTACTTCTCCTTCATCCAACTTGTTATTCCCTCGAAACGGAGGGCATTCCTGGAATCTCACTGAATCTCCGTCTGGGAGTCCAGGCAAATATTGACGTTTGGGATTGAAAATTGGCGCACTTCAGAATGAGACGAGGCAGCTGCCATTGATTGAAAGATCAATCGAGATCGAGGAGATTGCGAATCCGATTGTGAATCCGAGGCGATTCCAGCTGCCGTAGGGTAATTGGAGTCCACCTACGGCCAGCCAGGCCAGGCCTTTCGGCTACCAATCTCATTTCATATTCAAAACGATGCCTCTTTTGCCGGCCATTGTCCATTGTGTTTGATTGCCCGAAATCTGACCTTCACCCTGTGCCTTCATTGTTGCCTTTTGCCGGGCGAGGCGGGGAATTAGCCGCTGTCCGCTGTCCATTTGGATTTCGGATTTAAAAAGCAGCGACAGCTGCTGTGGCGCTCGTGCCTGTCTCCCCTGCTCCTGACACTCCTGAATCCCGATTCCCTATGGCATTGACGAAGACACCTGCCCTTGGTTAGAGAATTTCTAGGGAAAGTAGTTTCTTAAATTGAAGTAGATACTAGATTTTGTAATTTACTATTTAAGTATGCCTTTTTCCCTGCTAGTCCCTCAATCCTTATGAAGCGAGGATTGACGCCTTCGCTTCCTTAGATTTTAAAGGTGCCTCTACCATAAACTGACTTCTCGCTTGTGGTCGTCGTCTAATTGACTGTAAAATTCAGCGGAGCCTTTCTGCTGTCGGCTGTTTTCGCCACTTTGTTGCAACTTTCGAGGGAAATTTGCCGACCGCCGAGTAAAATTGTAACAAAATAAGAACAAGTAGGCTAGCAGCCGAGAAATCAAGCCAAGGATAAAGTTTAGCCAGGCATAGGACGATGGGTTTAATAGAAAATGTTGAGAACATAAGGGCGAGTTTGTTAGTTAGAAGGTATTTTTGGAAGAATTTCTAATTTGATAAAGAACTAAACCATTTCCCTAATCAATATGTTGAATAACCCTTGGAATATTAATTAACCATGAACCATTCAGATACACAAAGATGCTTAACTCGAGATAATAATGACGCTGACGCTGTTATCAAACGTGGGCAGGGAAAATCATCTCGCTATGTCCAAATACTCCTCATCGATGTCCTCATAATTGGGTCACTTGTTGTGTGTGGCAGCCACGGCCGAATGAACCACACAAATATGCCAGAACAATGACAGCTAACCATTCAAAGGGTGGGGGAGTAGCAGCAGCAGCAGGAGCAGGAGGCAGAGGAGGTGGCCGCATTGCACCGCATAATTAATCAAAGCGGCACGCGGCTGTGGGCGCCACAAAGTGAGCCGCCGACAATGCCAAACCCAGAACTTCGATCCGAAGCCGACGCTGAAGCCGAAACCAAAGCCCCGACTCCGAAAACCAAAACCAAACCAGAGAGCTCTGAGAGAGAATCCCGCCCAGCACGTGAGCGGGATGTGGTCGGACCAAGGGTCTCGGATGAGGAGGTGCCGCATACAAATGAACGCCGCCCTCTTCCGCATTTAATAGAGAAGCCAGCGGATGTGGATACACAGTATTAAAGTGGATGTGGACACTCGCACAATCGGCGGGCCACGGATCATGTGGGTTGCCCACTTCCAGTCGCCAGTCTCTGTCTGCATCCATGTCTGGCTTTCGGTCTCAGCTCCAGACAGAGTCTATTTGCGGCACAGGAAAACCAGTTGGCAATTGCTTCATTCATAAATTGGCAAAGGCGTTTGGCCCCCCAGATAAGTGATCACTGTGGTTACAATATTTGGAATAAAATGTATTTTTCTTGTTTCGATTTTGAGTTTACTAAACAGAGAATTATTTTAATAAGAAATTAAAATCTTTAAACTCAATTTTCTCAACTAATCCTAATTAAATCCTAACAATTACATGACAAATATTTCCTTTATTTATTCAATGAAATTCATAAGTTTAATTTGTGTTAAAACCAACCTAGGCGAACCTCTGTAAACCCAACTAAGCTGCAAACAACTCCTTAGAGATGACTCACACCCTGGACCTAAGCTACCAACGATTACCTACTCCTCATGCTCATCCTCAACCAGCTCCTCCTTCTCCTCCTGTGACCGCCTCTTCAACTCCAACAACTAACTGCTAATTGACACACCTCGACGATGGCATCACGTGCCCCATTGCCAGCCAAACCGAGGAGATGACTCATCCGCTGCAGAGCTGAAGAGCTGAAGAGCACGTTGTTGCCAAAACCCGCTTGCCATAGCCATTTATGAATGGGGAGCCGGGTCTAAAAACTCTAAACTCCTCCGGGCTTCGGACTTGTGCGACTGGATACTCCTCCATTCAACTCCAACTCGATTCAATTGCTTCTATGCGACGACGACGACGTCAAAAGTGGTTTGTTGTCTGGCTTCCTCGCCACTCCGCGATCTTTTTTCCCGTCTGCGAGTTTTGCCTTAATAGTAAATCGTGTTTTGCATGCGCGAGTAGGTTGAGTTGCCCTCTCAATATATATAGATATACACACATTCACATATATCTCTCTCTCTATTGTGGTGTAGGAGTTGTGGAAATCGAAATTTCATTCACATAGGTCATTCATTCATGAAAATGTGCTTGATTCGGTCGTTTGGCGAGTTGGATTACCGGGATTACGATATGATACTGGGGTTAAGAAACCCAGAAAATGGTGAGGGAAGCTAGAATGCATTTCAACACGTCTATACAATGGGGTTCTGGTTAAATGTTCGAAACGTTAATTGGGATATTAGAGACGAAGGTTGTGAAGCTCCAAGAATTTTGGAAGAGCTTATAAAGATACTTCCATGTACGATTATATAAAAACAGAAACGGAATATATTATTAAATATTTAAAATAACAAAAAAACAATGCTTGCATCTGCACAAACGTGAATTATACAAAGTATTGTAAGCTAAATAAGCCATAAAAAGCCATAATCTGAATTCTGCAATTTATTTTCAACAGCTGGAGAGAGAAAAGAGGATGAGGGAACCCCTAGTAGACCTTTAATCGGCTTAAGTCTCATAGAAAAAAGAATAGAGAAACTGGAGCAGAAAGCTCTGCCTGCACTGCGTAACGAATTCCCTCGAATTTTGGACTCCAAACCCGAGCGAGACTTGCAATAAACCCAACATAATTCCCAAAAACACACACCACCAGATTCCAGACCCCACAAGAAGGCGAGATGTCAACACTTTTACCGCACAGCAGCTGGGATTCTATGGAACTTGCCCTGAAATGATCAAAAAGTGCATCCAATGTCCAGGTCCATGTCAGAGATCCATGGTTATGACCGCTCTGAAGCGCCGGAGAGGCAGCTGCCTTGTTAATGATGGTTTATGACTACTCCTCGTCGTCCCCGGTGACCATTTCTCAGGCCCATAACTCCACGGTAACGATCCCGATCCCGATCCAGGGTCCAAGATTGATTGCCCCGTGTGGCAAGTGAAATTAAAAAAGTGTTAAGCCACAGTCACAGACAGTCACAGTCCAAAAGGTGGTCCCTAATAAATCCCAGCTAAGTCCGAAACACAAAACAGAACCTGCCTGACCGACCGACCGGCCTTTTTAATGTCTTTATTTAGTGGAAAACAAAATCGGGGCGAGTGACAAGCCGCTGAGATAACACAGATAAAGATACAGCCGCGGAGAAAGGGAATCTCGCCGGGAAAGTTTATGGGCAGCCTTAATTGAAACAGCAAGTTCCCAGTTGTCACACGGAGGCGGTCCATGGATCGGGGACCATTAGGCCGATAAAAGCGTTGGTCTGACTGCACTTTAATCCGCAAATACACTTGGGAAATTTATATAATATAATTTTAATGAAAATACAAGTCTATAAAAAAGATTGTTTTATTAAGAATTCTGTCAGAATCTTTTATATTATTTTACATAAAATCCCTAATTTTATAAAAAGCTTTTAAAGCAAGTTCCTAATTTGTTCAAGTGCATGGATACGGGACATGGTCCGGCTGCGGACTTGGATTTGGACAACGGACATGGACACGGTCGGTCGCCACCTTCGAGCCCTGTTAACTGGGCCTTAATCGGCGCGTTGCGTGCGACACTTGCGCGGCTCATTAATAAGAGTTTAAAGAGCGGCTCAGAAAGCCCAGAGACGCAGGCACAGACCCCAAACAGAATCCCAACGGTCCCCACATCTCGTAGTGAATAAATTAGACGGCGGTGGTCTTCGGTCTCCAAACTGCGCTGCGATCTTTGCCGATCATTATGACCCTTTGTGCATTATGGCTTCGCTTCTCTCGCTCTTTAAGCCAGGGTATGTGATGGGCATATTCGAGCACATCGGAATAACATGAATATCACTTAAAATATTTAAGATTTTGTAAGGTAAAGGGTATCCCATAGCCGAACTACCTATGTACCTGTCCTCCTTCATTTCTTTTTATCTGTTCTTTCTTTTTTCTTGTAGCTTGTTAGGCTCTGCCGAGCCACAGAACTACAGAGTTCTCTTAATTTGGCCTGCAGTCTGTGGCTGGGCTTCTTTGATGTCTTCTTATTTTCGGGTTATCATTTTTTATTCGGTTATTAAGCGGAGACAGACCTGGACCACCTTCGTTGAACGGCAGACTCCGACCGAACAACAGATGTGTGAAGCTCGCTGTGCAGAGCCTGAGCCTCCAAGGGGTCAGAGTTGGGGGTGATAAACGGACGGGCATCACAAGCATATGGTGTCGCATACAGCAGATAAGACTTGTCCAACGGGAAACCCGTTTCTGGCCAGCGGATCAATTGTCTCGATCGTTTTCGGGTTTTCGGGAAACACTCTCCAAGGAAATCCTCAAAAACTTTGCCGCCGTTCAAATTTAACTCAAATTTGACCCTGCCTTTCAACACAAACATGAATAAAAGTATTAAATATCCATATCCGCCCACAGGACAATCGTCGGGATAATACTTTCCCAATACATTTCCCCTGCTTTCCAAAAGAGTTATTAAAAAATTGTAGGAAATTCGCAAATACCAAGACGGGGACGGAAGAGGCACACAAAAGGGGATTAGTCCACTTAGGGATTATTAGAAATTTCGCATCCTTTTGTGGGACAACAAAAAGAATGCCAAATGCCCGGTAGGAAAAATTAGTGGAAAAATGTGACCCAAACAATAGGAGGCCAGGCCGGACCTTGGGCGATTAAAGGATTACCCTGCATAATATTTTCAAAACAGAGCGAGACAGAATCGAGAAGGCGGGAGGCAAGGAGGGCAGAAGATGTCAACATTGTTGCACCTGAACTTTAATGGAGCCGAAGCGGATGAAAGCTCCGCCAACCGCAGCAGTTGGTCAGGCCAAAGGTGGTGTCTGTCTCCACTTGCGGTCGACAGACAATTTAATGCACGAACGCAGGTACGGATCGGAATTTATGCAAATGATCCACCACAGCAGCAGCTGTCATCCGAAAGATCCACTCTACATCCAGACCCAGCAGCACTTTGCCGTGATGTCGGTGTCACTGCTGCAGTTGTTCCCACGGAATCAAATCCAAAAGTCATTACGATCACTTGCCCGGCGAGTGCCCGGAGTGCCACTAATCCCCCCGATGCAACACCCGTCACGGCATTCCTCCACTCGAAAAGCTATGGGAATCGGAATCGGGATCGGAATCGGACCAGGGCTCCCAAGTGGATGTCTCAATTTCGTGTGGGCGCTTTCAGGTGTCATTGGAGAGAAGAGAGGGGGGAGCGCGCACACACAGAAAAGAAAAGCCAGAATGAAAATCCGTTTCGTTTTCAAAAGCGCGATCAAAGAACCCAAAAAAAAAAAAAGGAAAGCTCTGTGGGAAAACGCTTCTGCTCCGCTGCACTTTCCATAACAACAGAAGCTGTCTTTGAACCGAGATTCTGTTTGATTCGATTGAGAAAAAATAAAGAGAAATGCTCGCATTTTGGGTAAATATTTGGACATTTATGGGAGTTTCATACGAATTTATGGAGGATCAAGAAAAGCTGAGCAGCAATTTGTTCGAAATTTCTTTCTGGATTTTTGTGCATGGGAAGCGAGAGATCTCATTGATAGAGGACTGCCTTGCCTAAGTTGCTTAAACTAGAGATCATGAGGGCAAAGCAGATTTCCAGCTCAGACAAAGGCTCGAAGAGAAAGATTCGGACGATCTACTAATTATGCTAAGCACTTTATATGCTTTTGCAGATCTACGGCGCCTTAAGCGGTCTTTCATCGCTCTCAGGCAGCGGCATCAGAGTTTAACTTTGCCTCAAATACAAGCGTTTCCTTCGGTAGAGATCAAACGGAGACAATGCGGCTTAGGAGACGACACGCACGACGGAGCGGGAGAAGGATCCGAGCGAGAGATCAGGGACAATTTTGTGGTTAAAGCGGGCTCAGCTCAGCAGATCTCCGAATAATTGCCATCAATTTCTGGGCCAGGCTCACGCACCTGAATTAGAGCACGAAACAGTTAATTGTCCTTTGTTTGTTTGTGCCGCTTTGCCGCTGCGGATTATGCCCCCAAAAGGATGATCACCGATTCAAGGGATCACGCCTAGAGACGCTTTTTAACAAAAATGTATCCCAGCAGATGGAATCCTTGGGAACTCTTCTTAAAGGACATCTTGCAGCGCCATTAATGCAATTGTTTGAACTGGTCCTTCCGGGGCTTAGTCCTAAACAGATTTGCATAATTTAAAGGCCCAAATCTCGATTCTGACCACGTGGTTCGTGGTCCGAGTTCAGGCTGGTTTTGGCCTCTTCTAATTGCCCTTTCAGTGTCCGAAACAATTTTCGGTGATCGGATCGGCTTAGCTCGTTTGGAAGTTCGGCGATCTGATCGGTGATCGCTTTGATCCAGCCTAACAACATAATTGAAGCTCCTGACTCTGACTGACAGACGGCGGCGCCTTCAGTGATCGTTGATCAAGTGGCGATCCCCGAACGAACCCAAGACACTGACCCAAAGCTAATTGTTTTGTGCCCCCACTAACGATGATCATCTCATCCCCTGCTAAAAAAGCACTTAAAAAAATATATACAATTTAAGGAAAGATAAGAAATTAATGTTAATACTTAATGTTATTTCCTGATTTAATTAATTAAGTTGTCTATTTTTTTAAAAATGGAATTAAATGAATGAATTGGCATATTTCTAATACCACGATCTTATTTTTTCCAAGTGTGTTTGAAACCATTTATCTGCGCATGATTCATGATTCAGTTTTCAACTACTCAGCACTCCAGGATCCTGATGATCCCTTCCGATTTCACTCCTGTCCCTCTCCCCCCGTATGTGACTCTGATGATGATGTATTGCTTTGGTTGTGGCCCTCAAGGATCGTTTGTCGGCACGCCCTGGCCAAGAAATCGGCGACGCCCGCACCTCTCTAGTGGGCGTTTTGACGACTCTCTTCGCTGTTTTTCTCCCTCCCTCCTTCAAATCCAAGTCCCCGCGATTGCAGTTCGTTCCTTGGCGCTTGGCCCGAGGCAAAAAAGGAATCGCTGGCAAACTGTGATAATTACACATTAATTGTTTAATTCGAGGCGATTGTTTCGCTCCATTCATCCATCTCCGCCGAGTCGTCGCTGTGTGAGGTTTGGTTCTCTGCTCGAAAACCCACTCTCCGGACTCGTGGGAGTGTTTTGGGTTGGGTTAATCACTAATTAAGCAGCCATGAAATTCCCCAGCACGCATAAATCAGTCGCAGTCAGCAGTCAGAGAGCCCGGTGGTGGTCTTCTCTTTTCTTCGACTTCGACTCGACGCCCACACCGCGTTCCGAACTGAAAGGCAAGTCCTTTGTTCCAGGATGGCTTCACATTTTGGGCCTCCTTATCATGTGAGGCAATGAAAATAGTCTTCATGACTTTGTGACGCATACTCCGAGAATGCTCTCCTTATCGATGGAGAGGAATTTCGGTTAGGTAAGCAGTCAGTGCTAAGTGCAAGGTCAGGTAGGATACCAAGGAGAATTCTATAAATAATATCATGAATGGATGTTTTATGTTCAAAGTGTAACAGTTGTTTTAAGCAATTTTAAGAGCTCAAGATATTTTCAGTTCTCCAATCAAAATCAAGTAAAAACCTAAATATTTGGCTTAAACACCAAGATTCCCTCTACGAATTTCTATTTCAATTTATTTAAGGCCACTTTGGGAGCAAACAAATCGCTGCTGCTGTCGCTGTCGTCGCTGCTGTCAAAGCAACCGCAAAAGGCAACCGCAGAAATCTATTTGGCAACTTTGGCTCGGGATTGTCGACCGTTTGTTGGGGGTTTGAGGTTGTTGGGAATTCAGATTCCAGATTCCAGTCTTTAAGCTTTAAGTTTGTCGGGTTTTATCGGCCGGGAATAACTTGAATTTCCATTTCACACTCTCTCTTTCTCTCCTTTGCTTAATTAAGTTTTCACACCTTCTGCAGCTGAAGGCAGCCCTGTCCCAAAAACCCGGGGGAACTGTTTAATTGTGCGATTCATTTTTGACCTGTCGGAAGTGCAGTCTCTCCCCTCTGTCTCCAGCGGCCGCGGAAAAGTTTTAATTTCTCACTTGTCTCTCTTGGCACTCGCTAAAGCTGAGGAGAAGAAAATAAAAGAGGGAAACTACGCTCAGGTGCAGTGCTGGCCTGACAAAATAATTAATTGCAGTGTCGCTGCTTAGTTCTGTCGACAATTTGTCTTTGAATCTAATTCTCTTTGTCTCGAGAAGTCTTATTCCCCGCCCATCTTAATTGCACTTAAGCGCGGATAGAGACTTTTTTGAGAATTCCAGCTATCAATCAGGGCAAATCAAACCGAAATGTTTATTGCAATTTCGATGCACTTCCGAACTCTCTGGCTCGTAAAAAACAATTTTCGATGGTGAGCACAACTCAAAAACAAAAAAAATAGAGTCATAAAACGAATACCTGCGGCACTGCAGGTAACAAAATCCCAACCTGAGGGCAAGAGCCGAGATTCCTCTGTTTTTTATGCCTGCTTCTTCTGGCTCTGTTTTGGTTTTGTGTCTCCGCTCATAATTGCGGCAGGGCATAAATATTTTGATCATATTTCACGGCTCACTGATGACCGAAAAAAGTGGGGGTATCCGAGGGCCGGAGATAATGATCTAGTCATTGCCCATCTCTCGGGGACTCCTAACTGTTTCCAGCTCCGTGTCATTTGTCGCCTCTTCTCGAGTTCTCACACTTTCCATCGTAAATCTCGGTAGGTTGGTGGCCACGTTTTGCATCACCCAACCGAAGTATCGAAGTATCGGTGTATCTCTGGGTAAAGACCCCTTATCGGTGTTTGCTCATCAAATCCTCGCTCGCTCTCTCTCTCTCTCTCTCTCTCCCTCCGCGATCCAATCATCATTGCCACCGAGTTGACATCTCAATTTACTTCCACGAATTACGGCTACATCGGTAGCACGTAGAGTAGCACAATAATAATAACTTGGAGGAAGTGCATTAACAGTTATGTCAGTGATGGGTTTTATACGGAAATTGTGGACTCCGGAGAGGAAGCAATGCGAGAAGGTGTGAGGATTAGAAAGGGTGTAATGCATAATTAGCCAGCAAGTGTTTGGTTTTTTTTTTTGTTGGAGAAAACAGGGGCTCATGAAGGTTAGATGACTTTATTCAGAGAAAATGGTTTCTTTACAAGGAGGAAGGTTTACGTTTTCAGGACATTATATTAACTTTATAAAGATTGAATCTTTAAAGTTTATTAACTCCTTCTTTCGCTGATTATTTTAAACCATTGTTAGTGCAAGAACTTCTTAACAATTAAACCTATCAGAAGCAATGTTGTTGAACTTTACGTTGAAAAACATGCAATGAATTGTTAAAAGAAAATTAATTAAACTTCTGCAAGCACTGGCTCGGTGTTAATGGACTTCAAAACCCTATAAATGCTGAAAGCATAATGAGGGCTGCCCAACGCCGGCAAACATGCGAAAAGTTCTTAGTTCCTAGGAAAAGCCTAGCCCCTGCGAGGCGAGCATGCAATTCCTAGGCATTGAAGCGTGCCTCTAATAGGTGTCTTAAATATAAACATGCACCTGGACTTGGACTTGGACTTGGACTGTGCTTGCGCATTGATAGAATTGTTTAAAGAAAACCCAATTAACTTGGGACATGATGATGATGACGATGAGATGATGGAGGGATTGGGAAGAAGCGAGGTGTGACCACGGGCCAAGATGTCGTACTAAGAGAGAACTCTTTCCGAACGCGTTGGTTGCTCTAGATGATTATATAGTATGGCGCCGACTATGTTATAATCGAACACAGAAAAATACGCTGAAAGAAATGGGGAGTTTGAAACAGAACTTAAAAAAAGCAGCTAATTGGATGCCAACGATCGGAGTTTAAATCCCTTGGGAGAATGGTTTTATTTCGTTATACTGGTTTGTAATCAAAGATAAAATAAAAGACAGCTGTATATTTTCCTACTGAGCAAAAATTAGATATGTTTTGCTCATTTTTAGAAAATATATTACATCACCTAAAATATTTTCTTCAAGTTTACTGATTGCAAGCCCATAAAACTCTATGCTAGCTGTACTAACACCACTAATGATGATTGTGTTCGTTGTTTGTTCGCTGTTCTTTTCGCTGTTAGTTGTGGGTTGTGCTTTGTAAGCGTGTTCGTTACGCTTGGCAGTGTGTTGCATCAACCAACATCGGCTTTGGATCCAAGTTAATGTTAATGTCGCGTTCCAGAAATGATAATGATAATGATGGCAGATGAGCTTTCCTCCCAGAGACGTGCACCGTCATCGCTCCGCCGCCAGCGGCGAAACAGTTGAGTTGACAACAGTTGTGCTCCAGAAAACAAACAGCCAGCGATATAAAGTTATTACAATTCCGTACTTCATACTCTGCGGTGTTCTGTATTTATTTTCCTTACCAACTCCACCCGCTTTTAATTGGAAACAGTTTCCCAAAACACCCTTTCGGATCTTGGAAACTCGAAAAGGCGGCCCAAGTCAAGAAGTCTAATTACCAAAAGTCATTCCGTTTGCCAGCCCGGCGGCTCCCCTTCCCCTTCTCACTGATTTACATTTTTGACATAAACTTTTGTTCAACTAAAAAGGCAACAACACAGCGAACGGCGAGAAAAAACGGGAAAAACAGAGCCAGAGAGGAGGGAAATAAAAATAGCAAAGTCATTTAATTGCGAAAACGCGTTTTAATTGCTTCTGTGCGCTGGCCTGGGAGCAGAGCTGCCCCAACTGGGAGTTCTTCGTCGGAATGGGAATCGGAATGGGAAACCAACTGTTATAGTTGGTATTTTAACCTCTTTCCCAGCCAGGCCACAGTCTTAATATCTTGCCAAAAAGTAAAATAAAAAAAATAAAACAGACCAAAAATGCCTCATAATTTCATTAGGCAAAGTTACACTCCAGTAACGCGGCCGACTTTGAGGGGATTCTCTCTCTATCTGGCCACTTGGCTTGCTTATCTTTCAGTCGGAGGGCAGGAAGGCAGGAAAAGCCGTCAAAATTGGTGACCCCGACAATTATACGCTAGGGTGACCTCAACTTGAGCAAGTCACTTTGCCGCGAACAACTTTGAAATAGAAATACAGCAAAAGTTACATAAAACTTATGGCAACTAACAGGATTAGCCAGAAATTATTTTCATGTTTAATTTTCTTTCTCATGTTTAAATTAATTAATTCCAATTACTAGCAATAAACCAAAATATTTGATATTTCAACAAATAATTATAACCAATTAATGCATGTTAATTATTTGCAACTCACACAACAAATTACTTGTGTAAATAATTATTTAATAAATACATTTTCCGACAGCCGCAATAGTTTTCAGTTTGTTTGTGGTTAAAATCGACAAAACGTATCAAAAGTTTGCCAGAAACACAATGTAAAATATATGTATTACCAGGATTTAAATTGTTACAAATATATTACTCCCTTTTAAACCCAGACACGCCAATTCTTTCAGCTATATAAATTAAAATCAATTATTGCCACAGATCTAAGTCATGAGAAACTGCACCAGCACCAGCCCCAGCAGCAGCAACAACCGAAGCTCTTGGCCAGTTTCCTTAGCCCGCTGGAGTGGGCTTGGCTCGGTTTCGAAAGGGGATTCCGGAGTGTGTGGCGCAGGCTCATAAATCGAGCCAAGTTGTCATGGCCGTGGGGCAAAGTTTTGGACATTGATTGCCAGCTTCTGCATATTTTCCCACAGTGCAAACTGATCGAAAAGTGAAAGAAACTGGGACCTGTTTCAATTGCAGGACTCGAAGGCGAGATTACCCATTGAACTCGTTATATTAATTTAATTTAAAGCTGAAAATACTCTTTAAAGTATCTTCTAGAAAGGATTTGCCAAACTTTTAGTAAAGAAAATATTCAAAAAGGATCAAGGATACCCAGAATGTACTTCCTCTACTTCCAGTTCAACATGCCCCATCTGACTGCCATTCTCAAACGAGGGTCATGCGAATAAAAGTTATTAAATGCAGTCGGTGGTGGAGGTGGTGGCATGGAGTGGGAGCCTGTGTGGCAACCACCACCTGTGACATGAAGTGGAGCATGGTGTGCGGAGAATGGACAGTGGACCATGGATCATGGATCTCTCTCGGGGGGAGTTGGGGGCTTAGACGCAGACAGACGCACACGGCAATTACGCTTCTCTAAACAGCTGAGCCAACCGAGGACCAATCGGAATGGCACTGGAGAGGAGGAAGAGCAGGAGGAACACAAATTAAAATTACACCCGCGGGCCAGCCAATACCATGGACGTTCGCTTCTAAAATTATAAATACAACAATTCAAAGCGGTGCTGCGGAGCTTAAAGCCAAGCGCAAGCCCAAACCGATCCGATCCAATCCAATCCCGGCGATGCCATGCCATGGGAATTACACTAATTTAAAGTAATTGGCTATAGTTTTTCACTTGGCATTTAAATACGAGTGTGTGTCCAGGCTCCAGGTTCGCGTCCGCGTCCAGATCCCAAACCCAAACCCGAACCCAGGCCCAGTGTCCATTCCAGTCCGCAATTTTAATCGATTTGCGTATATGGCGAATGGAGGACTATTAAAAAAAGACCAGAAGAGACTGAAAGCAGCCAACCCAGAACCCAGAGCCGAAAATGAGACTGAGGCCAACTTGGAGCGTACCCAAAAGTGGGCGTTGCCCCAAACTGAATGGGAAAATGAGTGAGTTCTGAGCCCGGGAGTTGTGTGAATTGAGGATTGCAGAGATGACGACGTCGCATTCCAAGTAGCGCATATGCTGCACCACTTTTGCCTTGCTTGCCTTGCTTGCCTTGGATTCCACCAACCACCGGGAGCTGGAGCAGCCCTGGAGCCTGCCTTTTGCTCTGTGGAGCCTTCAAAGCAAAACTAATTAAAAGTGCCCCGAAAACAAAACAAAACACGGCAGGGCAGACAGGATTAGCCTAAGCGTAGCCACAATCTGGAATACCCTTGCCGTAATTTATGGGATTATGCTGATTTTAAGGAATATTGATCTATTAGTCGCTTATATTTATTTATTTTGTTTGGGAAAATTACAAATTAGAAGTCCAACAGATTATTTTTGCAACAGAAAACACATTTAACATTGAAATCAATGAAAACGGGATAGATAAGAGGTTGTACAGTATATAAACTGACCCTCTTATAGTCCTTCCGAATACCCAATTGTACCCAATACATTTTAGTACAAATTAGTTTTATATATTTGATCTGTAAGCCTTGAAGCTTCTCTCCTCATATGGAAAGCACCCCTTCTGGGTGAGAGCATTCAAGCTGGGCAATCCAAACAAAACCAAGGAGTTGACTCGACTCGAGCCAAGACCGGGACATTGGACACTGGACACTGGACACATTCATGGCCAGAAACCTTTTGCCCATCTGCATGCGTTGCTGATGCCCGGGGCACTGCCGATCGGAGAGTTCAGGGAGTTCGGGGCTGGGGCTCCCATTTTCTTAACCACTAAAATTAATAATAAGTGATCTGGATCTGGTTTCGAGCAAAAAACAAAACGGCTGTGGTAGAACGACGCGTCTCGGGCATAAATAAATGTTATGTGTTTTTTGCCAGCCACCGCAGAAGGAAGAGTAGAAGAAGAAGGACCAGACCAGACCAGACCAGGAGCAGGCCAAATCCCCGCCTGAAATCCCATACCACGTTCCTTTGGCACCTTTGTGGCCTGCGGCGAGACAACAAAATCATTTTGCCGCCGCCGAAGGTTTCAGCTCCATCCCAAAATCCCAAAGTCACGGGGCCGCAGGGGCGTGGGGCGTGGGGCGCCCATTATTGATTGGCTAATCAAATCATTTGCCAGACTTACGGCAACTTGTAGAGCCTCGGAATCAGACCAAACGACAGGCGCAATTATCATTCCAGAGTCGCGACGCGACACGGCCTAACTAATTAATAATCCCAGCGATTAGCACAGTCCCGAAAAAAAAACCCTCCAGAGCCTGGGACTCAGACTCAGAGAGGCCGCCCCTATTTCTTCGGCCGTTTATTAATTAAAAGTCTCTCCTCGGAGGCTGTAACTGGGCAAGGCTGCCCCAACTCAACACCCAGCTAAGGGCCAAGTCCATCTGTTGTTTCATTACGCGAGAGAAAATGCCCTTTTCAACTAGCAGGGGAGTTGGTTCTCTCGACAAGGAAAGAATTGTAATTTTCTGAAGAAAATTGAAGAAAATCGGGAATTATCTTACAGTTTATCTTTTAGTTAATGAAAATATGGATATAAATGATGAATCGCTATTATTATAGCTGCAAGATATCAGAAAAACGTTAAAAACCAAAAGAGATACTTTCAAGAGATCCAAAAACACTATAATATTGTTCTCGCTATTTAAGCCTTCGATAATTATCATACCTGTCTTCAAGTTAAGTAACTCTCATGGCATAACATCACTTGGTATTTTATCTTTGTACTTTTAAGCTTTCATTAGTGGACTTTTTTGATACTTTTCCTTCGCAAGAGTATCCCTGACTCGGTATCTTCAAGCCAAAAATTTTCCCTCCTTGTTTTCATTTGTTTACTTCGCGCTTTTTGGTGCTCCAGTGTTTCGGCATTAATTAGTTTCATTCGCGTGTCCAGGGGGATAGTCCGCGGTAGGTGTTTCCTAATGAGTCGTCGCAGACGCCCTCTCCTGGCCGGATCCTGGGTAGGTGTACTTGATGGGCTGTTCCCCAAATGTTTGTTTGCCCAAGTTAGTTGTGCAAATAAGTTTATTAGTGCGATTCGGGGCGGGAATCGAAAGGGGCGTACATCGTACATCGTGATGAAGAGCCGACCAGCCGGATAGCCAGGAGAGGATTAAGCGAGAGAGATGAACACATAAATACGTAAGCCATTCGACTCCATTAGCGCAAGTGGAAATCGGTTGAGTGAAGAGCCTCGGACCGGCAGAGTTGTATTTAAAGTGCGAAATTTCATTTTTAATAAGCGAGGATTTTCTCATTAAGCGCATTCACAATTTGTGGCCAGGATACGGACCGAAGCTGGGTTCTCCGAGAGCCATAAGGCATTAAGAGGGGCGGAGCAGCGGCGAGGTACACGAGATGTAATTGCGGATTTATGTGCTGCAAGTGCGGAAAAGTGTTGACCAAAGGATAATGGAGTCCTGGAGCGTAAATACGGGCTTGCAATATATTTCAGCGAGCTCTTCCTTTAACGCAATATCGCTCTGCTGCTCTGTCCATCCAATTTAACAGTTTAAATCAATTGGCAAATTTTTTTACTGGATTTTCATCCATCCATAAGCCCATGTCCTGTGGCCACAACATAAACAGAGAGTCCCGGTTGCAATGGAATAAATTCCCTATACCTCACACACACACACACATGCTAATTAAATTAGTTTTGAATGAATCCACACACAAACACCCAAAATAGCCGAAAATTCAATTTTAGCCTCCGACCAAATGCCATCGAAATTGGCGAAGTCCGTTGGCGAGGGATTACATTACCATAATCATTGCAGTTATAGCCGTCGATTCGTTGACCATGCGGCATTAAATGCCAATTAAATGGCCAAACGGAAGCCGCGTATATAGCTAATTGATATATATATCTACCGTTCCCTCCAAGAGCTCTCAGTGTCAGTCTGAGTTGCGGATTATGGAGGCACTAATCGCGCTATTATAACGGATGGCCGGACAGGACTTTGGAGTGGGCGTTGTCATGACAACAGCAGGATATCATTGAAATGCAGTCGATGCTGGTGCTAGTTAGGAATTTTAAGCCGATGATGAAACGGTGATATGGCAAAAGTAATTTAGATTATTTATAACTGATTAATATAGCAGAAGAAAGGAAAGAATTTACAGAAGTTTATAAGTTTCAACTTCTTTCACAGAATTAATTTAAAATTATCTTATAAATCCGAAATTTCAATTAATTTTCAATAAGAAAAATCTTTTAAAAATCAACAACTATTCCCAGCAACAAATGATAAATAGACAACCAAGACCCCCCGAAACGATTTCTTTTAATGGGATCTGCCTCCGTTTTTCCTAAATATATGCTGATTAGTCTTGGGTCTAGGTTAATTCCTGGAAAACGTGTGCTGGCCACGCGCTGTATTGGATCGCGCAACCATATGGCCGGACCTGGGTCAGTTGCTGGTCAGGAATTAAACAAAAGACATACAAAACAAGGACCTCAATCAAGGTTAGGGCTCCTTGGCAAAGCGGCAACAGCAGCAGCAGCCGTCATAACAGCGTCAAAACTAATTTTCATTTTCGATAATAATGAAAACAAAACAAGAAACAAGCAGGAAAGACTGGGGATCGAGCGACGGAGCATCTGTTGCCGCAACCAAATTAAATTTACAAATTATTGGAGAAACACTTTTCATTTTCGGAAAAAGTGAAAACTCCTTGCTGCGCCACTCAGCCAACTGTTGTCCCCGGGCCAAATCTGACAGCATCATCATTAGGAGAGCTCCCGCGCAGCTCCTCGACTCCTGACTGACAACCGACACGAGGCTTGTCTCGAAACAGAATCGTGATAAGCAGAACGCTGCTCCTTGGGGCGTCCTCCTTTCGCTACTTTCCATCCACTTTCCCTGCTCCTTGGTCGCGTGCCAGCTGTGGACCGCAAGACTAGACCAAGGCTCGCAGGTCGCAGATCCCAACCATATGGCGCATCTGCCTTGAAACATGGAACATGTGACAAGTAGTCGTCGGATGCTCCGACTCTTTTGATTCCATAATTTGCAATAAACACGAATGTTTATGGTGGGCAAACCGGCGACTCATTCGAGATGAAGCAAAGTGCGGCAGCATGGCTGAAGCGACAGCTGGAGGACTGATCTTCATCCTTGGGCATACCTTGGCCAGAGTTCCGTTTTCGGTCCTTGGTACTAAAGCCTTCCGGCCTAATTCGTTAATGGGGGAATTATTTCGAGTATCCTTGAATTTTGCATACAATACAAGTATCCTCGTGATTGCCTTGCCTTTTTGCTGGCAGCTGAGGATTCTGGTTGGAGGAATAAAGACTACACTCGACCCTTTTATAGCTTTTACCAACAAATATCTTTACTAGCCTTGAATTCCCTATTTCTATCAAATTATAGGTATTTTTTATAGCATTATTCTATCATCTTCGTGTGAGTTACTTGCAAAATCTTTGCACGCACAACAGATCATCACCGCAGGACACTGGGACGCACGTGAAAATCAGAAAAGATGAGAGCTAAAAAAAACCGAAACCTAAAATCCAGAAATGCACAAACGTGCCCTTTGCCAGCATCGCTAATTCCCTGTCCATTCAAGGGAGCAGGAACAGGAACGAGCAGCGAGGAACCAAACGAATTGAATGCGAATAAATGTTCGTAACCATTTCCATTTGCCAGTTTCCCACTCATTGCATTTCCATAAACGTGACTGGGTCGGAAAATGATGGCAAAATGTGTGTCATGGTCAGGCCGTGACAAATTGCAGGGCGCGTGAGCAGAAGAATGACAGACCGATCCTGGATTCTGGTTTCTGGTCTCTAAGCCTGAATACAATGACACAGCGTGAGGCCTCAGATTTTCCGCTTTAGGGGTTAGGGGTTTTCTGGTTCTGTATAAACCGATTGAGGAATTATTACGCAAAATAGAGTTTTGACAATTGGGAAATGGCTTAGGCTAAGGCTTTGCCCTCTTTTCTGTACAGTTTATTCTCCTTTTATTTGGATTTTTTGATCCGAAAAGCGTTTAAATTCAGACGAAGCGTTGAATTGGAAAGCGGCGGCATTGGCATTATCAGCACGCGATTGCGCCAGCGATCTGTCACTAATTACTCCTCGGCAATGCAATTGCAGGGCAGGTGCAACCACTGCAACTGCATCTGGAGTTGATTGAGTCGCAGCAGATCGGAACGAAGTACCAGGACGGAGGAGGGGTCAGGGAGGGATCAGAGGAGGAGCAGAGCGAAGCGGTCAACGGCTCGCCGGGAAGATCGACGGTCGCGAGCGATGCGGCGCGTGCTTTACTTTTTACTTTCAACTTGGCCTCGCGTCGCCGCCTGGTTTATGGATTTTTTCGGACATTTCGGGATTCGTGAGCGTCGCTTCCGTGCGCCAGCTGCAATTTGTGGCTCATTGCAGCCAGGCCAGGCTACAAAAACAACAACAACAACAAAAAAAGGGCCTGCCCCGGAACGGTAAGCGTGAATAATTGAATGGTCTCCAAAACGAATGAGATATGCCCTATCATTTGAGGGGATTACCATAGCAGCAAGATTTTTTGTTTTAAAGGGAATTTTCAGAACATTTTTATGGTTTTAGAAACCTTTTGATTTTGCAATAAATATATATGTTGATTTTACACCTTTGAAACCTTACATAATACTCTTTGCAAAAAGAATTCTCGATCTTGTAAATTTATCTATCCTTCCTCCACTTTTTTTACGTCCTAAAACTTCATAACTCCCTTATTAATCCTCTGTCAAAGTCCGCATACCCTTCGATCCTTAAACTTTAAAACGATTTCCATGAAAAAACAAGAGCGAGGGCATATAAATGTTAGCAACAAGAACGCGAGGCAGCATTTAAAAGGCCAAGCGAGGCGTTTTACCGGCAATTATCGCGCTGCTCGGACCGGAGAGTAGAGGAGACTCGGAAGGCTCATCATTAACCACAAAAAAAATAATAAAGTTAAAACAAAAACCAAGCCGAAAACAAAAGCGCAAAAACCACGTCGAAAAACTATGGATATTTTCGAACTTTGTTGTTGCTGTTGTTGTCTTTTTATACCCTTGCAGGGTATTATAGTTTCAGTCAGAAGTTTGCAACGCAGTGAAGGAGACATCTCCGACCCTATAAAGTATATATATTCTTGATCAGCATCAACAGCCGAGTCGATCTAGCCATGTCCGTCTGTCGGTCTGTCCGTCTGTCTGTCTGTCTGTCTGTCTGTCTGTCTGTCTGTCTGTCTGTCCGTTTCTACGCAAACTAGTCCCTCAGTTTTAAAGCTATCTGAATGAAACTTTGCAGTTAGTCTTCTATATACTCTCACTCGTAAATATGTCGGAACGGGCCGGATCGGACGACTATATCATATAGCTGCCATAGGAACGATCGGTAAAATTTTCGAAAAAAAATTATAACTTTGTTAGTTTTCAACAAAATTCCACCAAATTTGATATTTGGCCGTCAATTATTAATCTAGAATTTCGGTTTTAATTTCATGAAAATCGGACGACTATATCCTATAGCTGCCATAGGAACAATCAGGAAAATAATAGATAAAATCATAACTTCGCTGTTTCTCAACATATTTTCATCAAATTTGAAATTTGGCCACTTAATATATTTTGAGAATCTTAGTTTTAATTTCATGAAAATCAGACGACTATATCCTATAGCTGCCAATCAGGGTAATAATAAAAAATTCGTAGTTTCGCTTTTTCTCAAAATATTTTAATCA
>VNJQ01005729.1:0-272611 GCA_008042515.1 Drosophila truncata | reverse complement strand
TCTACGCAAACTAGTCCCTCAGTTTTAAAGCTATCTGAATGAAACTTTGCAGTTAGTCTTCTATATACTCTCACTCGTAAATATGTCGGAACGGGCCGGATCGGACAACTATATCATATAGCTGCCATAGGAACGATCGGTAAAACTTTCGAAAAAAAATTATAACTTTGTCAGTTTTCAACAAAACTCCACCAAATTTGATATTTGGCCATTAATTATTAATTTAGAATTTCGGTTTTAATTTCATGAAAATCGGCCGACTATATCCTATAGCTGCCATAGGAACAATCAGGAAAATAATAGAAAATATCCTAACTTCGCTGTTTCTCAACATATTTTCATCAAATTTGAGATTTGGCCACTTAATATTGTTTGAGAATCTTAGTTTTAATTTCATGGAAATTAGACAACTATATCCTATAGCTGCCATAGGAACAATCATAAACAATAATAAAAAATTCAGAGTTTCGCTATTTCTCAAAATATTTTAATCAAATTTGGGAATTGACCACTTATTATTATTTCAGAATTTCGACTTTAATTTTATAGTTCAATTGCAATCTGCAAGGGTATATAAACTTCGGAGAACCGAAGTTAGCTTCCTTTCTTGTTTTTAACATACTTTCATGCATATGTGTATCTATGTAAAGTGACTCCTTTAAATTGGTATAAATACCTTTCTACCATGGGCCCTCGACTTAGTCTCAATCGCTTCTGGGGCAGAAATAATTATATTATTTTATTTTTTTTTTATTAAAACCGACAAAATATGGACACATTTCTAAGAACATGTTGAGCAACATCCAAATTTAAAATTTTTAAAATCGTCAAAAATGTACATTAGTATAAATAAGTACGTATGTACAAGGTATATCTCTGAGTGATGCATGTAAATATTTTGAAACCGTACCCTACGAGGTAAGAAGTCATGTGAATCAGCCCCCGATTGCTACAGATACAAATTCTTATAGTTCAACTCTCTGTGTGTACTTACAAGCTCACGAAGGGTCCTCGCAGGGCCGGCATGTCCCGGCGCCGGTTGAGCGGTGGGGAGAGAGACAGCGAGAGGAAGTCCTGCTGGGCCTTGTCCTCGTCCACGACGCTGGTCGGGGTGCTGTAGATGCGCGTGGTTGGCAGGTATCCAATCTGCTGTAAAAAGTCGTCGCGGTAGGAGAGCTTTGTGGTGGACTGAGACGAGGTTAGCGGCAGCGCCAGTGGGGACCCGTAGAGCGGCGCCAGAGGCAAAGCCGCAGCCACTGTTGATAGCGATAGCGGCTGCTGGTGTGCCGGTGAGAACAGACCTCCGGCACATGATCCCGTTCCCGTTCCTGTGCCAGTGCCGTTTGCGGTCGCATGTTGATGCAGATGGTGGTGAAGCGGCGTGGTGGGCGCGGGCTGCGGGGCATGAAAGTGCGGATACGGGATTGCGTGGGCACGTGATAAGTACGGCGGCGTGATTATCTTGTCGTCAAAGCTGCGCCGGAAGCTGAAGCCCTTCAGCGAACTGCTATAGTTTCGGTGCGAGAGGGGTGAGTTGCCCAGGTCAATACTAGCCGCCGGGCCCAGCATGCCAGCGGTAAGATTTCCACCGCCGCAACCGGTGCTGGCCAGCTTGGCGCTGGCCGTCGCCGTGGCACTGCCCAGCATACTTAGTGCCGGGGAGGTGCGCAGCTGGGGACTGCCGCCGCCGCCTCCAGCGTTAGCTGCAGCCGTGGTCGCGGTGGAGAGCGGCGGCGAGATGGCGCTTAGAGTGGAGATGCCGCTGTCACTGCTGCATATCCCGGCCGGCAGGGACGTGTGCGTGGGCGAGAGGAGGTGAGGCTGGTGCTGATGCTTGCCATTGGCGGCGCCGACGAGACCGGCCAAGCCGCTGCTCGGCAGTACTGGAGCCAGGATGCTTGTTCTGCTCTCCGCCTGTGATCCTTAGGGTCCTGGTCCGCAGGCGGACTGGTCCTAGCCCTGAGAACAGGTACTGGGACTACGACTGCGGGCGCCTAGAGCTGCTGCGACTTTGTCCACATCGCTGGCCTGGTTCCTTTGTTCCGGGGGTGGACTTGGCGACTGACTCGCTCTAAGCAGCATACTCTTGTGCGTGGGAAAATCAATGAAGCCCGTGCCTAAAACATTTTAATGCATTTAAAGCAGCGTTTTTCTCGCTTTGTAACCCAAATTGCGCATGAAAAAAGTAAGACGAACACACACAAGTACACGCACACACACACACTGTCGCACATACACGCAAACGCACAAGAGTGCGGATATTTTTCCACGGCCTGCTTTTGATTTGGCCCCTTCGCTTCCGCTGCTGCTTTCGGCCAGGTCTGTTCAGTAATCTAGTTAACAGCGGAATTGATTTATCCCCGACAATTAAAGCGAACACATCACATTTTCCACTTTTCGCTGGCAGGAGCAGGCGCTAGGGCTGGAGCTGGAGGTGAACAGGAACAGCAGCCAGGAAAAGTCTCCTCCCTTTGTCTACACTTCGCACTAACTTTCCGACGGACTGCCTTTCGGCTTCTGAGGCACCAGAACAACTCTGCGGCGAAGTTTAGAGCCGACGAGAGAGAGCCCCGTGGAAGCGAGCTGCTGGGGAGCTCTTGGCCAGAGCGCATGTGCCTGCCTGTTACTGCCCGAAAACAAAACAAAGCCGGAGAACCGGACAACCAGAGAACTGAAGAAAGAGAGAAAGAGCGAGCGAGGAGTGAAAGCTAACTACCAACAGCTGGCGCCGACGAAAGTTCTCTCCCCTTAAGCGCGACAGGCAGGTTGGCGTCCGGTTTGTTTACCATCCTTGGTGAGCTTTCTCGGTCCGTCAACCGCGGGATACCCTACCCTTACCGAGGCTAAGACAAACTACGCAGACTGAGTTCGTATAGTAAGTTTATTGATTTTGGTTTCAACGTGTTATAGATACAGAATACAATTGGAATTCGGAAACAATTGTTTAAGTTAAGTGAAGGTTACTAATTATTTTTTCTTATGACTTGACTTGACGAACAATAAATACACACGCAAGACCGTAAGATGTAATCACCTTTAATTGAATTTTTATATATTATGTACGTAAGTATGCATAATAATATAATAATAATATAATAACAAGATGATTAACGCCACACGCTCTCTTCTAGTCCTGCACACGTATCCTTAAGCATTATAGATATTTACGCAAGCATAGAGAGTGCGATATGGAAACTGAAATATATGGGCTTTCTGCATCTTGTTATTATACGGACTTTGTTTACACTATGGTTGGCCAAAGGGATGGACATCTTTTAAAAGCCTTAAAAAAGGATCGAATGATCCAAGTCCCAAGCCAGCTATGATGCAATAATTTATATAACTGATGTTGTAAATGATTTAGGATGGAGTTAGGGTACAAGGATAAACCAATTAATTACTGGTGGACTAAGGACGCATTCATTTACATTTAAAAGCCGTACAAGGGATTAACAAAAAAAAAACATTAAACCGAACAGGATGAAATTTAGTTTGAAACAATTTTAAATACATGTGCAAGTGCAATACTTTTGGGGGATACAATTGAACTTTTGATTAATTGTATTTAATATTTATAAATAGGGGATTAATATTATATTTTTATATATATTTTTTAGCTTTCCATTAAGTTCCGCCCTATGTAGTGTTTAGTGTCCTCCTTCATCGTCCTCCTCCGCTTGTCTGTGTGATGCTTATTTGTTTAACCTGACTTATTTACATTTGCATTAGGATCGGATCGGAGCAATCTGCTTGGGAGTCGCTCGACAATTCATCTTTACATAAGTAGTTCCGACACATTAACAAAACCGATTGAGGCGACTTCGCGAACAATTAAGCTATATTGGGCGAGGACACAAATGCAAACTAGAAACACGTATCATCATATACACATATATCATTACAATCTTGTCCACTACGACTGAATTCATTCGCAGGAGGGAGAACTATTAAGCAGCAAATATTGAGACTAAGTTCGGATATACAAAGTCACCGCGACAAGTTCTTGCGCAATAGGATGTGAAGTCGAGTTCTTTATAGATCCTGCTAGGTGGATGGTTTCTGAATAATTGAATTGGTGACACGATTACTCGAAGTGGACCAAGACCAACCTGACGGGCGGCTGCCAAGAGCCCACCTCGAAATAAGACTTTAAAGATAGAGCTAGTGCTACGGCTTACAATAAATACATAAGTTTATATGTTGACTACTTCAACATATCGCGCATCTTAAAACAACTTTAATAGTTACAAAACATATCGGGCTTTTCTGTTTTTCTGTTACGGGTTAGGGCTCTGTGTCTGTATCTGAATCGTTCGCAGCACATACCTAATATTTCTGATTAACCATATCTAGAGGCGAGAAGAGAGAAGAGAGAATAGTAGACATGGTGATAAGTGAGAAAAACAAAGCAAAATTCATGCGTTGCATAACAAACAATAAGAGAGATAGGTAAAAACAAAGCAACCAATCAAACATAAACAGAATTAATTGTACATGTCATGGCAGTGATTCTTGATCTCTGGACTAAACTGACTGACTGAGGGTCTGTCCATATATTACGTAAAGAAATTAGTGTTTGATAATTTAATTACGTTTTTGTTTTATAACAAAAATGTTTAAAACAACTCATTTTGCTATTAACTTTTTAAAACTACATTTTTTGATTACATATTAAATAATTACTCTTGTTTTCTTGATTATATGCGGGTGGGGGTTTTAAAAATAATACAAAATAAACATCATTTCGTAATATATGGACAGACTCTTATGGTAGTTATTCCACGGCTGGTAAGAGCCTAAACTCTCCAGAGCTCAGAAATTGAGATTACAGGCGGGTCCTTAATAAAGGAGATTTGAGACTTGCTGCAGAGGACCTCACGAAAGAAGGCCTGAGTCAATCAAGGTGTGAAAAAAGACTTTGTATGCAAATCCGAGATCCGAGTATTTATATAGATCCCTTGTTTGTCTGGACGTGTTGGTATGGCTAGCTATATGTGACATTTTACACGTGGAAAAAGTAAATTTGGTGATCAAGCAGTTAATGCTTGTGTGTTCTTGGGTCGAGGTCTGACAAAGAACACCGACCGAAGGTTACAATATTGGTTCAATTTATGCACAAAGATAACAAGTTCGATGGTCAAAGACGCTTTTTTGTTGGGTAACCTCTCCTTAGGGCTGTCTTCTGGATTTACTGTTTATATACCTGGCGTGTATGTAGTCTGCTCCGTTGTGTTCAGCGACGTGTTCTCATTGGCGGCTACTGGTGCGCCGGTGAAGGGATTGACACCAACAGCAGCTCCGCTAGGCGGCGGCATTGCGAAAACCGGCTGTCCTCCGGCCTGTTCGCGTGGCTGTGATGTTACGGGGGCACCACCCGCACCCAAATTCACGTCGTCCAGATCAACATCCTCCTGGGGGCACACAAGAGATGAGATATGTTAGCGAATATGACTTTTTCTTTTCTTTTGCCAGAGCTCAAAGCAGTTTGTCCTTCGACAATGTTTAGTCAAAAACGTGTTTTGGGTCATAAGCAGGTCTACGATATATACTATTCTACGCTTAAGCTACATATGTTATTTTTGTGGTTTTGGCCAAACACTACGAAATTAAAATTAGCGTGATGAGAGCAAAGTGGCACCAAGAAATCATAAAACATTTACCCAAGCAATTACAGCAACCCTTCCAACCCTTTCATCAACATCATCTCCTCACTCTGGTTCATTTTTTTCTTCAGTTTTGGATTCCGACTACATTTTAAACAAAAAAACTTGCTTCCTTGGAACATTAAAATTTCGATTGATTACGGTTTAAACTTTCCGCGCATTCGGTTAGTGGCTTTGTGTTAGTTTATCATTTAGTTGCGGGGGTTGCAGATCATACGGTGCTGGTGCTGGTGTCGTTTTGGATTTGTATACTTACGAGACGTGGCTGCTGTCCCATTTGTGGCGGCAGATCGCTGACATCTCGATTGCCATCGGGGCGCTGACGGACGCGGGTCGAGAGCGAGTGTGTGGTGGTGGGTGGTGGGTAGTGGATATGATGAGTCGATCGCAAAGAATTTTTAGAAAAAAACGTTAAATAAAAATAAAACGCATAAATCATCGGCTTTTCTTTCAGGGCTTGTAAACAAACAAATAAAGGAAGGGCACTTTGAAGTTGGTGCAAACTTAAGCTGAATGCGAAGTGGAGAACTTAAAAAACAAGAGAAGCAATCATGGATCAAATTAAAATTTCCGTCTGGGAATTCAATTTCTTACTGACTCTTTAAGACCCCGAGACTGGCAGCTTGAATTTCTTTATTATTCTGTTTATATAAGGACCTTACAGTAACAAAATTCACAACGCGCATGAATTTGAATTCTTATATGCAATCCAAATTGCATCAATTTTTTTAAGAGAGTTAAATCTATAAATGGAATGGTCTTTTATTTACGAGATTACACATTTAAAGCAGGTGCGTATGGGTGCTTACAGATCTAGTATACCTGAGAATGTGTTGCACATACAGTCTCTGACTCAAAACAAAATATCAAGAAAGCCTGGAGCCAGCACGCAATTCTAGAGCAAGAAACAGTAAGGCGTTTCTCACCCTATTATAAGGGGTTTGGTTTGCATTAGACTGGATGGAGAGTGAGAGACGTTGGAAGCATTTGATGATTTTCGCGAAGTACATTATAAAATCAAATTTTGAAGAGTGAAAACGTAATTCGAGTTGATCGAAAAAGGTTGTGTGGTAGCCATTCCCCTCTGTCCTGCATATGAGGTATTGTGAGCCGAAAAACACACTCCATACATACTTACCCCAATGTCTAAAAAATAACAAAACAGTGCGGATATTTGAAGGCTTTTACGGACTAAAAAAGCAACCCAAACTAAGAAGGTAGCGTGTCAAGAAAGCTGATAAACCACATAATACTAAATAATGGTTAGGCATTTATTGATCAAGCGTTAATGTTATATGTAGGAGCACGTTTTTGACTAAACATTAGCTGCTCGAGCGGATAGCGTTATGGATCTCCTCACAAAAATCATCAAAATGGATCATGGATTCTGTGCTCGATTGGGTGTATTACAGTGTGAATGGGTGGGAGCATGCATTAGTGAAGCTTTAGTGGGGATTTTGCACCAGATTGATTTTCTTGTGTTCTCTTTTACTCTTAACCAAATCAAAATGCGTTCCGTTAGTAGTAGAGGACGGGGGTTCAGGACAGGGCTGGATAGGGACTTGGCTGTGTCAATTTAAACATCACTCACATTGAGATGCGCATACTGATCGTGCGACTCATTGACCGGCGGCTTGAACTTGCCGCAGCAGAAGTTGCAACAGCAGCAGCAGCAACAGCAACAACAGCATCCAGTGACCACGGCGCAGCAGATGAAGAGTGCCTGTAAGAAATCAGAGAGTATAGCAACCGCCTATTATTGACAAAGGACGGTCAAGTTCACCTTCACAGCTGGCGACGTGACTACGAAGTACGCGTTGACATTTTCCTCGCCAAACTGCTCAGCGATGTACAAGCCCAGCGAACCGTAGTTATCGTATATATTGCGTTTGGTCTGGTCGCTCAATATCGAGTGTGCCCGATTCACCTCCTTGAACTGTAGAAGAAACAGGACTTTTATAAGTGTTTCATGTGCGAATGTATGTCTTAACAAGACATAACCTTGTCGGCAGCGTCGACGTTGTCGGGGTTCTTGTCGGGGTGGTATTTCAGTGCCAGTTTCCGGTATGTCTTCTTAATGTCATCTCCGGTGGCCGTCTTTGGAAGTCCTAAGATTTCGTAAAGCGAGTCCCCCGATGTGCTAATCAAAATGGGGAAGTATTGTTAATACACAGCAGAGAAATTTCAAAGCATTTGCGGCTGATTAAACTACATCCAGATAACACCGTTTATTACTCATGTATTTATACTGGGCCGCCGACATTCCCTCAACACTCACAGCGCATATTACTTTGTAGCCCTGACGGAGACGGAGCTGCAAGTTCACCTGGGAGGGATGACTCATCAAAGCAACAGTTAGCCGGGCCGTTGCACGCGATGGGAGCGCTTCCAAAGGGAGTACTAAGTCTGCCCCGTGGGATTACTTGGCAACGTTTCGACATTGGAGAGCCAGATCGAAAGCAGCTTATATTGGTAGCTTTAAGAGAAGCAAAAAGAGAAGCAGCAGCAGGCAGCTGGGGTCGCGTGCAGCATACCTTGCACCCTTTCGCTTGCACACTGTATGGATTTTTTTGTTTTAAGCAGGTGACGCGCTATTTATAAGCTTGGGGAGGTTGGGTTCGGTCTACACCCGCACTTGGGCTGAGAGGATTCTGAGAGCTGATAAGGCAACATGAGCTTGGACCCAAGCACAGTCTAAATGCTTGGGGAAGTGGATGAGAAGCCTGATGATGAGGGCGATTAGGGGCTCGAGCGGATGGAGGCGTCCAGGGTCAGAGGGCCGAGGGGACGCCCGCACAGGGCCAAGGACGCGGGAAGTCGTCACGAAGGCGCAGGCAGCGCCAAATCGCATTCGCCTTGGGCAGTAAGCAGAACTGGGCCAAATTGAAACGGCTTCTGCTGCCATTACTCATATGGCGTCGAAGGGGGCGGTGGCGAGTTGGCCGAAGCGGCTGTACAACTCTTGTTGATAACGGGCTCCAAAATAGTTGGCCAGCGAGTGGATCGCACTGGTTCTTATCGCACGATCCGTCGGATCCACCGATTTCAGTTGCATGGCACACGGAACATGAAACAAGCGCTAATTGAATTCTCTCCTTGACGTATTTTGCAAATGGCAGTTTGCAGCGGCACGTCCTTGGCCTTGCCCAGGACCTGCCAGCTGTCTCTCCCCTGCCCTTCCCTTTTCTCTCTTGCTTTTTGTGTATTTGCCCAGCCTCTCCCCTCTCTCGACAGGGATGGTCCCGCTCTATGTTTATCCCAATGCATCTGCGGGAATGTCTGCTGACTTGTACAACTTCTGCCGCGAAAAATCAATTTGACGACGACTGCGCTGCCCGGTCTGCGCGCAGCTGCTGCTCATAAAGGCTGTGTGTGTATTCTGCCGACGTCTCGGCAGAATGTGTGTGCGCGTTGGAGGAAAAAACCAAGAACGCAAGCGAACGGAGTGCAGCGTTGAGATTTCTACTTACGAGAGTTTTCTCTTGTCCATGCCAGGTGCACTCATTCTGATGCCTGTGTTGCGTATCCGCCGCGGGGTCACTGCCTAGCTACTTAGGTATTGAAATCACACGCCCGAAACGAACTGTTTTTGCCAAGAAGTAGAGCTTAGAGCTGGCTACAAAACAATACTATCGTTTTCTGATTATCATTTATACTATCGATGTTCTGATTCCGATAGCAATAGCGATAGTTTAAACAAAATGCAGAATGGCAGAATAAAGTGTTTCCATCGAAACTTTCTTACAATCGAAGTATTTTATTATAATTAACAGGGTTTACGCAAGCTCGAATTCTGCAGTAACACTATTATGACATTACAGTATTAATAATACTTCTACATAGGATTTAAACCAAGTGCGAGCAAGACAACTATACAGCACTGCTAATGCTTTGACTAGTGCATTAATGGTTGCGTTCACCAGAACAACATGATCACTGACCACTGATGGATCAGTAATCAGTAATCAATTTGTTCTGGTAAACGGCGACTCAAAAATAATTGGCTTGGGACCTATCGTTATATTTCTGCTTCCCGCCAACATTGATTTAAATTTGCTTATAAAATAACCGAAATAAATAACAGTTCGTATAACTAAAAAGCAACTGGGGACCTTTTAAAATATTCCTAAAATTGTCCAAATAATAGTTTTGACCAGAGACCTCATAAAATAATTTATTACTGAATGTGGCGCCTTATTTCATTGAAAAGGCGTGTTGTCACTGATCACTGATGGTTCTGTTCCCCATCAAAACTGAAAAATAGCAATCCGTTTATTTAAAACGTTTAGGTCGTATTTCGTAGTTTTCGTGCAAGATTTGAAAATTCAACTTGAAATCGGGCTTTTCAATGATTTTAAATAGGAATACAAGTCTTTTCACCGATAAATTTCTATCTTGGTTCTTGCCTTTACTATTTCTACCCTGTTTCTACATCCCATCACAATTCCACCGATGTTCTATAAGCGTGTAGAACTTTAGTTTGACATTTTATGCTAACCCCCTATTTCAGGGGATGTCAATGATAAATGATGAAAATATTAAAAAAAATGCTATATATATATTTAAAATATGGGCTTGCTTGAATTAAATCCAACAGCAATTTCTTTAAACATAAAAGAAAAAACTTATAATTAAATGATAAGTAATTATTAAACACTTTATTAAAAAGATACTACGCTTTTTTATTCGATCTTTATTCCATAATCTTTTTGATAAAGTAATAAATATATATAATCTCATTTAAATAATTTTCATTGGTATTTTAAAACTTTTCTTTTGTTACAAAATATAGATTTTGTATTTCTTATCGATATACGATAGGTATGTCGATATCCTATATCATTTTATACCCATCTTTAGGTTTTAAAAGCCTTTGGCGGTTGACTGTTAGGCGACGAGTGTGAAATCGACAGCGGGAGTTTCAAGACGTGCGCGGAGTTTGACGACTGTCGGTACTGAAGCAAACTAAAAAGCAAATAAAGCGGCGCGTGCTGGATGTTTACAACACAATTGATTTCGTAAACGTGAAAGGCGGAGCGCGGTGAACTCTTTTGCATGCCCGAGCTGACATTTTTCTGCATCACGGATGCCGCACAGCCTGCGAATATCCAATAGTGCCGCGTTTTCAGCAACAGGTGTCGGCGGACGCAAATGCGTTGACGGCTCCGCAAATGGATCGTGCTGATGGACAGAATTTTGCGAAATTGTGTTTATAGACTGGCATAGGCCCATTATTAGTGTTTGCAGACGGCCGAAAGGGGTCAGGCAGTGTGCGCGTGAGGAAATTGAATTGACTGGGCCCCCGCCCCGCCAAGCGGTCCGAGTCCGAAATCGAAATCTGTGTCGCAAATGTGGCACTAATAAATTATCGCACATTCGCGGGCCGCACTCAAAAGTGCTTCATTAATGCAGAACTCGCAACTGAAGCAAGCAGAATATCTAGTTTTGCACCGGCTGCGTTTGTTTCACTTTGCCTTGGACGTGACCAAATCCCCTAAGCACCAGAGCTTGTTCCGCGTGGAATAGCCGAATAAGTCAACAAGAACCACGTTTGGACCACAGCAAAGCGCTAACTCTGTGGCCCATAAATACCGGTCCTCCAAATTAGAAAATCCAATTGCAGTCCAATTAGCAGCAAAGCTTCAACGAAGAGCCACCGACGAGAGAGGTGAGTCCGAGTCCCGTTAAGAGCTCAATAGAGCGCACACTGTACGTATGAAAATTCTTACGCAATTAATAGCATCACACCACAACCCACCCCACCGCCGCCAGATCTGCATACAATTCCCATGCAACGGGAAAATAATTGATAAGCGCAATAAAAAGCAGCAACAGTGACCCAGTAGAAGTCAGTCCAAACAATACGAGGCTTACAAGAGCGCTGTCATTTTTTCACAATTTATTTAAATTTCATCTGCTGGCAGCGGGTGTTGCTGCTGCAAATGACTCAGTCGCGTGGCGTCGCCGCTGCAGCCCCGGTCGGTGCAGCAGCATGCCAGCGCGTACTTCTGTGCCGGCAGAGGCTGCGCTGCTGTCATAAGCACGCCGCTCTCAAACTGCGATCGCCTGGTGTAAGTGTGAATATGAGTGGGTGAGCAGCGGGCTGGGAAGGGGCCCAGCTGAGGCAGAGAACGAGAGGGGGCCTGTCATTGGCCCACTACCTCGGCGGTGTGCATTTTTCTTGCACGGCCTGGCCTCTGCTTCTTGCCGCGCTGCCGATTCCCCTGTCACTGACCACACTCAACGGCAAATCGACAGCCGCACAGCTGTGGTCAGCGAAACACCGCCGCTTAATAACCGAATATTGGATGTTTTCTTTTTAAAGTGCTAAAAATATTGTAAATTGAACTTATTTTGGTATGCAAACAATTGTATAATTTAAATCAGGGAGTGAAAATGTAAATTAATCAATATTCCGATTTATAAATCTAAAGAAATTAAATAATTTTTAATCAATAGCAATAAATACTATTGCCCACTGTTGGATTATACATATATCCAAATTTCATGTATGTATGCTTATTTGCATCTGCTTCGTGAACGCACTGCAGGTGACTCTTTGCAATTGCATTCGGCAAACGCAAAAATGATTAATGATTAATGCTCGTGGCCAGCATTCGCATTAGGCGCCTTAACTTTGTAGCGTTGGAAATTTTTGGCTAGCTTCAAGCAAATCGCTATCAGTCAGTCACGTCACCTCCGCTTACCCACTTTATTTTAAAAAGCTAAGTACCCACAATATATAAAACTAATAATGCTGATTAGCCGTGAAACGGGGTCGAGAGATTATGCCTCGCGCAGAGGATGTCCCTCAGCGGAACGCAAATTACCCGCAAAATTGTCTTTCCATCCCGGTCCGCACTTGCATGCTATTCGCACCTGCGGTGTAGCTGGCGGTCGGTCATGCAAATTTAATTAACCTGTATGCAGATGGCTTTTCAATCGGATTCCCCAACTCCACTCGGGGGCTTTGGCGCGGGTGTTGGAACGCCTGCGTATCGCTCGACTCAGCTCCGAGTGTAAAGCACCTCTCTGGGACAGCGGGTGGGCGCTCGACATATGTTACACTCTGCTTGTCGCTTATCAGGGCTCACTGCCACAAACAGCACAAACAGCACAAGCAGCACAACAATGAGCCACCAGGTTGAGCTGGCGACAAAAAGCCGCACCCACAGTTGGCACAGTTCTGGGCATGGGGCATGGGGCTCGCACAGCCCCATGCTTGGTGAGCCGTTCCAACGGCATCCCATAAAATTGTTGTACAAAAATTAACATAGCCATAAACTCAAGCTTACCGCCAGCGGAGAGCGAGAGCGGGAGTGGGAAGGCACCTTGACAACGTGCGTGCGGATCTCAAAGGAACTGTAATTGATGAAAAGAGGGCAGCTGGGGCGACGCGAGATTCCTTATCAATTCCAACTTCCCAAATGAAAACGCATTTCTGTGCTCATTAACATTAGCATTAGAAAGAAGGAGGAGATGGAAAGCGAAGGAGCGCTGAAAGCAAACAAAGTGAAATGAAAATGAAATTGTTGCGACTTAATTTCTGTTACACATTACGTAATGGCTATATATTTTGCTTGCAATGTTCTCTGGGAGCCGTAGAAAACCTCAAAAACACAATAGTAACCATCAGTGTCGAGTGGTCGACAGCTTCATACCTGGAAACGGTTTTTATAAATTATTATATTATTATTGTTATATATTATATTAAGATACGTAGCGCACAGACTGAAACATTCATCGGCGGTATGCATACAGAATAGAACACACTAGATAGATAGGCCTGAAGCCAGTCCTAAAAAATCGTTAGAAATTAAATTATGTTAGGCATCTTATTATTATTTATATTGTCTACGGTTTAGTTTTGCTTAAATTGTGCAAGCATGTGAACCTTTTGCAAATAGATAGTATTAGTATTAATTCAGTATATCAGACACCAAAAGATTTCGAGAATACCATATACCCTTACTCCCTGTAAGTACGTAGTGCAAAAGCAATGAACGCATAACAGGACTTGTGTCTTGAGGTCGACCTAATGGCCCACCTCCAGAGCCATTATTGGCTCCATGGAGCTTTCTTGGTGTTGGGTGGGTGCTTCTACTTTATGGCTTGATATTTAGTGCCAAGAGCGCAAATCCAAACCAAAAACGAAACTGAGATTTAAGCTACCCGAAGAGGGCGAGTGCCGAAATGTAAGAAGATGAGTCAACGTTATGGGCTAAATGCACGCTTAGCCCACTTTGGCCTGAGCAAAAAATGTGCAACTTTAAGCTGATTTTCCCCAAATCTGAACATAAATCACAGGGAAGAAAGAAACATGACATGGTGCGGAGAGCTTATCCTGTCGCTAATTGGGTCTTAATTATCGCGAGGAAAACTTAGCTAGTACCCACTTAGTGGCATGCTTTTGGGCGGTCGCTATCGCGAAACTTTTACACCTTATCAGTCAACGGTTGATCATCATCAAGCGTAATTGGATGATTGTCTGATATCCGCGAGCTATGGGTCGTAAGGGCAGCGTATTGGCCGTTGGTTTCGCAAACAAAATCCGTACGGGGACTACGTGAGAGCACCGCTTGAGAGGATTGGCCCAGTAAGTTCTATTGGGCACGCAGCAAATTGGTTTTGCCGTAAAGTTGTCATTCGGGCTAGGGAAGCAGCGGAGGGTCAAAGGTAGTTTCAGACATCCTCATACACTTTCCCGAAAGATAAACCTAAGTACAGCGCATTTAAATGCAATTTGTGACAGTTTTTCCTTCCCGCGACTTTCAAGTGACACGCACACAGCAGGAGCTCGAAAGGCGGTGGGTGGTGGTTGGGGGCTTAAAGGGCAAAGCTATCCGCTTGGGGAAAAAAGTCAAGGCATGTTGAGCACAAAGGAATTTTTCTATAAGTCCAATGGAAATATGTGGCACAACAGTTATCCTTTAGGGGGAGGGTTAAAGACGCTTAAGAATATTTAAAGTCCCATGGGTTTAAATTATATTTATTGGTCTAATTAGTATGTAAGAGAATCTGCTTTTTTTACAATTCTCTTTTAGTAAAATAATTATTTGGTTAATGTACACTTACATGTATAGTTAAGATGACACAATTCCATAATTCCGATTTTATTGGAAATCATACATCGGGGCAACGCCAAAGAACCTGATTCCCGACAAAGTTTGCTTCCTTCATCTGTTCGCAGTGCTTCGTTTGGACAGCATCTGGCAGATGAAATGGAAAACAGTTGGGAACCTCTTCTATCTCCGCTTTCCCATTTTGCATGAGAAACGAGATAACGAGGACAGCTCTCAGTCATGTCAGCTTCATGCGTCAAACTTTGGGCCAAGAGACCCTTTAAATTGATTTTAAAATAATGAATGAGCCAAACGCCTGACGCTCATAAATTTTGGAAGTTGCTCATCGCCCCTTGGCCCAATTTGCACCCAACAGTACAGTGACTAATGACAAAGTTGCTCCTTTGCTACCATTCTTCGATTGGTTCTTTATTGGCTCCGCTCCTCACAAAAAGCTGAAGTAGTAGGCTCCCTTGGCATATGGTGCTGACTGATGTGTCTCCAGGAAATAGATGCCGGAGGGTTGTCCCTGTGCCTTTTGTCCCATCTTCAGGGTGGACCACCGGCAGCTCTCGGCGCTCATTGTTTCGACGGAGCCGCAGAGTGCGCTGACAAACTCGTTGTCAGAGGACCACATCTCGGCGAGCAGCTCGAATGCTCGCTCGTGCGAACATGAGTCGCCGGAACAGCCCGGCTGAGTCTCCCCTCCGTTAGGGAAGTAGTCGACGTGTCCCAGTCGGTCCCAGGTGCCCACTTTTCGCGCATTTGTGTGCACGACCTCAACGAACTCGGCGTCAGACGCGGAAAGCCTGTGCTCCAGTGAATTTCCAGAGGGCGGATCAAGCGCGGTGAGGTGCTGCACTTGGCGACCTAGATCCAGGTGCACCTTGGCAGCCACTCCACCCGCCAGATGAGCGCCCTCTGCGAAACCTACCAGCCGGATGCGTTCGAGCGGCACGTCGAAGTTTATGTTCAATATAGACACCAAGCTGGCCACGCTCTCGACAATTTCATTCTCATCAGTGGCCTTCTCCAGATCCACGCTGATTACATTGCTGTCCTGCTGATCCAGCTTTGCAGACACTACAGCAAAGAGCTCAGGTGATGAGCTGTTTCCCTGCCATCGGGGTATGGAGACGCTGCGGGTGCAGGAGCAGATTCATTATGAAAAAGGAGGACACACAATGTTACCAGTGACTCACACAATGGGATTCGCGGCGTAAAATGAACTGCGCACCAGCGCCTCCACCTCCGGCTTCACCCATTGCGGACTGTCCCTGATGCGCCGCGTATGTAGCAAGAACCCGGTCTCGGCGTGGACTGCAATTACAGTAATATGTCCATTTTAACTGCGTTTCTGCTGGCATGGATCACTCACCCGTGACGGTCAGGGTCAACAATAAAGCAAGAAGTTGTCCTGTCTGCATTTCAAATAAAACTGAGCTGGGTGAGCAACTCTTTGCCTCGGGCATTCCTCAAAAGCTCGATTAGATTGCGATTGCTGGACGATAAGGGATTACTTATCGATGGTCACTCATGATCGCTGTTGGGTCGAAAGACGCCAAGCCACTCAATCCACTTTGCGACTGATTTTCACACGTTCGGATTCCGCTCTTACTTCCCCTCTCTCAAAAGTTGTTTTTAAAACCATAAATAGATTGTCAAATTATTCAGCAGCAGCACTGCATAACGCGGCCAGATTCGACATCCCCACTCCCACCTTTCCCACAGCCTCACCCCGTTGGTCTGCGCTCGAGTGCAGCCGTATTTGCATGACAGACAAATTGCATTTAATTGCCTGACAGCCTCAAAAGTCGAGTGCTGCTGGCACGCGGAGTTGATTGCAGCTTGCGAAATTCTTAGCACTCCCCATTCCGCCTGCACTCGTCACGCCCCGTCAATGTCATGAGGTAGAGCAATAACGCTGCCAACCCAAGATAGAGCTGGAATAGTGCGTCTCAGTAAAAAGAACACATTACATTTTTGAAAGATCAGGAATTCCGTAAATTTCATATTTTAATAACTCTTTGGAAAATTAATTAATTAATACAAGTAAACTGGTGAATGAAGTTAAACTTGAATGCGACAACGTCTGAGAGATTGATATTTATTATTTAACTTTCTTCCATCTCTGATAACTGATTTGTGTTATGTTTTCTACATGTGAAAGCAAAGCATTTAACTAAAAAGTCGGTTTGATTGAATCTTAGATTTCTATTGTGGTTTAGGCTCCCTTTTCAAGTGATTCCCCAACCAGTACTATGTATTTAAAGGGCTGTGACCCGTTGCTTTTTAACGTTCTGGGCTGGCGTAGATCCTAAACTGGAGTTCATAAATCTATTTTGTGTATGGTGATTAAAGTTAGGTTATTAAACAGTAACCAGTGAAATATGATACCTCCTATTTTATGAAGATTTTATGTGATATCTAAAATACTTGAACTACATTGAATACCGGAAAACTAAAAAGCGTTTGCGAAATTAATTTAGCTATATTGCTTATGAATCTGTTGATAATACTATTATTATTTATTTCATTCGGTAATGCACTCGATTTTTATGTTCTTCAATCAAACCTTCAATGAACAAAAGCAACCAAGTAAAGTTATTTATACCAAAAGAATAACTGAATACCATAGCTGATGACTGTAAATCTGCGGTTGCAGTTTAGGGCTCTTGACAGTCTGACACAGTATCCTTGGCCACGTTTGTCCCCCGTATTCGGGCAAACTGGAGCGGAAACTCGATTCAAGAGATGGCCCTGCGGCGTGCGTAGAAATTGCTAGCGAAATGTTATATATATTTCGGTGTGCCCAAACGCCCACCACCTCTTGGATTTAGGTTCCGGGGAGAACAACAATTAACCGAAGAACCGAAAACTCTCCTTGTCAGCTCAATGAGCACGTCACGGGCTTACGCTAGATTTATGACCAAAGAAGCGTTATTAAACGATGCCAACGCCGATGGCGGCAATTTATAAACTTGTTGTTAAGAGGGCAAATGGCGAAGAGGTTGACAGCGGGGCTAGTCACTTGTATTAGCATAAATAGAGCGGCATGTTAGCACGCAGCGCTTTGTAAGCCAAGAAGAGGACTTGAACTACGACCAACAAGCATCCCTTTCAGCCATAGCAACAGTAGCAGTTGCAGCGAGGGGAAAGGCAACAAGCCAGCCTAAGTTCCAAGTGCTTTTAAAGAGAAGAGATGAGGCAGGCCCTTACTAAGTCAATATAATAAATTACTCGGATAGCTGCAAGAAGTTTCTGCCAATACTCTCAATACGAGTCTTGTATCGACTGCAGCAGACGCCCTGCTCCATGTCCCTGCTTCAATGCTACTCACTTGGAGCAAGCGGTTCGAGGGGCGGTCGATCCGAAGGACGTGTGAAAGAAGCAATCAGCAAAACAGTGTGGGATGTGGCTCGAGTGCGAGATGAGGGCTAGACAAAGGGCAAACAAAGGCTTCCGAAAGGAGACAAGGGGTGGGATATTGGGTGGCGTCTTTATCAGAAACTTCCCATGCAGCGTCCTGGCAAAATCACACATAATGCGTCCCCATTTCTCATAAAAATTTCATTACGTTGGCCGTATTGTCTATCAAGTTTAATATCGGACCATTTTAGTACATTGTTTAGACGTATAAAAAGATACCTTTGCGATACAATAAAGTAACTTTATATAGAAGTTTGATCTAGCCCTATTAAAGCCAAAGAAAAATAGCATAAACATTCTTTAGAAAAGATATTTTCTGAATCATTATTATGTAGTCCCTTGTTTTTAAGTTCAGTTATCTGGATGCAAATTTTCTACAAGTCACAGCTTTCTTTCGTTTTATACCCTTGATCAGCCCTCCTGAATAGCATCATCAGCCAAGTCGATCTAGCCATGTCCATCTATTCGTCTGTTTTGAATTTTGAAGCTATTTAAAAAAATCTTTGCATATAGTCTCCTATATACGTACATATGCCGGAACGGGCGGGATCGAACGTCTATATCATATAGCTGCTCGGAAAATTTGAAGAAAAATTATAACTTTCCAAAGTACATATTTGCATCTAATTTGTGAATTTAGTTTTTAATCTTATGACTCGATTCCAATCTGGAAGGCGAGTCAAAGTTAGCTTCCTTTATTGCTTAGATTTAAATTGAATGTAAGTAATTTTTCACTTTCCTTACTTTAAGCTTAAAGTTTGATGCTTAAAGAGTAAGTAAACTGTTACGTCATTACGGCAGACTTATTTGAGAAGGCCTCCTCCAAAGTAGCGTGCATTAATTTATGTGTTAGCTTTCGTTGTCGGCGGATATATAAAAGTACCCATGTGGGAGTGTGCCTCCGCATGAGAGGCTGTTCTGCACGACTGTGCCCGCGTCCCTCTCCTGTTACAGATTCGAGCAAAACGACGTCGTGATTAAATTCCTCTTACTTACAGAACCCAGTCGGAAACAGGAAGCAGCTGATGGCAGAGATGGCCAAGAGCCGAGAGCTGGACACGACGAGAACGTAATTAAACAACAACGAGCGGGCACGTGTACAGCCAGAGGAGAAGGCGGGGATAAATAAATGCAAAATCAACAAAAATGTTGCATCGTCCTAAAGGACCAACGTCTGTTTCCAAGGATACTGCAACGCGGAGAAAACACGATATTGGTCGCGGGAGCCAACTTCGTTTAAATTAAGCGCCGCCAAAGGAGCAGCCAGCCAACCTTCATCACCTCCTTCGCGTAATGTTTGCGCACCCCTGTCGGGCTCCAGCTGGCATCGACCTCTCAGGACTCTTGTACCTCCTGCCTCGCCTACTTCTTTTACTCCTTCTTGCCATCAGTCAGTGTGGGCAGGTTCATGGAGAGGTCTTTACTCTCGGCTACCTTACTGGCTCGCAAAGGCTCCCGGGAAACCTGGACTACCAACGCCCTGGCATCACTATTTCCGGAGCCATCTCATTAGCGGTGGAGCAGGTGAACGCCGGCCAACTCCGTGACCGAGGTCATTCGCTGCAATTCGTTGTGGCCGAAACATTTGGCGAGGAAGTCGCCAGCATCCGGCAGACGGCGGCGCTGTGGACCCAGCAGGTGGCTGCCTACATAGGACCCCAGGAGACGTGCGTGCATGAGGGTCGCATGGCGGCCGCCTTCAACCTCCCCATGATATCGTATGTGAGTAGCTGATCCTTTCAACAAAGCGGTACAGTTATTGATTATTCCATCGGCAGTACTGCACCCACCGGGATCCATCCAACAAGGCTGATTTTCCCACCTTTGCAAGGACCCGACCACCGGACACGCAGATCTCCAAGTCGGTGGTGGCCCTGTTGTTGGCGTTTAACTGGACGCAAGTAAGCTTTTTGTACTTGGACGACAGCAGTGGTCAGTACCAACCAGTGGCTGAAACGATTCTAAGCACGTTGACCGCAGCTGGAGTAAGCGTAAGGGACATTCGCACCTGGAATACCATTTACCACCACGGATTTATGGCGAATCCTTTTGATGCCTTAGTGGACCAGACCTATATCAACACAAGGAGTAAGTGAAGCATAAAGTTCCACTTTTTGTAGGTAAAAAGAAATGCCAATATATCCTTTAACAGCTTTATTTTCCATAGTTTTTGTTCCCATCACTAGAAGAGCAAAATGGTTTTATTGTATTAGTGCAAAAAGCGAATTCTAGAATGTCGATGTATAGTAATATGTACATATCCAAGATTTTCCAAATTGACTTGCATTCAAAACCTTTTTTACAAGTTACTACCATATATGTATCTGAGGGAGTAAATTGTATAGAAAGATACTGATAGATGACCAAACACAGGTATGATTAGGTGGCAAAAGTCTTTAAAATCACACCAAAAATAATATAAAGTTTGGAATGTCGAAATTTTAAGTATCAAATTAATCTGATATACCTTACAGAATATCGATTTATCGAATATATTTTTATAAAAAATCAAATATATATTTATATATAAATATATATCGGTAATATATCGATCCAGTATTGATAATTTTATTTCTAATACATATTGTACTATTGGCTTAGGATATTCTGAATTTTAGCCATGAACCATGAACATACAGGCAAGCTAACCCCTATTCAATATCCGACTAGTCTATCTGATTTTAGGACACTACTATGAGCACGTCGGCCTCATGGTAAGTCTCCAAAGGCGGGGACTCCTATCGCAAGGCGATTACTTCGTGGTTGGCATCGATATCGAGCAATATGAGCCGGCTAAGCCTGAGAAGTATTTACGGGGACTGTTGCTTGAGGATGTGGAGCCCCTGGCCGTGCAGGCCTTCCAGTCTTATCTGGGAATTGTTCCCACGGCGTCCGTCTCCTTCGCCATGTTCGCCAACGAGGTATAACAGCTGACACGCCTGACAGGGTGGTGATTGATGCGTTGCATTTGCCATCATCCCTGTTCATAAGTTTGGAATCTTTCACCACATTGACCACAGTATCTGACCCATTTCATTGCTGGTCGCTTTCAGGTTAACAAATACATGGAGCGGCCGCCATTTAATTTCCCCAATCCTCTGAATCTGTTTGGTGGCGTTAAGCAGGTTCGCACACACACACTCACATGAAACTGAAACCATTCACTGGCCTCCATTTCTTGTTCTCCCCCAGATAAGCGCCGAGGCTGCCTATCTCTACGATGCCGTGCATCTGTATGCCAAGGCGCTGTTGGAAGTCCTTGATTCGGGTGGCAGGCCGAGAAACGGCAGCGCCATTGTGGCGGCCATCAAGGGCTCGCGCTATCGCAGCGCAATGGGGTGAGTGCTCGTCTCGGCCATCTAATCCGGCTATCACTCTAAATCGAGTCCCTCTCAGCTATCACGTCTACATCGACGAGAATGGCGATGCGGCCGGCAACTACACTGTATTAGCCAGAGGGAAGGTCCGAAACGGACGCAACCAGACAGTGTTGGGACTACGACCCGTAGGCACCTTCAGCCACAGAAACAGCAGCCTCAGCAGTAGCAACGAGGCTTTGCCCGTAAGTAAAACACTTCTTGATAGGTGCGTATGTTTATTTTGTAACTTGCTATCTGCTACTCCCCTTCATCGCAAACGCGCAGCCACAGGTAAGTGCTTCTGCCTGTACTATACTAATCATACACACCTTACTCTCTCTTCTTTTGGTCTTAATTCGGTTCCTCTCTACTTGTCCGCAGGATCTCAACCTGTTCAGGCCTATTGACTGGGTGGGCGGTTCGCGGCCAGCAGCGGCCCCGAACTGTGGCTTTGGCGGCGAGAAGTGCGTCAGTGAGTAAAGAGTTTGTGCGTCCATGTCGCCCCCATTGACCGACTTTTCTAATCTGAACTACAGATTACACTGGCGAGATTTCGGCAGCCATTGCCGGAGGCGCTCTGTTCTTGCTGGGCTTGGTTCTGCTGGTTCTTTACCGCAATTGGCGATATGAGCAGGAACTAGATAGCTTGCTCTGGAAGATTGACTTCCGTGAGGTGCAAATGCACGAGAACGAGCGGGAGCAGCAGGCTCAGAAGCAAACGCGCGTAAGTCTAGCTCCCTTGACTAATGATAACTATAGGTTTGTTTCTCTGAGTTCGGGCAAAGGTAAAGAAAAAGAGAGCTCTCTTGAGGTCGCAACTGTCAATTTTTCAGTTCGAATGTAGGAGCGTTACGAATCTTATTTCTTTTCATTTTGTTTTTGATTTTAGAAGCTTTAAATATCGATCAATGTATTATGTGTTTGGTTAATATTAAAAATATAATATAATAAAAAAATATAGGAACGTAAGCAAACTAATCTATGTCAGCTGTAAAAGTGTGTACTCTAGCTTATTTTTCGGTAAACATGACCACTTTCGCTTTTTCATCTATGCCGTTTCTCCCGCAATTGCATGTCTGACATTAGCACTTGCTAAATCATTTGCCGCGTCATCTTCCTTCGCAGTCTACCCACCCTCTGATCCGGACCAGCCAGGTGAGCCTGAGCTCCAATCCAGACGCCGACTTCCGTTACACGACCATCTTCACGCCCATCGGCCTGTACAAGGGCCAGCTGTACGCCATTAAGAAAGTCCGTAAGAAAAGCGTCGACATCACTCGCGAGATGAAGAAGGAGCTTAAGCTGGTGAGTTTTGATGGGTTCTGGTGGCGGCCGGAAGTCTCTGAACCTGTGAATCCTTTTCCACAGTTGCGCGACGCCCGCCACGACAACGTATGCGCGTTTATCGGCGCCTGTACGGATCCGCCCAACATTTGCATCATTAGCGAGTACTGCACCAGAGGCAGCCTTAAGGTCTGTCATTCGAGACCCGAAGCGAACACTCCTGCTCTTCTTTTCATTCAACCATCATTTCTATTGCAGGATATTCTGGAGAATGAGGACGTCAAGCTGGACAACATGTTCATTGCCTCCATGGTGGCAGACATTATACGCGTGAGTGCTGTAACATTATACTAATGGCGAGCCGACCTCTGACCTCCTCCGTCCCTCGAGCAGGGCGTCATCTATTTGCACGAGTCTCCCATTCGCTTCCATGGCGCTTTGTGCTCTTCCAATTGTCTCGTGGACTCGCGATGGGTGGTCAAGCTGACGGACTTCGGTCTGTTCGCCTTTAAGCAGGGCATTGAGGACAGTTTCACGGATATGCAACACATGTCGGCCAAGTGCCTAAGTGAGCGCCCCATACACCCCCTTAATGTGTTCTCCCTGAACGTAATAATTCCGTTTCAGAGCTGCTTTATCGCGCCCCAGAGCTTCTTAGGCAAGGTCCATCCTCGCTCATTACGGGCACACAGCGTGGGGACGCCTACTCCTTCGGCATTCTCTTGTACGAGATGCATGTGCGTCGCGGTCCCTTCGGGGAAACTGGACTAACTCCTATGCAGTGCCTGCAGAAGGTGCTTCAGCCGCAGGACCAGGTGCATCCGTATAGGCCTTCTTTGCAGCCCCTAGAGACGGCCTTTGATTGCGTCAGCGAGTGCCTGCGCGAATGCTGGGCAGAGCGACCCGAGGATCGGCCAGACTTCAAGTCTATACGGGCTAAGCTGCGCCCTCTACGCAAGGGGATGCGGCCGAACATCTTTGACAACATGATGGCCATGATGGAAAAATACGCCAACAACCTGGAGGCCCTTGTCGATGACCGCACGGACCAGTTGCAAGAGGAGAAGAAAAAAACCGATGCCCTGCTCCATGAGATGCTGCCGCGCTGTGTGGCCGATCAGCTCAAAAAGGGACACAAGGTAGACCCTGAGCACTACGAACAGGTCAGCATCTACTTTAGCGACATCGTTGGATTCACGGCCATGTCAGCCGAGTGCACTCCGCTGCAGGTGGTAGACTTCCTAAACGACCTCTACACGTGTTTCGACTCAATAATCGGCCACTACGACGTTTACAAAGTGGAGACCATAGGCGATGCCTACATGGTTGTTTCCGGTCTGCCACTGCGCAATGGTGACCTGCACGCCGCCGAGATAGCCACTATGTCGCTGCACCTACTAAGCGCCGTCTCTGAGTTTAAAATACGCCACCGGCCGACTAACCGTCTACTTCTGCGCATTGGCATACACACGGGACCTGTTTGCGCTGGAGTTGTCGGACTGAAAATGCCCCGCTACTGCCTCTTTGGGGACACTGTGAATACAGCCTCACGCATGGAGTCAAGCGGCGTACCACTGAAAGTACACTGTAGTTGGCAGTGCCGGCAACTACTGGAGCGTCTAGGGGGCTACCACTTTCAGGAGCGTGGCGTCATTTCCATGAAGGGCAAGGGTGAGCAGCGCACCTACTGGCTGCTGGGCGAGGATGCAGAGGCGCGCGACCGTCGCACCTACGAGCGATCCCAGAGACGAGGCTCGAGAGCCCTTAACAAGTTTATTCAGGGCACCATTAAACAGGCCCAGGAAAAGTCTAATGACTACGGTATACGCTCCTCGCTCAAGCAGAAGAATCTCTTGCGCAACTCCCTCGCCCGGTCCTCCAGCCTGGAGTCTCCAAAGAAGTTGCGCTTCGCCGCTGGCAGCCTTCTTGAGCATCATCGCTATCACAGGTTTGCATTAATATTTTGAGAATTTGAACATTTGAAATAAATTAAATGACTCCTTCAGTGACGAAGCTCTGCTCGAGGTTGACTCCTACACGGGCCTCCGACGCTCTTCGGGGGCCTCCACACAATCACGCTATGAAGAGACTACGCTCTCGCTAACCCTGTCCTGCCAAAGTATCGAGGTGCTGGGCGGCCAGCTAAGCAAACGACGCCCCTCCTCGTATCCCACTGCCAACACACCGCTCTTGATGAACCACGTGGAGGTGTAACACGGGAGCGGCAGTACTTAACCCATATACAGGGAACTTAGAAATATTTGTGTTCAGTATATTTCGCCAAGTATTTTCAACGCTTTTAGTGTGGTCTATAGTATATCAGCAATGTAATTCTAGCAACTGCGGCATTAGCATATTGTGAAAGTGATTATAAATCTAGTCATTGTTTAAACACATCTGTGCGCTAACCTAAAGCCAATCCATTTAGTCAACGGCATTAATAAAGAGGAAAATGATAAAAGCCGAGTAGTGTGTATATTCAAGGACATTTTTATTATGTACTTGTTTTAAGCAATTCGACTTTATTTTACTTGTCTTGGAGACAGTTGCTTTTGTAATTGTATAGTAATTGTGTTCATTTGACAAACTTAACGATTTCTATATATAACTTTAGTCTAAAACCGATTTGTGCATTTCTCTAGGCATTATAAATACAGTATTTGATTAGCTGTTCATCGCAACATGTACTTTTGTATCTCTGAACAATTTTTTTTGTCAAAGCCAGCTTGCAAAAATGTCTAAAATGTCCATAAGATTGTTTTCGATATTCAAGGTATTGTTGTAAATAATTATATATGCTCTTATTCAATAACAATTTTAATTATTTTTCTCTTTTTGTTTAATGATAAGCCACAAGCTTTAAAGCACACTTCAATGCGGTTTCTTTAATTAGGTTACAATTTTGTTTGTAATTAAATGTATAAAAATCCGATCTGTATTGCTTGTCGTAAGAGATTCCGATTTTGTAGGAGTATACGTCCTTGTGTAAGTGTTCGTGTTCGTGGAAGAAAGGGGTGGGAAGTGAGCTAATAAACTTTGTTTATATATATTTAATGTCACACAATGCAACAACTCTAAATAACAATCTTAAATCTCATATATGTCAATATTATTTCAACTAGGTATGAATGTATAACGCTTTTCTTGGGTCTCGCCCTTTCGGTTTCTTTGATATCAAAATATTTGCAACAACAATGGATCTAATCAAAAATACGCAAATGTACAATTCTTAGTTATTGTTTGACTGCCTGCGCAATCACTCGCCGCTGACCGCTGCCAGGGTTCGGGGCTAGTCCTTCCCAGAGGACCGACAACAAATTTGCTCGTATAAATAAATACGCTATATAATATACAGTAAATATGTGTATATCTATATGTCGGTACTTGTTAAATGCGTCTCTGAAAAATATACTCGCAACATTTGATTATAATTCAGGCTGCACTCGAAGGCGAGTGCCGAGTGCCATTTATAAATTGATCAACAACTTTAGGTAGCCAAAGCCAGCAACGAAGGGTACGGCAACCGTGGCTTGTGGCGTCTAACAACAGTAAGCTATTTTACTAGAGGAGCTACTGAATCCCGGAATGGAAATCATCCTCTTTTTCCAATCAAGTCTGCTGGTCCCGAAGGTTTGCCAGTAGCCCAGGGAGTGCAGATTATGTCCAGTTTAGTTAAAACCTGGTCATGTCTTCATCTTGGCTTCTTTACCATGCTGGTGGATCTGCGGGAGAAGAATAATATTCGTATGGAATAGTTTTATAAATGCCGACACTCTTCTATTGCATACCTTCTCACGCCGTGACGTGGACTGGCAGGGGGCGTATTGCAGGGGGACGGCGGAGCTGAACCTCCAGAAGAGCCCCTCGAGGATGATATAGACAGAGTGGAGGCCCTTGGCGCTGAGCAGCCTAGGTAGATAGCCGATCCCTTGTCGGCTTCTCGCAGATCGACTCGAGACCCGTGGACGGAGGAAGGAACTGAGCCTAGTGGTGAATTACAAATTATTTCCTAGATCGCCTTTAGATGCCTTCCAACACTCAATAGCCCTACCACCCGTGTATGCGTGCAGTCCTGCCGGACTGCTCCGTGGGCGTACTCCGAATCCGCTCACCGTGCTGGCACTCCTCTGCAGCTGGGCCGCGCCGTGATCCTCCCGGGCCGTAGACTCCCTTCGACTCCCAGCGCTGCTCACACGGGGATTTCCGCTCGCAGAGCCACCAGGCCGGGACGATCGTTGGTTCTTGCCCTGCTGCTGGTAGCGCTGCTCTTGCTCTCGGCGGGCGTCCTCGAAGGCGGCGGCATATTCGGCGGCTTCGCTGGATGTGCTGGGTGGCTGGTCAAAGGCGATCTCGTCCTCGGGGATGCGTTCGCTACCCACGGAACGGCGTCCCATTGGCAGGGGCGAGTGTTTGGGCGATGTCGGGCAAGACTGGGCGGCCACGCTGCTCACGCTGAGGGTGCAGGACGAAGCGTTGGTGTTGGAGGACTGGGCGCGCAGACGCGAGTGAGTCGATGCGCTGGAGGGACGGCGTCGGAACAAGCCCTTGCTGGGGTCCATGTTGCAGACGCCTGCAACATATAAAGAAAATCAAAGAGAAAGATTTTAGCGCTGGTGGACCTCTTTGAATTTTATTAACTAGGCTTTCTTTTGGCTGTATTTTGGCTGAAGTCGTTTGAGTCTCGGAGATTTCCGTGGCGACGGCGGAGGGTCACGGACAAAGGAACTCGATAGCTCTTCCGAATCAATATTGTTGACGAACCGACCCTTGTTCTTTTTAGTTCCGTCGTAGTACCGCACGTTTGCCATCAAGTCCTCGCCAGAACTGCTGCTTAACGCGTCGTGCTGATCTCTGGATGCCGACTTAAAAGTGGTTTTCTTCCATTTCTCCGCCGCAAAGCTCAGCGTATACGCCACGCTCCTCTTGACCGAACCCAGTAGATCCTCCTTGCCCTCGTCTTCTCCCTCCCCATTCCCGACAAACACCACGTGCGCACCTGTGGGACACTTCTCGCCGCGTGAACAGTTGCCCTCGCAGATGTCTCGGTTCTGCAGAAGCTCCTGGTAGTTATCCAGCGCCGTGACAACCTTTGTCCGGTCAAGCTGCTCCAGGGCTGAGGAGGGAAAGCGCTCCCGCAGCCGACGACGCTCCTCGGACAGCTTGAATTGCTCAAACTCCTGAAGCTGATTCTGAAATCCAGTGTTGGGATTGGCCACCGCGCGACCCGCACGTACCACCTTTAGGGCCTCCTTCCAGTTGAGGTGCGTTGCTGTCATAATGTAGGCCACGGCCACGGTCACTGAGCGCGACATACCCGCCAGGCAATGGATGAGCACGTTGCCCTCACGCAGGCGGGCGGCATGAATAAAGTCGTTGCAGACAGAGAAGTACTGGGAAAGATTCTGGTCCGGCGTGTCCGAGGCCATCACGCACAGGTAGTGCTTGTCCTTTGAGGGATCGAGTGCAAATTGTAATATATTTGTAACCACACAGCGAAGAGGCATATCTTACCGGCAACAGACGTCGCGGACTGTCATGTATGGCGATGATGTGTGAAATCTTGAACCTCTCCAGCTGTGTGTGATCCTTTGAGTCGCGGTAGTTGCCCACGTATAGTCCTGGCAAGACCTGAAACAAGAGAAGAGTAATATTAAACCAAAATTTCGAGCTACGCCGACTCTTGGGTTACCTCGCCCATGTGCCAGTTCATTTTGGGGCGATCAGATATATTATATATGAATTTGAGTGGTGCTCATAGTGAATAGAAAAGCCTTGCATGTTATTTAGTTTTAGTTGCCGTGACAACAATCAGACCATATGTGGTGGTACCATAGCTCCTCTGCAGAGGAGAGAAACTCTGACAAAACAGACACCAAACGGTGTTGGCATTGGATTTAAAATCAATTGGATAGCCCCAAAGTATGCAAGAAAATATTCAAGGCCCAGATACCTTTAAATACAAATATTATTTTGTTGTACTTTTTGGACAACCTTTAAATATGTTTTTAAATCCACAACGATACCTGTAGCAGTTCTGAGTGTTTAGCGTATTCAATTGAATTTTAAATATTTATCTAATTATATGAATTTTTATATCCTTGCAGGGTATTATAATACAGTCAGAAGTTTGCAACGCAGTGAATGAGAAATCTCCGACCCTATAAAGTCTATATATTCTTCATCAGCATCAACAGCGGAGTCGATCTAGCCATGTTCGTCTGTCCGTCCGTCTGTCCGTCCATCCAATTACACGCAAACTAGTCCCTCAGTTTTGAAGCTATCTGAATGAAACTTTGCAGGTAAGTCTTCTATATGCGGATCGGACGACTGAATCATATAGCTGCCATAGAAACGATCAAAAAAAATTTTAAAAAAAAATTATAACTATCAGTTTTCAACATATGTATAATCACCAATTTGATATTTGGCCATTTATCATTATTCCAGAAATTTGTATTAAATTTCATGAAAATCGGACGACTACATCCTATAGCTGTCATAGGAACAATCGGGAACAATAGGAACGATCGGTAACAATACGATTTGGTCACTTAATATTATTCCAAAATTTTTCGATTTAAATTTTATGACAATCGGATGATCATATAGCTGACATAACAACAATCAATAAACTTCGGCAAGCCGAAGTTAGCTTCCTTTCTTGTTAATACTTTGTTATTTTCTTTTCACAAGAAATAGGAACTCCAAATCATTGGAATAAAGTCATTAGACTTACAACAAAAACTCTTAAGTCCATTGTGAATGAACAACGATTTTACATTACGAATTAGCCCATTAAGGAATAGGAGTAGTGTAGATTAAATGCATATTTGTAGAGATAATTTTGTACTCTGAATTTTAGTATTTCGGGGTTCTGTGTAGCCTTTCTGACTGTTTTTGAGCCAACAACTCCTTCTTAGCTAACAACTGTAATAAAACAATCCTTTATAAAAAGTCAACTTTTAAACAAATGTAAAATAAACAATATCACTAATAATAATAAATAAATAAATATAATAAAGGGAATTGTTGGTATTGCCGCAACAATTATAAGGCTTTGATTTGTTGTTGATAAATTTGGAGCTTACCTTGTTCATGCCATTCCCCATGTTTCTTCATTTAAAGGTTGGGCCCGGTTACTAAATTGCCAAACGAATCGGCCTGAAAGCAGTGCTGGAACAAGAAGAAGGAGAGGATGAGAATCCTTTTATTTGACAAGTTCAGGTCGGAAATTCAGACGAAGGCCGGAGGGAAATGGAAATGTGAGGGGACGGGACGCCCAATTGCATTTGTTGTGGGCCCTGGTGAAAGTGCAAATGCAAGAGGCAAGTTGTTGCCACGGCCATGGCTGCCACTTCGCCGCAGCCGAGACATAATGGATGTCTTTGTCACCACCTCCGTCGCGGAAGTAAGCTGGCCTTGACGTTGACTCTGTCGTGGTTCAGCTGCATCTCATTAGTGGGACAGACAGACAAATAGTCGGGGAATGTTTTGGTATTGGGATTAGCTCAGGCTAAAATGCCAGAGGCCACCACCTGGCGTGCTTGTTTGGCCCCCAAAGGCAGGCAAGGCCAGCGGAGCCGACCAGAGTCGAGCAGGGGTCTTGCAACAGTTGGTTAAGCTGGCTCTCCATTATGGTTCAGGACAAAAGCAAGGGCCTCGTCAAAAAGCCAAGACGTGGGCATCGAGCCCGGCCCCCTCCCATGGACTCACTTGGAATCCTCCACATTTGCATAAGTGTCTCGCACTGAGGCACTGAGGAGAGTGTTGCCTTGTTGTAATTTCATTCCCGGCACGTTGTCGTCGGGCCACGGCCATTAAATTGACTGACACACTCGAGCAGGAGCAGATAAGGCACGTGTGCCGCGCGACCAGGAGAGCTGTCATTTACCAGTCAGCTTGTCTTGGCCAAGTAATGGACGCCCACACCCCGCTTCCGGCCCGGCAAAATTACGAAATGGGAGCAGTCAATCCATCGCCCTATCCTCTCCACATTCTATCGGATGTATCGGAGGCAATTGATCAGCCCAAATGGCTGCTTGGCAGCCTTTGGACAGCGGCGACACGGACTTCAAGTGCATCCAATCAGCATCACAGTGCCTATAAATAGTCTGCGCCAACTGCCAGCCGCCATTCGATTGAATAGAGCCCCAATGACACCAGGCTCGCCTCTGCATGCCATCGCGTTCCCACCCACGCTTTCGCCCAGCTGCAGTACGGCGGACCCTGTGCATATTGGGATTAGCGAAGCTTTGCTGGAAAATCGCAAGCTGGAACCGTCTCGCTTGTGCGCGTAGGACGTCCCTGTGCCAGGGGGAGCGTGTTGGTTTAGCCAGTGGTCAAATATTTGGGGGCCATGATTGAAAAACATTTTTCCATTCAATTCATGACCGGCTCCTAATGAAATCGCATTGTGGACGACCGCCCGTCTGCGCTCCTGCACTTTCGGGCCACTTGCCAAGGCGATTTTTTATTCTAAGCTCGAAAACAAAAAAAAATTGCCGCTGGCAGTTAGGGAGCAAAATGAATGGAAAACTTTAATCAAATTAAATCATTTTCCGCTCTTTTCTATTTCCCTTTCGCCTACTCTTGCCCGGCGGGACCTGCCTTTGCTGCCAAGTTTTTCACTTTGGGCTTTCCCCAAATGGCGAGTTTTTCCGAAAACTTTTTCACTATCATTTCCCATCAATCGGCTTATAATTCGGGCTTTTTTCCCTCTCAATGTCATTCGAAACAGGGCAAGTACGTATAGTGTATGCATATAAATTAGCCGTCTTCGGCTTTTGTGTCCTTGCCCCTAGGCCATTTCGTGTTCCGCCCCCCACGGTTGGCAGTCAATTATATCGTTTAGACATTCTACATGAGCAATAAAATACATGCAAGAGGCACCAGAAGCCGCGCCTTCCACGGCAGGATTGTCCCGGACTGGTGACGCTTTATGACTCCATCACTTGGCGCGGTGAGTCAATGGTGGAACGGAACGGAGCGAAGCGACATGTGGGTGCGTAGTAGCAGGAGACACAACGGGACTCAGCGACTGTGAAGTGGAGCCCTTCACTGTAGAGTTCTGTCTTGGGGCAAAAATAGGACATATTCAGTGAATCCTACTGAACTATATGTATATATTGTACATATACAGTAGATATGGGTTATCTGCCAACTTTCCCAAAAAATAATAACTATTATTGGAATCCTATACATTTATAAGGACCTGTCTCTATCCTCGCTGTTAAAGAGCCTACTAGGCTAGCAGGGCTCTCTGCTCTTCCGACCGAAAAATATAATAACGAATTGAAGTTATCGTAGATCCAATAGCTTTTCTACCCAACTTTTAATGTACCTGAATACCAAACAATAACAAACGGTTAAGTACACACGATAACAAAACTACATTTTCTTAACCAGGACTTTATCTGAACCCGAAATTTGGCAGGGAGAGTAAAAACTAGCCTATTTTATGTGTAATTACATACACATAAAATAGGCTAGTTTTTACTTCTTTCGGAACTTTCGGATTTCGGATATCACAATGTTTTGGATGAAAAAGATAACTTCGCGATACAAAATCGGTGGCCAACAGTCCTGTAGCTTATCGGATCGATAACATCTAATAGAGTTCTGTTAAGGGACGAATTGTGCCGTAAAGTCGGCTTGGAACCTATCGGGTTGTAACCTATCGGTTGCGTTCACCAGAACAACATGATCACTGATCACTGATGGATTTCTATCGATAGTTCTGTTGAACGCGTGTGATCCCGCCAACATTGATTTGAATTTGCTTATAAGATAACTGAAATAAACAACAATTCGTATAACTAAAAAGCAACTGGAAACATTTTAAAATATTCCTAAAATTGTCCAAGTAATAGTTTTTGACCAGATACTTAATAAAATAATTTTTTACTGAATGTGGTGCCCTATTTTATTAAAAAGGCGTGTTGTCAAAAATATTTAATCTTATTCTATCTTATCTTATCTTATCTTATATCTTGCATACAAGAAATTAATAATAATTTTATAAATAATTATCAATTCGTTAAAAATAAGTAATTATAATGACCGACCACTGCTTTCATTACTAATAATTTATTTTTCCTTTGGTTACGTTCTTACTTCTCTATTATTCTTTTCAATACTTCAACCATCGATATTATCCATCAGTATCGCGAAAAGGTGGCGGACTATTTTTACGCTCCATTTTTGCTGATCATAATGGATAAAATCTTGCATCATGATCAGGGATCACACGCGTTCAACAGAACTATCGATAGAAATCCATCACTGATCGCTGATTATGTTGTTAATATAAGCTTTATTGTTTTCCATCGGTTCTTTTTTATTTTTTTTAAACAAAAATTTTTTTGATAACCTGTTGAACATAATTATTAATTAAATTTAAGTCCCTAAACAAGTGATGGATAATATCTACAAAATACGAATGTTATTTGTTAAGCTTAAAATATTTAAACATTTATATGAATATGTAATATAATATCTGTCGGCTATCAAGGGATCCAAGACGATTAAACAATATCCTGCAAAATTATAATCCCAAATATAATTCCCTAGACTAAAACTGTTGTGTTGTTCATTCGAGACAAAATTTGTGAATGAGCTATGTTATATTATAGTGGTTATTACAAATTTGTGATACAAATAAAATAATAACATACCCTGTTTTTCCTCTGCCTTATTAAGTGGGTTTTAGCCGATAAATTCTCTATGTACACACAAGCGATAATTTGTGTTTCATTTTCTACCAGGCAGGCAGTTTTTAATAAATTCAAGGGTGACCCTACGCGCTCCCGAAAACAGAAGCATAGCTGTAATGGGATGTGCGTTGTCATGATTGCCGCTTTTTAGAGGATGGGGAAGTCGAGCCGAGAAAATAGCGCCGCTTTGTCTGCGGAAATGTCAAAGGACAGGCGGCAAACATCCTGGAGATGGGTCAGAAGTCAGAAGCCGACCAAGCAAAACTTTCTCTCCAGAGGACACGTGCTGCCATAAAATGCTTTATTAACATGTATAGGAACTCAAGCCAGAACACAGCTGTGGTCGGTTTCATAAGGTTCCAGGATTTCATTTCTCGGGGCAAACATTGGATCGGCTCCTAAACAAACTCACTACAAATACATACCAGCAACTACTCTGAGCTGGCCACTGGCTATCTTTTCATGAAGAATGACTATTCCCCACACATCCCCTGTTTCCCCTTTCCACACCCTTTTTCGCTGCCGGCCATGACAGAGACAAAGTGTTGCAATCGCCGAGGCAATAAAAATGAAATTGGATCGACTGGAATCACCTACCACATGATGGCACACATAATCTATGCCAAGCGGGGGACATCAGCCCCGATTAACCAATGCATCCTGCTTCCAAGTACGACTTTTCCCGGAATCCGTTCTGCACAGGTCGCAGTTAATTAGCTGCATTCATGACCGAGCCCTGTGCCACAGAACGCCGAAATGTGACAATCTGAGCGTAATGAACCACACTCGAACGGGAAAGTTTCCGTGGCTGACAAGACTCAATTTAAATAAATAATTAGGCAGGTGGAGGAGGGTGAGGTGCATGACTCAGAATATTAATTTCGTTTTACATATGCAATGAGAGTGACGGAAAAAGGTTAGCCATGTTTTTAGTGTGCAACAAGGGAAATTAAAACGAATGGGCCATTTGAATTGATGGCTGTCACTGAAATTAGATGAGAACGGGACATTATTTATAATTATTATATAATTATAACTAACTCTAATCCTACGCATCACAAGTTACTAATTTTTCATAGCCTTATCTTGGCATTTATTTACATTAGGTTTATTTTTCTATTTCAGGATTTTTTTTTTCGCTCTCTGTGATTCCAAATTTCTGTGGCATTCGCCCGGACGCATCTATGACCGTCACGGAGCTGGGTCTGCCTGCCAGAGTTGGCCGCAGTCACGTTTAAGGCCACTTTCACACCGATTCGGCTTTGAGGACCGGTTGACAGACCACGACATGACCCGCGCCGCACATTACACATACGCCCCTTAACCCATACGACGTTTGATTTACACGGAAAACACTTACGGGCTCTTGGAACGGAAGGGAGATTTCCGGAGGTCTACTCGCTAATTCCCAAGTTGCGTGCCAGAACCAACAAAAGAACCGAAAATGGTGCCATATACTAGTGTAATTTTCAAGATATTTGCGTCTATGAGGAATCCGGCTTGGGTCAGTCACCTACACCAGAGGCATTGTAGAACCGTTAAGGGAATCGCTCAACTTACATTAACTTCGGCACGGCGGTCGGTTGTGTCTCCTTTGCCCGCCTCCTGGTCAATGGTCAACAGAGTCGCGACACGGGGCACCGACGACTCCCACTTCCACTTTTACTTCGATGGTGCCACAGAGAGAGAGAGAGAGTCAGGACAGAGCAGGTGGGTGGCGACTCCTGTTATATCACGGCACCAGAGCCCCCTTAGCGGCGGCCGCAAACGCGAAATTTGGATTCGTTCCCCTTTGCCGCGGCGTCGTCCCGGTACCCGTTTTCTTTCAGTGTGAATACGAAACCGAACTGTGTGACAGTTAAACTGTCGCTGACTATGGCCTGGCCATTTTTGCGTGCCGTATCGAAGGGCAGAGCTCGGTGAAGGGAAAGGGGAGCAGGGCGGCAAATGTACAGAATCAGTAGCGATAGCGGAACAGAGAGCAGGGAAAGCCTGGCCGCAAGGAACGCAGCACTGAAAAGTTTGAAAGAAAGTAAAAACGAGCTGCAGCCGCCGCGAGAGTTGAGTGTCTTGAAGACGGGCGCAAACAAATCGGCTCGAACGTTGGTCACAGACTGAGCGCGGCTCCCGCTGAGCACGACCACGAAAGCGCTCACCAGGACTCGGAGTCGGACTTGAGCGGCAGCGATGGCCGCGGGTATGAATGGGAATGCGCCGAGTCTGCGCCCTGTCTGGGCGCCAAAATTAAAACTCACTCAAAGCACGGCGCGGAACGACAGCCGCGAGAGTATTTCGCTTACAAGGAGCTGCGAGAGAGTGCGTAAAAACCTTTGATTCAGTTATATAATGGAGGGGGCGAATAGCAAGGTTTTTGTGTGGTATGGAACCTGGCGGTGGATAATTAACACTCGAATAATAATCAACGTATTGCCCCAAAATCCATTACCACCACTTGCCGAGACGTTCATGGAACGGTTAATCGAGTAGATGTTGGGCAGTAGCACTAATATATTTCCTACTCACGGAGATTAGCACTCAGTGCGGACAATTTTAATATCCTGGCCGTTTGTAAATACTCTTACAAAAAGGTTGCAGTGTTATGATGCAGCTACATACTATATGTATGTATGTATATAATTCTGATCTGCATCAATTATCGAGTAGATTTAGTCGTGTCTGTAATTTATGCCCAAACTAAATACAGTAAATTGACTACTTTTAATTTGAAATAATGTTTTTAAATTAATTAAACACTGATAAGCTAGAAATAATTTTTTCCGTTTTTAATTATACATGTTTTATATCGATTTGTACGGTTTTTACAACCGGGTTTCAATTAGATCAAATCACTAAAATGGTGAACTGCAATGGAATAAAACTTCTACTTTCCTCAGATATGTAGTTTTCTTTCTTTTGTGTTACTTTTTTTTACCCTTGAAGGACATTATAACTTTGCAGATGGTTTCTATATCGGAGTGGTCGATCATATACGATTAGAAAATTTGTAGAAACAAAAAAAAAACATTTTTTTGGGGAATGAATTGTGATACATATATGCACATGCACATATTTATACATACATATGCCATATGTTACATAGACACAATATACATCAAAAGGTATTGAATCGTAGATTAATTATTTGTGTCAATCTTTTAAATATAGCGCCCCGTTCAAAAGTTATTGTAATTCAATTTTTATTTTCAATTTTCATAATAAAAATTGACAAATAACTGTTATTTTCAATTTTTTGAAATAAAAATAGGAGAATAATTATTATTTTCATTTTTTATTTTAAAAATCATAAAATAATAGTAATTGCTTAACTTTTATATAAAACTTAAATAACAATTTTTAATTACCAATTATTAAAAGAAATTGCTTAGTTTATCTTATTTCTGAATTGTACTAAAAAAAATATGGTATATCTAATTTTTGCAGCTTTCTACCTCAATTTTTTCGTAATAATTTGTAGTTTACTCATAACTCTTATTTGCAAGCCCTGCAAGATATGGATAGATTATTAATTATCCAATTGCAATCTGCTAGGATAAACAAACTTCGGGGTATCAATAATAACTCTTTTGTTATTTAAAGAGGTTAAAATTAATAAATTATTAGTAATGAAAGCAGTGGTCAGTCATTATAATTACTTATTTTCAACGAATTGATAATTATGTATATAATTATTATTAAGTTTTTGTAAGCAAGAATAAAGTGACAGTGCTGCAATAAGATGAAATAAATTTGAGACACGCCTTTCTAATAAAATAAGGCAACACATTCAGTAATTAATTATTTTATGAGGTCTCTGGTCACAAACTATTACTTGGACAATTTTAGGAATATTCTAAAATGTCTCCAGTTGCTTTCCACTCATACCGAAATACCAGCGAATTGCAATTTAGTTTCGCTGGGTTTCTCGAAGCGAAATTAATAAACTAGTCTTACAAATGGCACAAAAACTGTTACTAATGCACACGAAATAAATGACGACTAAATAAATGAAATGTCAAGATACTTTTGTCATACTAAAAATTCATCATTTTTTAAATTAATTTTTATAATTGTATTATAGCGGAGAAAGTAGTGGACTTATCAGGGTCATATTTGGCCTTCGCAAAGCTATACATAGTATATCTTACTGGATCGTAAAACGGATCCTGGCACTTTTACAAGAATAGAGGGACATGCGCTGGAATATTGTTATGAGCTGTCAAAATACTTTTGTCCTCTGTTGTATGTACAGCCGTTGACAACTAATTAGCAAGACGGTTCTTTAATAAATAATAAAGATTTAAAAAACGCCTTGCTCAATTTTATAAAAAAAATATTTTTTATGAAAAAATCGAAAATATCACCGTGCCAACTAGAAAGATGTCAGAATTGTATGGACATTTTTTGTTTTTCCTATAATTTTTCAACAATTGTAGTATTTTTTTATTCATTAAGCCTTTTATGATTAGAATTGGCTACATATGTTGCCAAAAAGCTCCCAAACCCGGACAGGACTACGTCAAGTATGCCTTCCCTGTATGAACCCTTTATGAAGCTTTAAAAGCCTAACATTGCATCTTTTTTTTCTAATAAACCCATCGAAAATGCTCATTTATTATATATTTTGACAAAATAAAATATGATTTAAAAAAGTTTACACTGAAACATGTAAAAAAAAAACGAATATAAGCCAAAACTGTTTCCCCCTCGAAACTGGAAAAGCCCCAAGCGTGTCGAAAATTAATTCTAAAAAATTTCTATAAATGGTAAAATTTAAAACTATTATAACTTAGATTCACAATATCAAAATGCATTAATATAATCCACTGTATAGGGTTTGAACTTGATTTGGAAGAAGTTCTGGATGAATCTATACTTCACATGTGAAAGAAATTACCCTACTCTTAGAATTACCGTAAGAACATTATTTTACTTAAATGTCCTAAAAACGCCTAATATTATTTTTTCCCCATTAGACAAACGAAAATCTGAAGGTAAAAATTTGTTTATATGAGAGCACTATTTGATATAAATTAGTCCGGTGGATTACCTGATCGAGTCCAAACTGTACAGCAATAATTTCTATTGATACATTTAAATATTGAGAATCTGAATTATAATAATTTTTAATTTAAACATCGTCAGAAATTTTTTGAAAAATAATTTCGAGACGCTAAGGGTTCTTGGTATTTACGATATGGGAACAGTTTTGGGCTTATGTATATTTGTTTTCTCATACAGGTTTCAGTGCAAACTTTTTTATCATAGTTTTGTTGAAATATATATATAAGATATGTGTAATTTGGATGAGTTTATTACACAAAAAACATGCAATTTTAGGCTTTTGTAACTTCATTAACTCATACAGAAAAGACATACTTGACGTGGTCCTGGGCAGATTTGGGAGCTTCTTGGCAAAAAATCTTAGCTAATACCAATTATAAATAGCCCATGAATATAATAATACCAATTTGGTTGAAAAATAATTTGAAAAATAAAAAATTTCCATACAAAACTAAATCTTTCTAATTAGTTGGCACGGTAATATTTACGATTTTGACATAAAATTTTTCTTTTAGAAAAATTTTGCAAGGTATTTTGTAAATCTTTATTATTTATCAAAGAATGATATTTCTAGAATGCGTTAGCCATTTTTCGGGGTTAAAACATCTTTTATTTATCTTTTTAACGATGAAAATGCACCGAGCATAACCGTCTTTCTTATTAGTTGTCAACGGCCCCCAAATATGATTTAAATTGAATGACTCAGATGAATTATTACAAACATAACTACATACATATATACGCATGGATGGCCGTATGTACATATGTATGTATGTAAGGCAAACAGCTGGCCAAACAACTGGCGTTAATCAGCTGATTGGTGGGCGAGAATGGGTGGTTGTAGAAGACTCTCTGTCGCTGCCGGAGTACACACGGATATATTGCTAAACGTAGATCATTAGTCACTGATCGACTTATTGGACTCGTTAGTGGGCGACGACAACTGTTTACTGCCTCTGCTTTTGTATCTCATATCTCTCTTGTTCTTATTGCACTTGGGCGGCAATGACGATAAAGATACATATGAATATAGAATATAGATATGTACATCTGAACATCAATACGTGTACACAAGAGAATATATGTATGTGCTGGCGAACATGTAGGCGGCCCGACAGGCTTACGGTTCTAGAAGCCATGCGAATGCCGCCGAGGAATGCGTCTCAGAGAGCCGCTCTCGGCCAACTTTCTAGCCCAATAGCCACAATCGTCTATTTATAAGTCTGATGTGTGTGTACCTTTTCAATGATCGGAGCACACAGAGAGCGGGAACTGGAGCGCCGTCCCGATCGAGAGAGCGCAGAACGGAGCTCGAGACCCGTGAGACAGTGTGGAATATTTACCAATTAAGGCCTTAAGGAAGCCAAGCAAAGCTTACACGGACACAGGCGCAGGCACACGCACACTTGGCCACACTGGCCTGACATGGCAATCGGTGCGGGGCCAGAGAGCAGCACTGAGAGCGCCACATTGGGGCTGTTGGCTAACGCCAAAGGCGAATGGCGAATGGAGACGGTGGCGCTCAGTCGACGAACAACTTTGGCAGCGTAAAGACGCCGTGGACGCAATCGCCGTGGATGTGGCAAATAACAGCGAAGAGCAACAAATCATAGTGTGTGCGCCAGTGTGTGTGTGTGTCTGTAGGTCGGCGGCAATGTGCATAAATAAAAAATCTATATATATTTTTTAAATTGAATTTAGAAAAGCGAACGCACACACACCAGAGCGGGCGAGAGCGCGCGGCAAAAGCTTGCAGCGGAAATACTAAAAAGCAAAGTGGAAGTAAAAAGTGCCTGTGGCTGTGTGCGCCGCTAGAAAGTGTGGCCAAAAGTGACATCACACTCCGCGGCAATAGCGCTGCGATAGCAGGAGCACCAGGAGTACATCAGCGAGAAATCGCGCACCGCCTCGCGGAACATACCAGAACGAGAACAAGTCGCACGCGTCGTCGCTCAAGGTGAGCCCGCGCAACCGCACACCACCCTGCTCCCCTACCCCCCCTTGCTTACTTGTTGTCGACGCGTCCCATCCAAAAATTAATCTCAACAACTGGCACGACAAATAGTCGCCGACGAAAAGTCAGAGCCAAGTATCAAACGAAAGAAATAAATAAAAAATTATCGCTACGCAGCGAGGCGCGTTGTTGAAACGAATTCGGTAGTGGACGCAGTACGGCAGAAGCAGAGAGATGAAACCTACTGTGATGACACCCAACCAGGCCCAGGGCAATGCCGGCGCCAACGGAGCCCCTGGTGGAGGCGCCGGAACAGGTGTCAACATACCCATCAACAGGGAGTACGCCGGCGGCGCTTACGGATCTCCCCAGCAGCAGGCGACGCATCAGCCCCAGTTCCACAGTCCGCAGGCGACGTACGGATCGCCTAGGCAGCAGTTCCAGCAGGTTCCCCCCGGCCAGCAACAGCAGCACTTTCAGGTGAGTAGCCGCCAATGGCAGTTCAGACCAGGGGAGTGAGAGAGCTACAAGGTTGACGCCTGGCAAGGTCGTCTTCTCCAGATTCGGCCCAAACCTCGACCTCGATCGCCTGTTTATGTCATTATTTTTGTAGCTTGCTGTGGATGCGGAAATTCACACAGTGGAGCTTCTCCAAAGGGAAACTTTCTATGAAACATGGTTTTAGCTTGAAAGTAATGTAAAAATGGCACACCTCATTTCTTTTATTCGGTTGCATCAAATTAATGGCATTGAAGTTTTAAAAGACTAATTTGAAAACTTTAAAAGCAATTAGAGTTATGAGTTCGACTATTCCTAAAGTCCAGACATTCTACAAATGTAGCTAAAGTTATCGTGTTAGCTTTCAGGACGCATAAATATTCCTAAAAATTATAAGCAATCCGCTATCCAAAGCTCTTTCAGATAAATAAATTGTAAGCAATCATGCAAATAGCATTATTGGAATCTTGAAAAAAATAAAAGATACTTTCAAAAATTATCAGACAGAATATAGCCAAAAGTTATTTTCGGTCCGGAGATCTAAATACTAATACGCTATTTAAAATCTGGGCCATCGGGTTTCTTATAAAAGCCGTTGGTAAATCTGTAAATCTACGCGTGGATATTGGCAATAATTGTAATTATACTTCGAGTGTATGAAAAAAAATATGTATATTATCTCTCGATCAGCGCAATTAGCCATCACAATCACGTCGGCAATCCAAAATTTGTAATCTTTTGATACTCATGAAGCTCATGTGCACAATATCTAGATAGATTCTAGAATATTCTAGAACATGTAAATATATGTATATAAACTGACGCATTTACCGCGATGGAAATGCTGAATCAACAAATAAATACAAGAAAGCATCATTAAACAACAACAAATATTAGGCAGGCGTTGCGTAAATGCTTTGATTTACTTAAAATCTGAAAAGCAGTTGCTGTCGGTGTTTTTGGAGGGAATTCTAAGGTTGTTTCCCTCTCCCACTCTCAGACTGGCCAACGTTGCGTATGATTAATGCCGCAACACTTGCGGAATTTTACCAGAGTCAAAAAGTACAGCTGTTTTTGGTGGCCTAATCTAATAGCCAGCCATCCAAATCTATCAAGAACAAATGGTTGAAAACATTTGAAAATTTCTAGAAAAAAACACCCAAGTGGTGAATTGCTCTAGCAGGCGTTCTCTTTCCTCCTTTTTGGCGTCGATTCTCTCAGTCTCCGTCGCTGTTGAGTGTTGACTAAGTTCTGTGTACGGCTGGGATTTCCATTGTAGGTGGGCTTCGTACAGTAATATACATACATATGCGATTTTGCTTTTGTATGTGCGTGAACATCTCTGAATTGTCTGATTTGAATCGTAGGCGGTTTTTGTTGCTCAACTTTTGGCCGACCTATGCGGGGGCCGACGCGATGCGTCGATGACGCTGACATTACTATAAACGTTATCCGTATGCTTTTACAGTGGGATGCGTGAACAGATCCGTTATAGTGCATGGGAAGGTACCAAATATGTGAAATGTATTGCATATACTTAATTTCGTGCTAATTACTCCATGTGAATGTAGTTTTTCAAGGTAGGAATATTTGATTTTTATACTACAAACTATTATTTTTATACAAAACCTCTGCTGATCGTCCTTAAAATGGTTATTACATCGACAGGCTTTTTCAAGAACACTTTTTTCTCTCCACCATAAGCGATTATAAGTGTGGGTTCCCAGAGTTCGTGTGCGTGCTTCTTACACTATACCAATGCCCTTTAATGGGAGAGACTCCAAGAGAGACTTAAACAAAAGACAGACGCTGAGAGAGAAACTGCGAGAAGCAGCCAGAACGAGCCAGCAGGTCCGGGAGTGGGCGACTGTCGCCTTAAAAGACCTTCTGCGCCGGCTGGTCGCCTCATTCGCAGCCAAACAATCGGACGAAGTGCGTCACGGCACCGAGCGGAAATCGCAAACTGAGAACCAGACAAAGCGGACTGACCGCAAAACTACGAAAGCAAAAAGCCAAATAATAGTCGAGCAGCGTGCTCATTAATAAAATAAACAAATTAAGTCGGGTCCGAGTGCTTGAAGAGACAGAAAGGTAGGCTCGGTGCTCCACTCCCTCCGCCATCATTCCCCAACAGCTGTTCATTCACTTCGCATTGACATCACTCGCTATTCGAGCTAGTTGTTGTCTTTTGCCCACACAAACATACCGCCTGGGGCTTTGAGTCACCTGTTATTTATAAACAATTCGCCCACTTTGCCAAACAATTTGCACTTTTCTTTCGCTCCCGTACGCTCGTTCTCATAAGGCTCTTTCTCTCTCTGTGTGTGATTGCAGCCGACCTTTGGATTCGAACCGGACATGGACATGGATAATATGTTTCCGCGCTCACACCTGGGCAGGATGCATGACCCGTTCGCAGGCTTCGGCGACTCACGTAAGAGGAACAGTTTGCATGGTCTCAATGCCCAAGCTCATGCTGACGATGCCTTTCAATCCTATTTCGACGACGCAGACTTCGGTTTTCCCAGGTTCTCGACGATGGGGCGGCGTGGCCGCATGGCCGGCGGCGTCAACAATCACATGGAGCACGAGGACGACTTCTTTAACCGGTTACCGTCGGAGTTCCGTCAGTATATTCCTGACGGATTTGGAGCTAGACGTGGTCCCGCTCCTGGAGGCAGCCATGTGGCCCAACATCCGACGCAGCAGCAGCAGCCTCAGCAGTATCCTCAACAGTCATACGCAGCATACGATGTGCCGCCGCAGCAAATGCAGCAGCCAGGATTCGGTGTATCCCCACAGCAACAAGTGCCGCAGTCGCCTTCCAAGCGGCTCTGCGACGCTGCTATCCAGACGGAGGACCCTGCTGGACAGTCGGAGGTGGACTGCGCCCCGTCGGCTAACTTGAGCCAACATGGACTACGCAACACTGTCGATATGGGCGTTAAAAGTGCCGCCGAGCAAGACATGGGACTGAGGGCTCACTCCGCCCCTCCACCAGAGCAGCAACAACAGAACCTGCAGTACCAGCAGCAGCAGCAGCAACAACATCACAGTGCTATGACTTCGCCCGGAGCACAGCAGCAGCAATTCGGCACCCAGACCAGTCCTCCAGTTCAGGGTCACCAATACTCAGGGCAAAGGCAGCCTCAGCCGCCGCTTAAGTCGTACTATGCACCCCAGCAGCAGACACATCCCCAACAGAAGCAGCAGACTCCACCGCCGGCCCCACAGACTCCTGGCGGAACAAATGTACGCACTATTCCCATCTTTGTAGAAGGTCGCACTGAGCCCATTATCAACGCGCACAAGGAGATCCCCACCCAAAATGCGTCTTCCAGTGCCCAGGAGGGTGCTGAGGCACAGGCGCAGGCCCAGTCGCACTTCACGCAGCAACGGCCGACGCCAATCAATACTCAGCAGCCATACCAGGATCAGGGTCTGCCAGGAGTAGTTGCCGCTGAGGGAGCCGCGGGCTTGCCACCACAGACACCACACACCCTCGACTCCATCAATAAGATCCAGGACATTCAGCGCGATGTGCTTGAGCTGATGGGCAAGGTGGAGCAATTCAAGGGCACCCGTCAGGACAAGGAATACGTCTACTTGGATGAGATGCTGACGCGCAACCTGCTCAAGCTGGACACCATCGACACGAACGGAAAGGATAGCATTCGCCTAGCTAGAAAAGAAGCCATTAAGTAAGTTTCCCCCACAACGAGAATCAATATTTGTTGACTAACATAGCTTTTTTATTTCAGATGCATTCAGGCGTCAATTAATGTGCTAGAAGCCAAGGCCGAGGAAAATGCGCGGGCAGCGTCGGGGGCCGCAGCTGCACCATCCACCGCAGAAGAACCGGTGAAGACAGAGACAGTTGCTGCCTCAGACTATGTCGCGCAAGTTGCGGAGCCAGTGACCTTACAGCCACAGGATGCTACCAAAATCCAGGAGCCGATCCCCCTGCCGCCTCCACCAAACACCGTAGTGCCAGAGAACAGTGGAGCAGCAGCTCCCGAAGCGTCTACAGAGCAGCAAGCCGCTAACCAGAATGTTGCCCAGACCGGGACGACTGTAACGACGTCGGAATGATGAACACAGCGCCTCTACAAAACAACCGTTTCGAAGCAGCTACGAAAATTTACCAAATTTAAGTGACAGGGAAGAGATCGGACACGACTCAATTGGGACTCATTTAAGGATAGCGCCAGCTTTATTTGACAGAATTCAGAGTTAAATGGAATAATAGGGAAGCTAGCGATGTACGTCCTTACTAGAAATTCAGAGCAGGACGCAGAAGCGAAAAACTCGTACTATGTAAGCATGCAAATCTCATGTGACAGCAGCATTGAGTGTGTCAAACGCTCATCCCACTCATCCTCAGGCGTCATGCACCCCATATGTAGATTAGGCTAGTAAGGAAATTGATATTGAGAAAAGTGCCTGCATAAACGTAATTTGGAAGTTAACATAACGATTTTGTTGTAGTTCGTATGCACTACATACATTTAAAGAGCTGATTATAATTAAGCTATTTATCACCATGATGATAATTTTGAAGCCGAGTCCAGTTTTTATACGTATTTTGTGTCAGACAGCCTCCTAGGGCACAGCAAGTGGCCGTATGATCTCATACAAATCTACTGCAATTGTGCTTGGTTGCTACCGTCACTTGCACCCAAAAACAACACCAACATCTCCATCAACAGGGCACCACTTACGGCTTTGCTGCAGTTAAATTGTTAAACAAAAGAAAAAACAAAACACTTGTGGAACAACTGAAATTAAACTATTTATGCTACTAATTAATGCGAGAATAAATGTAGATATTGTTGACCAAACCTTTTATTGTTGCACAATTTCCAAAATTTATTATCGAAAGGTTAAATAATTTGCATCGATATTAAAATTACAATATGTATACAAAATGCCCCCCGAAATCGGGGATGGAGCGCATTTTAAATACTGTACGCACTATTGACTGAGTGGCGAGACTCTATATAATAGATATCTTAAGAACATTTTAAAAGGACGCAACACGACTTCTGCAATCAAAGCCAAAACAATGATATAGTATGTGCGTACACACAAGTGGGAAGAACAAATGAATGGTTGGCAGGGAGTATACGATATATATGTATGTATATGTGGGTATGTTGGTAAAAAACAGACGCGTGATGTACGATAAAAATCTTATAGTCGCATTAAGTCGTCGTTGAATCTCTTTTAGGTGTAACCCATTATTATTGTTCAAGAATGTGTAGTACGGGCAAAGTGTTTAAGTAGCTATAGTCCGGATCTAAAATGCAGAAGCCAGAAGCTACCTGCTGTTGGTGGCAAATTTTTTCCCAGCTGCTTGGCAATTGGAAACTTGCCTAGTTGATTATCTCGACATAATTTGCCGGAAACAGTCCATAGGTTCCATCAGGGCCCAGGCCCTGCCACCATCCCTCATCGATTTGATCGATATGAGTAATGACATCTCCCGGATCAAACGTAATCTCCGACTCGTCGGCTGCCTGATAGTCGTAGAGAGCTCGGGCTCGCAGACCCAAATCCCCAAGGCTGTCTTGGCAAATGAAATCGTCTTCGTTCACCAGATCTGTCACTGCAATACAAGTTTAGAAGCTGGAAATACTATTTTGATAGCAGCGCACGGCTATGTGGAACTCACGGGTATTCCTTTCTAACGTGCTAAGGCCGCTGGTCTTGGTCGATTGAGATTGCTGCACGGTCACCGACACTTTGGTGCGCACTTCCTCTTCCTGTTCCTGGTACACAGCCGTGTCCGTTTCATTGGAAGACGTGGTCTCATCGGGGGACTGCGACTGAAGTGAGTTTGTTTTGCTATGTGGCGATCGCTTGATGGTCGAGAACTGCTCGCTCTCATGAGCCAGCGGCAAGTCGTCCACCGGTTGCGTCTCCTCCGCCTCAGCAATTGCCGAGACAACTTCAGCAGCCACAGGGGCAGTAGCAATTGTTGTAGAAGGCTTCACCGGCAGGGATTGAGCGGGAGACACTGCGCGTGGTGGCGAAGGCACAGATACATCTTGAGGCTGATTTTGGTTAAATACGTTAATGCGCTGAGCAATCGAGTTGCGTGCGGGTTTCGCTGGGGGTTGCGTGTTGAGCCTGCCAAACACAGGAAGAGCTTAGTTTGGGATCTATTAGGTGAAATGCCTTCTTACTTGGACTGAAGTTGGCCCTCACTGGTATGCTTGGTGAACATGGCCTTCGCAGCACCTACACGCGAGCCAATCAATTCTCGGGCTTCCTGGTTTCTTGCCTGACGCATGCGCTCCGCATCCGTCAGATTATTGGTAGATCCTGGTGCAGTTTTCTCCGGACTAAGTGGCTGCGGGGAGCTGTTAACCACACCGCGCATTATTGATAAAAATCAGACTTGTACAAGAAGTCAGTATCGAATAATACTTACGTTTTTATTGGAACGTGGGCCGGCTGAAGTTTTGTGCTGCTTATTACCAACTTTTCCCGCTCCTTATGTTCCTTCTCCTCGCGGCTGCGTTGTTCTAGCTCCAGCTTTTGCAGCTCCATACGCTTGGCTTCTTTCTCCGCCTCTAGGCGCCGTTTCTCCTCGGCTTCCTCCTTCTTCCAGAAGTCCTGCATGACACTGGCGTTGAGCTCTTTGGTGGGAATGACTCTGGTATAGTTGGTCCCAACCGGCGCCTTCTGTTCCTCCATGGCCCCACGCGGCTCTTTAAAGCTGTAAGCTGAGCTTACAGTGCTTAGCTTCTTGAGAAGCCGTTCCAAGTCAATGTCATCCTCGTTGCGGGCGTTAATAGTCAGATGGGCCCCTGAAAGCAGATTGCCAACATCGTGGATGTGGTTGGCACATATGCCTTTACGTAGCACAGGTGCGCCCTCTCCCTTTGGATGGGGGAATCAGGTGTAAGCAGCCATGGTTAGATTATGCGTGCGGCGATAAGATTGCGCGCTTACTCACCTGCCAGTTGATGAGTAAGTATTTTTTAAGGCCAGTTTTTGGATCTTCTATGCGGACGAAGGCGTACATGATCTTGCCGCTGTTAAGATCTTCGGTCAACTCCTCCACTCCGCCGTCGCCGGTGCCTATAACCTTCAGTTCGTTTTCGTTGGTTTGACCCTCGTAACCAAACAGAGACCAGTTAGTATCGCTCTTATCGTCTAGTACATCCTTCCATGCGGCCACGATCTGGGACCGATTCTTTTCAAAGCTAACAGCCATGGCTGGCGTCTAAGCAACCTGGAACAAAGAAATCTTTGCCAGCTTTCACTGGCTAGCCGTATTTGGGTGCCTGTGACTTCAAGTGAAAGCCAATGCCCCGCGATAACTTCCAGTCTTTCCGCTGGCCTCTGCAGTTTTAAATTAATGCCAGACTTCTGCAGCCGCTTAGCAAGCACACACACAGAACCAGAACAAAAAAAGGATGTCGGGCAATTGATTTTCCAGTTCCCGAAAGCTGGGACAAGTGTAAAACTTCTGTTTTCTAGAAGAAACCTTTGATTAACGCCTGCAATTTTATTTTAAGTTTATGTTCGACGAATATTCACTTTATTAATCATAAAATTGATTTACTATTAACAATTCGCGGGCGGAGACCAATTTTTTTGCACCAACGGTGTGTTGCCAGTTTAGCTTATTTCAGGCTAGATCTAGCATACATGAGAATGAATAAGCTTTGGAAAGAAATAAAATAAAATACTAAATTTACTTTATACAAAAATTGCTAAATATAAGAACTTTTTCTTTTTTTCCAAGAGAAGAATAAATAACACATTTTCCGTTTGACTTCAAATAAGTGATTTACAATTATTAGAATATTTTAAAACTTTAAAACATTTAGATATTCATTTGTAACTTCGGCTAACTCCGGCTTGGTAAGTTTATATTTCCTTGCAGATTGCAATTGAACTATGTAATTAAAACTGAAATTCTAAGATAACAATGAATGCGAATATCAAATTTGATGAAAATATGTTAAGAAACAACCCGGACGGACATGGCTAGATCGACTCCGCTGTTAATGCTGATCAAGATTAAATATACATACTTTATAGGGACGGAGATGACTCCTTCACTGCGTTGCAGATTTCTGACTGAAAATATAATACCCTGCAAGGGTATAAAAATGAAAGCTGGGAGACTTTATTTTTTATCAAGGTGCTGTAAATAATAAGAAATTTGAGTCTCTTGCGTTACTTGCAATTCAAATGCTTCCCTATTAACACAATGATGTAACAAAATGTTATTTAAATACCTTAGGGAAAAGCATAATGTTAATAACCAATTTCAATAAATTTAAAATTTTGGAAACAAAAATTTTCTATATTTTCTTGAACTTTGTTGTTTCTTTTTAGTTTTTTTAGGTTCTTCGTCGGCTTATATTAGAGCTCATCACTGGCTTAAAAAGAAAATAACAGATAGTGTGACCAGAATCTGGACAATAAAATAAATCATCGATGACTAGAGAGAGGAGAATATTCGAAAAAAAATATTCGGGGATATTTTAAAATTATTTTATAAAGTTACACACGTTTAAACTTTGAGAATTTTGGATTTAGCAACTGTTTTTAAATTTTGTTTTTTTTTATATGCAAATAGCTTCTATGATATTTTTATCAGTTCAATTCATTACTGTGCCTGAATATTTTAAGGTCAAACTTTTAATCATAGTCGGTGAAAATTTGCCGAATTTTCGTTAAAAAGCCATCAGTTTCAAATCATCCTATTGTTTTTGTAAAAGCAACCAATGGAAATGTTTCTTATATTAATACATTTTTTCTATCACCACTAAGGGCCTATATAAAATATATTTTACAAGGGGAAAATAAAAGTATTTTTGCATTACAGAATAGCTAAATACAGACTTAGGACCAAAAGAAATTTCAAAGAAACCAGTATTTTGTTTTTGCGATATCTCGATATTTACACACGAATTGATAGTACGGCGTGAACAAACTTATCGATTTGATCGATAGTGTCATCGACGTTTTTACTGCTCTAATAGTATGTATTTTGGATTATTTCGTATATAAATAAAAAATTTCTCTGTCCAGCGAAAATTGCTTGGATTGATCAGGAAAATCAAGAATCAGCTGCGAGTCAGGACGGCGACAACTCGGAAGCAACCTAAGGCAAAAGGTAAAGTCAGCTGTAATAGTTGTAGTCATTGGTCTAGTGGATGTGGGAAGTGAGATGCTTTGGTAGCAGACGCTGACCTGGCTAGCTGGCGGGCTGGCCTGCTTGGCAACAATATCACAGTTTGCAGTATTTCTGGTGCTGGCTGCTGTACTTGGTCATTGCCAAAATTTCCGCCGTCCCACCGCGTTCGTTGTCATCAGCGCGGTCTCTTAAACCTGTCCCAACTGCATCGTGCTTGCGCCAACAGCCCCTCCCCCGCCTCCATCAGATGGCAACCGTTTGGCAGCAGGATTTGGCCGTACTTGTTTCAAGTCAGTTGGAGAGTCTGAGCGATGAGCCAGCGTCAGTCTTTGTTCGGTGGGGATTGGCTTGGTTTCGTTCCATTTACATACACGCCAGTGCAGCCAGGCTCCGCGATACACGGTATCCAGTTTGCGAATGCTCTCCGATGCGCGTGTGTGTGTGTGCACATGCCTGCTACCGCCCCCGTTCCCCAGCCGCCACAGCCATTTCATTGCCTCCGTCTGTGTGCGCCTGCTCATGGTCAATTTCTTTACATTTTCAGTGTGAAACTCATGCGGTGCAGGTCGCAGGCGGAGCAGCAGCAGACCACCAAACCAAGCCCACGTTCATAGGCTCCAGCATGGAATCGGCGCTGGATGTGCTCTTCAGAGCGGCGAACATGGTGCAGAACAATACGAGTGGTGAGTGAAAAAGCGAGTGAGCCCTGGTCATTAACCAATTCCATTTGAAAGAGGAGAGATTATTGCTTAAAGTTAGCCCCACTGACAACATCAATGTGGCCACTTGAGGGGGCGGACAAATCTGACCTGAGGTTACCTTATACTCTTTTATGGCTTTCACCTTTAAACTGCTGCTGTCAGCCCAGAAACCCGAAATTCCTAAAGACTTAAACGTTTTAAACAAAGTGCTACTGCCGCGAGTCCGCAGTGTGTCATACGGAAAGGAATTCTTTACTTGCAGCACCTTTGTTATTCCTCCTTGCTTTCCTACCCCCTAAACTTTATTTACTTCCTGACGTATGACTCACGATTGCAGCAGGGCCCTTTCCACAGGGCATCTTTTTCGTACATAACTGCGAACTACCCACTCGAGGAGGAAGCTTCGATATTGGGATCGCTAGATAAACATCCAAAGAAGCACGGGATTCAGTTCGGAACATGCGATTATTTTCTTCGGGCACTGTGCGATCGCGTAAACACTCGACAAATCCGAAAAATGTTTTATTTTTGCAAAAAGAAACCAACAAAGAAGTCACAAAAAACGACAACAAAACATTCCAACAAAATGAGTTTGCGGCGCATTCCGATTCCGATTTTCATAAATGTGTCAAATGCCGCATTTTCGATGGCCACAGCGCGACGCACAGACATACATACATATGTACATACGTATGTACATGAATACAACTGCGGTCAAAATAATAGCGCTGAAATATAATAGAGCATATTTTCGCAGTTCTACAATTTGTTTGCCCATTTGTATTTAAAATGCAATAAATTTGTTTATTATTTTTTATTAATAATATATAATAATAATAATAATAATAATAAAATTTAATTTAAATTTTTTATTGTTGGAACTGTTAAATAATAGTCAGACTATACAGTACCATAACAGTAACTCGTAGATCCATGGCTTATAATCTGCTGAATTTAAATATAAGAATAAGTTTTATAAAGTTTTTATTTTATTGGTGTTATCTAATTTGTTCACATATTTTCAGTACAGGTATGGGGGTTTATTGAACTGATTCGAATGGAGACATACAAATCTTAAAAATTGTACATAAACATGTATTTCCAGAATTACCAATACAAGCCGAGTTGATCTAGCCATGTCTGTCCGTTTCTAATCTCTAGTGTTGTATACAACTTTCTAAATGATCTGATACCAATTAAAACCAACTGGAGCAGACCTTTATCTATAGGATCAATTCGAAAATTATTCTTAACAAATATAGACTATTATGTATACTTACATACGTATTGTACATATATATTTTCGTCTTCATTTTACAATTTAAAATAAGGATTTTAGTTTTTTAATATTATATTAATTAGTTCATAAACGCTTTTATTTAAAGCACTACTTTATGTACAACTTGAATTGTAAGTCTGATCTTCGAATCGGGGCAGGGAGGATGGCGGGGTAACTCTTATCAATAACCAGCGCCATAGATGCCACTGCGGCTGGCGATCACGAATCGTGGATGTTCGCATCTCGCACATGTGTGTTCGGGGTTTTGCATATTTTTCGCTGCTGCACTGGCGACATATCTTTAATACTTGCAATTTGCATTCTCCGAGCCCGCTGCTCCCTCCGTCCCCCGCCAATCCCTGGGACTACCCGCCCCCAGTACGACAAACAAGCTCACGAAGCGAGGCGACGCGACCGCGTGACATGCCAAAGAAATTCCCGACGGAGAAGACTTCGCTCCGAGCCCGTATAGTATTTGGCGTGCTGGGGCGTAAATATGTGTATAATTGCTAAACAAAAAACAATTTGATTAGGCATGTTCTCTGGGAAGCAATGTAATTGCACAACTCACAAATGGACGATAAGCCCGCGGCTTGTCCGGCGACACTGTTTGGGCTCTGATTTCGACCCAGTTCCCGATCGGTGCGGAGCGGGGCAGCTGATAGTGCGCCGACGTGGGGCTTCTCACCCACTTCCTCTTACACTTGTACATGCAAATCAGTAAATGGCAGAGGGAGAGAGAGGGGAAACATGGAATTCCGATAATAAACCCAATTTATGATTATGTATGTTTCTGTTTATTTACCCATTGGGAGATGGCTTTATCAGCCATAATTCTGAATATTTGACAAATTCCTCAGTCAATATATATTCGTACATACATACATATGTCTGTATGTGTATGCGTACAGATGTCAACACATCCGAGTGCGATTTATGTGATGGCTCCCGCTGGTTGTCGGCCAGAAAGAGAAATGGTCCAATGCTCAAATAAATACATAAATTAAAATAGCATGCGATTCTTTCACTGTGGCCTCCTTGCTTCCCAGTGCCCAATGCCCAATGCTGAATTCCGCCTCTTTGTTATGTTAGCAGACGAGCTACTAGCTGCTGTAACGGGCTTCTTTTCGGTCCGATTTGATTGATCTGCGGCATCGAAAGTCCCAGTGCAGTGTCGTTAACCTGGTCATGATTAATGAATTTGTCATAATCGACTACGGCATTACGGCGCGGATTGCGTTCTTCATAAATCACGCGTAGAAGAGCGGGCTTGATCTGCGCGGATCAGCCGTTAATTAAGCCGCCATTCCATTGTCCGCCAAAGAGCCTACTCTAGGCCATAATTAATAAACAAATAGATACACAAATTGTGGCCTGTACCAGCGTGCGTTAGTTTGTACCAACGACCTCCCCACAAAAGAAAAATTGTGGCAATTTTGAGCTTGGCCGGCCACAGCTGGAGACGGACACCGACCCCTGAAGGGGTACTTACGGGTTAGATCAGGGACTGGGGACTGGGGGCTCATCATGTAATTTACATGGCCTTTCGATTCTCCGTTTTCGCCAGTGCCTACTCTGTGGGCCAACACTCTCTTCCTTTTACTTGCAGCGACCAAACGGTGCGCATAATTGCCGTAAATCTTGTCCAGAGGTAAATTAAACAGCCAGCGAAACCAGTTTGGACGCTGCTACTGGGATAGGATGGGATTGGGTAGGATCGAAACGGAACGGGACGAGGCTGGTAATGGCAGTGGGAATTGGGGATGGGGACTGGCACTGAGATTTGGACTAGAGCATCACCTTTCTTTTTGCTACTGCTGCCACTGCCGAGAACAGTCTTGTGCCGACTTGTATTTATTTATTTACAAATGTAACATTTGCCTATTTATGCGCTTCCCCAGCGACTCTGAGTTGCAAAGGTGCAGCGGCAGAGGCCACTGGTGGCGACCAATATCCAAATAGTATGTATCTAAGTGGTCTCAGATTGGCGGAGAAGCTTTGGTATCTGACCGGACTCTGTCTAAAATTTAGACTCTAAATGTACAAATCGTAAACAACCAATTAAAAATTCGGAAAAATGTATTGAAATTTTTCTCACGCCTGATTTAGCACCGGATGATATTTTATAATGACAACTATATTTATGTTATTGTTAGTTTTGCTATTTTCTGTCGCTTCTGATGTCGATGTTGTTGCTTTTTCGTATTGTTTTTGTTACTGTTCTGAGCAATCAAAAACCAGTTTCTCTTCAAATCGCGCGCACGCTCGAGTTTTATTTAAATTTTGAACTGGTTTGCCGCTGATTTGTGTTGTCTCCGCTGCGTATATATTATGTACCCACTAGATATATACATATATTAGATTGTTAGATTTCACAAACAGCACAAAACCCAAACTGTGCCTGGGACTGGAACTGGAAGTGCGGCTGGGTTATAACATAATTTGTCTTGCTGGTATCGACGAGTTCTGGATGGATACCGGCGGCCGGCCACCTCATCTCATCTGGTCTGTGTGTCATCATCTTTACGATCTATGGAGGCGAAGATCTCGCTGACTTCCGCACTGCCATTAAGTGACCCAAATCGCCCGGCAAGGGATCTCATGTTACTCTCCCGATTGCCGATTTGCAAACAAAACAAATTTCCATTAGCTAAGCATTTTCCACAGTTTTGTTTTATGTTCTTCTTTTCAACACTGCAAAGTCAGTTGTACCAAATCGATGCAGAAATATTAGGTTGCTGCTTAGCTTGTCATTCAGGCAACACAGAGCCCAGAAGACCCAGAAGGGTTATAGCTTAGGAACCATGAAATTGAGCAACCTCTTAGGCAAAATAAAAGAGAGAAGTATATTTTTTGGGCTCAATAAAAATGATCCATCGCTGATTTTTCGAAGGGACTTCCACCTGACTTCTTTTTCCCAAATGTATATAGTTTTTCCCACCTTGTAAATGGCTATTCAAGCTTCCCTTGGATCTACTATGTTTGGATTTCGATAATTGGCTACCCATTGTTGTTGGCCCGCCAGTGAACTCTTCTGCCCTAGTAGTGTTGGGTTTTGTTGTTGCCGTGCCGTTGTTGTCATTGTTTTTCGCTGCTTTATTTTTCGCCATGATTGCCATTCGATTGACCTCGTTGCGCATGCGTGCGCATGTTTCACGCTACACTACAAATTTTCGCGCAAAACAACAATAGTGCGGCACCAGCAACAATAACAACACTAACAATAACCACAGGCCGAGCTCACTGGATGATGAGTAAGCGCGTTAAAGCCTAGGAGCGCTGTGCCAGTTGGCTCACTCCACTCGATCCGTGCGTCTGTCCATTACTCAGCCAGCCAATGGTTCGAGCTCGATTTTGTTTAATTTTCGGTTTCTTCCCCTTCCAGAGACGTGCAACAGAAAATTGCACATTTTTAACGTGGATTAACAAACGACGATGGGGAAATGGGTATGTTTGTATGTTCAGATGTATGGAGAAAAGGAAAAACAATGAGCTGGGAAGTATCGATCGATTGGCGGATGGGGCGAGATCAACAGCTGAGCTTGTTCAAGTCAGGCCAGGCCATGTCGGGCCATATGATCAGCACCCAAGTGTACGAGGCCTGGGATCGACTCTATTCCACCTTGGACTCTCCGCCCCGTTGCTCCGATGTTGCTGTTGCAGTTGCAGTAGCGATTCATTCGCTCGCAACAGTAGTAGTTGTACTACAAAACGGGTGTAAAATTTCATGGGCCTGCTATTGAATTAAAAACGAGTTTCCTCCATGCTCCATGTTTCAGTTGGTTTTGCTATTGTTATTTCTTTCAGCTCTCTGGCTGCTTGTGTATGCGGCGCTTAATAGGCGTTTTCTATCCTGTAGTAGTTGCCGTTGCAGTTGCTGAAGCCGTTGCATCAATGGTAGCTTGTGTTGCTGCCGTTCTGAACCAGGCCCACACACACCAAACTGCCACAGTGACAGACCCACCAACTGCCGTGGTGCAAACTAAGCCAAACTGAGCCGAGCCAAGCCCAAAATGTGCGGCAGACGTGCCTATAAAAATACGGGTAGCAATTCTGCACAAGTCACACTGAAATCGAGCGGATCGATATGCCACAATTACTTCAGTTTGCCCATATCCCATTTTTGAAGGATCATTATTAGTTTGTTTTTCCGAATTCATCGAACTTACGGCTTATCATAGCACACCAATGCCTTAAATATTACAATTACAATCTTACAACAAAATACAAATAATTTACTCTTTTGAACTGAATAAATACACAATTGACAAAGTGATGTATGCGAAGAATAACCAATAAAGTTCCTTTATAAATACTGAGTTTTTTATCCCCGGCTGACATTGTGAAGACTTATAGCTTTGAATATTAGAAATTGTTGAAGCTTTATAGCAACCCTATAAAGCGTGTGCATTCTTGATTTATTTAGTTTACTCTATTTTGTTTAGGTAATTCCTTTCTATTCGACTATTTAAATAAGTTAGTTGATGTGTGTAAATGCGGTCGTATGTGAACATTTTTTAAAGAAAAATCAAAGGAAACTATTACCACCAGCCCAAGGACATTAGCTCACATCGTTCCAAGACTCACTGGAAAGAATGCTGGGATTAAAATTGAATTTTTAAATATAATTCTAAACCAGGTTTCGAGACTCGACTAATCTTAAATAACACTTATTGTGTTCTAACTCCAATGTTTAGTTAAAAAGTTTTCTAAAACTAAAACTTGTTATCTATAATCGGAAGTTGGTTGCCAGCGAAATTCTACCTGAAGATTGCACAACAATTTAGTAACTGGGATTGCAGAAAGGAAATGAAAGTTAAAACAAGATGGACATACAGTCGGGTGTGCTGACAGTAGAACACTCTGTACCATTACATGGCACCGCTCTATTTCGTTCTCGATTATATTCAAATAGGTATCCAGGGAACACCACGTGGAGGTCTTTGCAGATGCAATGGAATTTTATTAATTTAAAAAAAATTATTTGCTAAAAATATAAAGACTTTGATTTGGGTTCCGGTCCTCCCCGTGAATTGAACTCGTCCAAATCCCAAGTTTGGACTCTCTAGCTTTTATAGCCTCCAAGATCTTGGCGTTCATACAGACAGACGGACATGGCTATATCGACTCTTTGAGTGGTCCTGACCAATATTCCGGAACTTTTGGGGGCCAGCCACTCCTCCTTCTGCCTGTTACAGAAAATCGCACTCGCACAAAATTATAATACATGTGTACCTTTATACCCTGTAGGGTATAAAAAACAACAAATTGAAAATGTTTTGGATGGGAGGCAGCGCAAATATCGGACTAAAATGTACATTCCTTATATTATATATAATGACCATCGTTATAGTAGAAAGACTGTGGTTACTCATCGTAAAGGCTTTTATTTTTATAGCACCTCCTGCTCACTTATTCGGTCTGTTATTTGTTAATGATAAGTTAAATTAATAAGAATTTGTATACACATCGGATTCCCCCGTTTTTTCGTCTACCTTTTCTGCAAAAAAGTCATACATACCATTTGTGTTTATGGAGTTTTGCTCGCAGCTTAAAAAATATATGTTTGTTGTGACAAAAGTCTGGGTAAACATTATAATGAGCCCCAAAGAAAAGAGCGGAAAAGACAAATTAATGAACGCCCACTGCATGTGCTGCCTGGATCCAGCCCAACCCAAGTGCCAGCCACAGTTCCATGCCCAAACCGAAATCCAAATCCAAGCCGGGCAGGCAACTGCGGGGCGCCGACCGTACAGACTGTGACCAATTCCGAATTTCTGCTATTTCGTTACCCTTTTGCCCAATTTGCCAAGTCTGAAATGAATGGGCGAACCGCTGGAGGGGCGTGGCTGGCTGCCACATCCTACGGGCAAGCATAAACCTCTTTCCCCGAACACGGTCAGCTCTCAGTTTTAGTTTTTCAATTACCAAATCAGCGAGCAAGCTCAGATCCGAAAACCGTCGAGAACGAATGGAGAGTGCTAGCAAGAGCCAAAACGGAAATTGGTAAGAAAAAGAAGAAAACAGAATGGGCCAAAAGAGCAACACCAGCAAAAACAGGAGGCCCAGCAACTACAAACCAGAGCTCCAGAGACAGAGGCTAAGGGGAAGTCGGCGCAAGTGCAAATGGCTCTTGAGGCCCCAGTCTACTCAGCCGAGCCCGGTGGAGACTTGCCCTCCAGTCGCGATCGTGTGTCAAGCGGAGAGGCGAAATGAGCGCAAACGAAGGCTGCCGAAGAGTTAGAAGGCGAATACGAAGACTCAGCCAAAGCCGAAGTTGGAGATTTCGAAGACCAGCGCAAGCCCCAGTCGCAATTTTCAACTCGCCGCTCGCCGTTGATCAGTTTGAGTTTGTCCGCCGAAGCCGCCAGAGAGTCTTGGTGCTGCTGTCGTTAGTTCCAGTTGTCTTGTCATTGCTGTAGCTATTGCTATTGCTGTTGGTCGCGGTGTCGCTGTTGCTGTCGTCGTCTGTGGAACGTGCGCCAAGCTTAGTACGCGTGTGTCTGTCTGTGTGTGTGAGCCGTGCTCTACGGACGAGTCCGTAGGTTTCTTCTCCGAAAGCGAAAACTGGCGCTCAAGTTCAGTTGGCGATTTGTCGATTTCTATGCAAATCATTCCTCGGAAAAGAAACACATATAACCCAGAGTCAGAGCCAGAGCCACTGCCACAACCGAGCCGCCGCCATAACAAAGACGGACAGAAAAAAAAGAGCGTGCTATTTTTATTTTGCTAAATGTCGACTCGAGGCTCACGTCGGCGGAGCAGATCAGACACAGAGACGGTGGCGGTGGCGGAGACGAAGACTGGCGAGAGACTGTAACTCGAGTCGCAATCCACGGTAGAGAAGAAACACAAAAAACTAAAAAATAAAAAACAGAAACAGATTGTATCTGAATCTATAGTCGCAACTTGCAGTTCGTGTGCGCACATTCGTTTCGTTGCATCTGTGTTAGTATCTGTGACCGCGTCTGCGTCTGCGGCAAAGCGAAAAAAGTAATCATAAACTAAAGGGAAAGATAAGCAAATAAATAAAAAGTCTACCGCTCCCAACTGCCGCCGCGGAGTGCCGACAAAACCGAAAAGAACTCAGAACCGAAAAGAACTCGCCGCGAGTCAGCTGAGTTGGCTTTGGCGGCAGCGATGTAAGCTGTTTTCCGGCCAGCAATCAACGGCTTACAATCAGGAAGGAAGCAGCTAGGAAGAGCGGGAAGCGAGTGCGATCTTTGAGCCTCGAGCCATGGACTATCTTTGCATACTGAATGCCTTCGAGCAGAACTACTACAATCGCGTCAAGGAAATAGAACGTTTGGCCGCAGCAGCAGCTGTTGGCTCCTCGTCGTCCACCGCTTCATCCGCCTCCCCCGCCTCCTCCACAGCCTCCACATCCTCTGCATCCTGCCTAAATGGCCCGTCAACTTCATCGACCGCCTCCTCCACGGCCACTTCGCCAAGTACGTCTGCGCGAGAGGTTGCCCAAGCAGCCGCTGCTCTTGCTGCATCGCAAAGATTGGCCGCTTATCAGGGCCAGGGACAGGGAATGATGTATCAGCACCACCGCCAGCAGATGGAGCAGCTGGAGCAGTTTCAACAGACCCACCCACTACGATCTGGCGCCGGCACTCACCAGTCCCAGCCAGCTTCGGACCCGAATTCCTCCAACATGGCTAACAGCCTACTTTGGCAGCCTTGGCGTGATCTTCAGCAGGCTGCCGCCATGCATCACCAGCTCTACAGGCAGCAGCAGCAGTTCCAGAAAGGTTCGTTCAGACCTTAGACCTCTGAGACAGAGGGAATATAATATTCTAGCGAGGAAAGTCTAAAGGAAAGCAGACCATAACAAGAAAGGAAGCTAACTTCGGTTTGGCGAAGTTTATATACCCTTGCAGATTGCAATTGAACTAAAAAATTAAAATCGAAATTCTGAAATAATAATAAGTGGCCAAATCCAAAATTTGATAAAAATATTTTGAGAATTTTTTATTATTACCCTGATTGTTCCTATGGCAGCTATAGGATATAGTCGGCCGATTTTCATGAAATTTAAACTAAAATTCTCCAATAATATTAAGTGGCCAAATCTCAAAGTTGATGAAAATATGTTAAGAAGCTGCGGAGTTATGACTTTTTTTTATTATTTTCCTGATTGTTCCTATGACAGCTATAGGATATAGTCGTCCGATTTTCATGAAATTAAAACCAAAATTCTAGAATAATAATTAATGGCCAAATATTAAATTTGGTGGAATTGTGTTGAAAACTGACAAAGTTATAATTTTTTTTCGAAAAGTTTACCGATCGTTCTTATGGCAGCTTTATGATATAGTCGTCCGATCCGGCCCGTTCCGACATATGTACGAGTGAGAGTATATAAAAGACTAACTGTAAAGTTTCATTCAGATAGCTTTAAAACTGAGGGACTAGCTTGCGTAGAAACGGACAGACAGACGGACAGACGGACATGGCTAGATCGACTCGGCTGTTATAGGGTCGGAGATGTCTCCTTCACTGCGTTGCAAACTTATGACTGAAACTATAATACCCTGCAAGGGTATAAAAATCATAATAACCATAAAAACCTTAAAATCATAAATACATAATCAGTTCAAGCTTGCTCTCAGTTAGTCCATGATGTAGTGATCCCAAGTTTAATTATTCTCATAACAAAAAAAAACAAATATTTTTTTGTGGTGTCCTTTAGATGATGAACAACAAAAAAATCTTGAAATATAGGGAAACATTTTGACTATCGGCAATAGTTATATATACATAGCTCTAAAAATAAGATTAGTTTCCGTAAAAACGGATAGACATGGCTATTACTGCGTTCCCAACTTTTGACCAAAACCACAATAACCTTTTCTAGGAAATAACAGAAAGAAAATAAAGGAAAGGAGATATTTTCGGTGGTCGAACCGGAAGTTGCATATCAATGAAAACACAAAGAAAACCTGGCCCTTACCCATCTTTCATCTTTATGACACACAAATTGAAAGTCCTGTTTAAATCTGGAGGGTCTTCAATCAACTTTTATATTTGGCACGAAAATTTCATGTCTAATAATAATTTTTCGAAAGAATTCATATATTTTGTAGACCGGATATGTTTATTTTACAAACATCGGTACACAGCTATTACGAAGAAAATAGGAACTTTGAAGCGAACACTATGTACTTAAATGGCCCACACTCGATGGGGTTGAACAGACAAAGTTCAATTGTGAACATCTCTTTTTTCCGTGTTCTGATGAAGCCCAGCTGAGGCACCTGCTGCTCACTTGAAGGGAGCCTGGTAGGTGCTGAAGTTCAATGGATAGGAGAACGTGAGGTTTGCCTCTTGACCATGATAAGTACTCACTTCCCTGCTAAATAGGATCGAGTTTCGGAAGCGGGCTGCTCTGATTCGGCTCCGTTTCTCTTCGCCGGAGGCACAGTGGCCGGCAACGTGTGGCTAGGACGTGATGGGTACGGTATTGTCAACGGCGGCAATCGGTCACGCCGGCTGCAAGCAGCGTTCGTCTCTTACTCCGTTTCCGTCTTTATTTAGCTTGTGCGATCTGGAAAATTGGTAACGAAATTGGCAACACTTTTACTACGCTCCGCGCCGGCTCCGTCGCGTTCGATTGGCGTCAATTGACACACACTCCCAACTCCCAGGCGTCACACACTCCCCGTCAGGTTTTCCCGTCGTCCGCCCGTCGTGTTAATTGGCGACATTGCACAAATCACACAAATGCTTTCAATTACATGGCGACGCCAGGCAAACACAAAAACGGCTAGAGAAAGAGCAAAAAATGAGCGCCTGTTTAAACATTAAACCTCCATAAAAAATGGTTGAGGGGCCGGGAGAGGAGGGGAACAGAGCTCGGAGCTGCTGTGCTTGGCTCTCAACTTGGTTTTATTTTGCTTTTGTTAATTTGTTGACATATTAAAACCAGATTTGCAATCAACTCGGGCAGCGGGTAATGCGGGTACGGCGCTGAATGGTGGTGGGAAGTAGGGGGTCCGGAGCTTTGGGCATGACTCACGAGCCGGCACGAGAAATAATATAAATAAGGAAAATCGCTTGCGACAATGATAGAAATATAAATATGTATAAGACTAGCAACGAATGCACCAAGAACTGCAACCACTTGTTTGCAAAAGCAACAAATATGGGTGGTTCTTTTTGAAGATTTAGCTTTTTATGCCAGGCATACATAGGGACCAAAGGTATTGTTAAATGTATGTATAACAAAGAAAAGAAGGTTGTTCTGAAAAAATAAGAATATATACATATAAATAAAGAGTCTTTTGAATTATGAACAAGAGTACTTAGACGTAAACGCTTAAGAATCATGGGATACAAAATATAGTCTTAAAATTCTATTATTTAAGTCGCAGTTTAGTATTTTTTTAATTTTTAATTGCATTTTTAAGGTTAAACACAGGAACGTCCCAGTCGAGCATATTGAACTAAGCCCACCTTTTTGTTTCAAACAAATTGTTTGTTTAGGCTGTGATGTTCGTACCATGCCATATAAGTTTGTAGATGACTTGAGTTTTCTCACTACCCCATATATTACCTTAGATTCCCGTCTCTCGTCTTTTCTTTTTCAAATTGTGTTTTATATTAAAGCCAAGACTTGTTTTTGATATAATTAATTTTGATTTTGAATCTGTTGTCTTTTGATATATCGACGATCAGAGCGGCATCAATAAATGCGGTCTTTGTTTAAGAATGTACATCGTAGAAACCACATACATACGTCGAAAGGTCCAAGTCAAAGTGAAATGGATGGATGATGGAAGAACTTCATTCGTAATAACTGCCATTTTAATCTTTACACAAATTTTCAAAATTCGTCTGCACAAATATAGGTACAAAATACATATTTATTTCTAGCTCTGTTATACGTTTTTCATAATTTATTATGCCGAAGAGAGCGTTATCACTAAAACAAACAATCTCTAAGAAAAACAGACAGACATGGCTAAATAGTATTGCCTGGTGACATTGCCCAAGAATAAATGTATTTTATGGGGCGAGAGATGCCCCCTTCTGGCTGTTGTATACATTATATCCGTTATATATTTTTATACGAAATATATATTCAAACCTCCAAACGACACTTGTACCAACCGATAATGTAAAACTCCCCCAAATTTAAATCGTCTTCCCATAGATAGAGCTCAGGTTTCCGCTGACCAATTAACCCATACAGAAGTGATACTGAGGGCAAGGGTAATGGATGCGACAAGAAGAAAGGTATAAACAGAGCAGAATGCAAAAAGAGGGGGATCTAAAAAAAGAAAGCTCCGTCTATCTGCCGATCCCCAACAGACGCCGACGTCCGACAGCCGACAACCGACGACCGGAAATGTGCAATAAAATTTGAATGTTTCTTTATTATTATCATCATCCTCATCATCATCCGCAGCAGCAGTTCCAGCCCAAGCCCGTGCTTCGCTACCAGCCTCCGTGCTGTTTTGCGGCTGTTTGTTGGTTTTTTATACCTCAGCCTGCCTTTCCTTTCCACTTCGGGCTCCGCACTCGGCAGACCAGTTTGCCAGCTTCTTTCTCTCGATCGTGCTCCGCTGGTTCTCTCAACTGTCAGACTCCTCTCGTGACGCAGGCGCAGAAATAATAAATTGCAGCCTCGCAGTGACGTTGCCAAAAACAGGACAACGCTCTCACCTCAGCGTACTCCTACTCCTCCTTCGCCGCCTCCTCTACCAATGCAGCCTCCGAAACGTCCATCCACGGTACGGCCAATCCGCCATTCATTGATTCATTCATGCATTGGTCTTTTGGCCCCCGACCAAATTCTGGCTCTTGCTGTGGCTCTCTGCGCTGCTCAAAATGTGCAGAAGTCGCCCGACTGGTTTGTCCCTTCGATCGCGACCGATGGGGATCAAAAACTGGGTTCTGGGACCTGGCTTTCCGCCGCCTGCTGTTTTATTTATATACATATACTTGGTTTCCTGTACGCTTAGCTTCGAATGGAGCTGTCGGCTGGTAGCCATCTCCTACTCCACTTCCTCCGCTGCAACACTATAGCACATCCCGATTCGACGTGGCCAGATCCCGCAGCCCACGCAGGTGACTCTGAGTCGCTTCGGCGGGTTGTCCGCTTCCCACGCCGGGCCAGCAGCTCGGGCATCGCCCATTAGCAGGCCGGGCACGCTCCACCCGATGTTTCGCTCAGTGTATGCCAGGCCCAGACTCTGACACACTCGCCAAACACACATACACACACAGGCATAGACAAAACAAGTTTTCTCAAACCAATTTTTATTTTTGTGACTGGGACTGGGACTCTCGACGATTGTGAATTTTCTGTTGTTATTATTTATTTGCTTGGGTATCTGTATGAGTGTGCCGTGCTTTTTTCGCTGGCGACGGCAACGGCGATGGCGGAGTCTTCGAATAATAATTTGTGGGCCAGCTCTGAGCAGAGCTTTTGGCAGAAGTTCATTCAAAAAGCAAAAAACTTAAGCAACAAACTTGAAAGAAACAGGCAACAGGAAGACAAAGGCAGGGCTCAATGGAGAACGATAGAGTTTTGTATGGTTGGCCTCGCCCCTACTCCGTGTGATTCACTACGCCTACTCGTCGATGGCACAGCATAATAAAGCGTGGAGACGACAGACCGCAAAAGACAACAAAAATTAATGACCATTATTTGAAACGCGGTTTTGGCTTAAGAAATATATTTTTTATTAATTTTACGAGTTATCCGGCGATCGGTGTCTGACCCCCGCGTTCTCTCCATGCTTTTCCTTGCAGAGATGCGTGTTACAGCCAAAGAGCTGCCTACTACCAAGTGGAGACGTGAACGGCGCCAGCGCACAGCCGAATACCAGGTCCACGACGCAGTTAGCAGCGACCGGGAGCGGGAGCGGGACCGGGAGGAGCGGGACATGGACAGTCCTATTGATATGTCCGTGTCCTCCGGGACGTTGAAGCACCAGCTGCGCGCCTCGCCACCTCCGCCCTATCGCGAGCCATTGCCGGGGACCAACTATGCGGCGAACAGCAGGCCTAGCGTCATCACCCAGGCACCTCCGAAGCGGGAGCTGCCGGAGCAGGCCCACTCCTCAGGTAAGAGGTTTCATTCGTACCGGTGCCGACTTTTGCCTTAAATATTTTTTTTTGCAGACGTGGCGATGTCCGACATCGACGAGCATTTCCGGCGATCGCTGGGCGAGAACTATGCTGCCTTGTTCTCCAAGAAGTCGCCAACGCCCACTCCAACACCGGCACCCTCGCCCGGCATGACGCCTAAGCAGCAGGTATCGCCGCTGGCCCACGGACCACCTTTGGTGAGCTGCCAAGCAGCGTCAGTAGCTTCGCACCTTTATCAGCAGCACCGCTCACCACTAGCCTTGCCCGTGCTGCATTCGCCCATTCTTAGGTCAAGACCGGAGTCGCCACAGCTGGAGCTTCCACCGCCGCAGGACGAACCGCTGCCCCTATCGCTGGCATTACATCGCAACCAAGCGCCTCCGTCTCCGCCGCCCTCGGCAACGGAAGCAGGTCCAACGGCGGACAGCGAGGTAACAGAGCCGGCCACACCCCACCATACGCCGCCCAGGTACAATACGCCATCGCCGGCGTATGCAGCCAACAGCGTGTTAGGCGGATCCGTTGGGACGCCGAACTTGACCACAACGCCGACATCGACCCCGACTCCCACTCCAACTGCCACTCCGAATCCGATTCAGCCAACCACTCAACTTCCTACGACGCCCTCTATGCCGGCCATTATTCGCGTTAAGGCAGAACCAGGACTTGCGGCCGCCGCAGCCTCTACGACGCAGACGCCGCCTGCTTCGCCCACATTATCCACGAACATCTCGATATTCACCAAGACTGAAGCCTCTGTCGACGACCACTTTGCCAAGGCTCTGGGCGATACCTGGAAGAAGCTGCAGGGCGGGCACAAGGAGTAGGAGTCCCTCCAGGATACTGATCCCAATCCCCATCCAACTCAAGAGCTGTTTTTTTATTATAAATATTTCAAACTACACAATTAATGTTTAAAGATCTCATGCTGATGTGAACGGAAATTTTTCAACTGCGAGTGTATTACAAGTTCTGATAAATATTGAATATTGATAATATCGATAATGATATCGGTAAGCACATGGATATATGATATATGTGTATTGCAAAGTGTATACGTACAAGTGACAAAATTTTGTATTCTTACTGCTTAGTTGATAGAGACTAATCCTTAATAATATACACCTATTAAACATAAGTGAACAATCTAAAGACGGTGGTTTTTATTTTTATATCCGGTACCCAAAGGGTATTAGGGTACGGGTATAACTGCTCAGCACCAAATCGAAAATGTATGAACAGGCATACATATATATACTAGTCGTCACAATTTTTTAAAAAACCTTGGTTATCGTAGCTTAGCTCAAATATTAGCATCGCTTAATATCGGTGCTAAAATTGTGGACAAAACAAAGAAGCCATGATTCAACTGTTTATGTTCTGTAAATGTTCTGAAATTATTGAGCACGTGCAAATCAAATGCTTAAAGTTAACCAATTGGATATTTAAAATTAATAAATAAACTTAACATTTTTTAATATTTAAAATCATGGCTAAAAGTTCTGAAATAAGTTTGATTATTTAACGCTGATATTCGCAAATTTTTGGTTTTTTTTTAACTTGAAAGTTGGAATTTATTGTCCATCGTTAGCCCATGTTTGCCCACCATTTACTTTTTTCCACGTCCGGTTTGGAAAAATATCAAGTGATATAATTTTACATAATTTTTCGAAAATTAAAAAGTTGACTTTTTTCAATGTTATTTTTGTTTGGAAATCGCAATAACATTGTTTGCCCACCTTTGAAAAAAGGTAAACTTAAAAATATATAGAGCATTAAAAATAACTAACGTTCGCCCAACCCCTAAAACAAAAAAATTTGCATAAAACACCTTTGCCCACCTCTTAAAACTTCAAATATACGTTTGCCCACCCTTTAGAATTTCGATAAAATTAACACTTAAATAAATGTGGAGCTTTAAAAAAAATTTAACGTTTTTCCACCCCCTAAAATTAAAAAAATTTTATAAAAAACGTTTGCCCACCTCTTAAAATAAAAAATAATCGTTTGCCCACCCTTTAGAATTTTATTAAAATGTACGCTTTAAAAATATGGAGCTTTAAAACAATACTAACGTTTGCCCACCCCTAAAACTAAAAATGTTTGATATAACGCGTTTAAATCCTTTAAAAATAAATCATTTTAATGGCGTTTTTATACCCTTGCAGGGTATTATAATTTCAGTCAGAAGTTTGCAACACAGTGAAAGAGACATTAAAAGAGACATAAATTATATATATTCTTGATCTGGAACAACAGTCGATCTAGCCATAACCGTCTGTCCATCCGTCCGTCTGTCCGTCCGTCTGTCCGTCCGTCAGTCCGTTTCTACGCAAACTAGTCCCTCAGTTTTGAAGCTATCTGAATGAAACTTTGTAGGTAGGGTATAAAACTTTGTAGGTAAGGGTATAAAAATTGCGAACCCAGCTTCTTTAAGCTCTTTTCTCCACACCAAATTTTTGGGATTCTAGCTATGCTATGCTATGAATCGTGTCCATTCATGAAAAACTATGCGACATATCGGAGTGAATCCAAACGTAGCAAGCATGAATGTATCTTCTATTTGAACCTACATACATGTTGTACTGTTTTTAAAGAGGGTGGAAAGTCAAACCTAACTCTCTTTAAACCGAAATTTTATGTTCAAAACTGTGCTGAATTTTTGTTGCCATCATTTCATTTGAGTTTTTAAGGTTCAAATAGAATAAGCACTTTAATACAAATAATTTTTGGGTTTTTGGATTTCCGACTTGAATTACGGACTGAATCGTGTCCATAACACCTAGGCGGCTGCGCTGCCACTTGTGCGGCATTTTGTAAAATGTGGCTAATTTTTTTATCATCTTTGATATCTAATGTGTCACAAGGCTTGGTTAACCACTTCCTAAAACAAACATTTACAAAAAAATCACAAATTTTACTGTTTACATGTGTATCTCCCCGTAAATTAAAGGGAAATGATGATGCACCTGATAAAACAGACCAACAAAATTTGTTACGCTTTCCACATACCCTCAAAAGTTCAAAAAAGCCCAATTGGTTGGGTACTTAACCTCAAATAACTCAATCTAACGTGATGGCTAAATTCTGATGCCGGATTCAAATTTTACGCACCGAATTTCTTAGGGAATGAACCCTATTTTTCCAAAAACTGGACCTTGTTGATCTGTGTTATCAGTTTAATAAGTGAAGAACTTTGTCTAGAACAGGCTTTAGTCGCAAAACAACGCTCTCTGAAGACAATCCTTCTACGGGAGTTATAGAAAACAAGAATAGAAGCTAACTTCGGCTCGGCGAAGCTTATATACCCTTGCATATTTCAATTGAACTATAAAACCTTGCACATTTCAATTGAATTATAAAATTAAAAACGAAATTCTGGAATAATAAAAAAGTTAAAATTTAGATAAAAATATATTGAAAAACTGCAAAGTTAGGATTTTTTTCATTCTCCCGATTTTTCCTATATAATCGTTCGATTATAAAATGAAAACCAAATTTGTGACATAAACCAATTAAAATACCCTGCAAGGGAATAAATATTATCATTGTTTTGCCATAAAAATAATTATAAAATAGGAAAAAAATACTATTTTTATCTCAAATAAATATAAAATTCTGGTCTGAAGTCTTGCTAATTTAAACGATAAAGTAGACGACAAGTAATAGGTAATTTCCTCCCGAAATTTATACGCCGAAACAAAAAAAAGTATGCAGTCAAAACAGGCGCGTCATATTCCGTTTTTGTGGCTTTTGGGCACACTAAAACGCTGTTTTCCAGCGCTACCATTTTTGTCTCCATACACCGGCGTTGCCACCATTTAACTATTTTTCCCCAAATCGAGCGTTTTTTTATTTCAAAATGGTCATAGCTTGTTTTTCGGCATTTCTTTTTTATATTTAGCCTGGTTTAATTTATTTTTGTACAGAGTATAGCTTGTACGGGTGATCATAGCATGGCAACACGGCTCTGTTCTAATTTTCGAATCTCCCGATGGCGCTTCGGCTGTATGGGCTTAGCCAGTGTACCCATACTTTGTTGTTTTTCCGACAAATATTTCGATTACCGGACTTACCATTCGCAGAAAACGATAACAATTGTTGGCATTCGCACGGCACGAATCGTACAGTACATTTACATTGCAAAAAATCCTAAAACAAAGTTTTAAAACAATTAAAAGCGAGCAGTTTACGGCGTGTTATTAGAGAACCAGCCCAGCGTTCGCCTCCCCACCGCACCAGAGCGCGCGACCTTTCCGTTTCGCAGAGCAGCATCGCCAGAAAGAGGGTCGACGACGGCAGAGGGGCGCAGAGAGAAAATGTCACGCAAAGCAGCAGCAGCAAAAAAAGAGTGAAGAAATATCAGAATCCATCGACGGTAGAGTCCGGCTCACCGAAAACACAGCAGCCGTGGTAACGCTCCCTGGAATGGTCCACAGCCAGGTGAGTGTTGCGGGTTGGGGTGCGTGTACGGGCAGCCAGCGAAACAGCGAAAGTAAGAGACAACAACGGGCTCCGCTTCTGCTCTGCAGTTGTAATTCACAGGGACAGACACCTGCGAGCGCAATGCGAACAACGCCGATCCTGGCCAGGCCTGCGATCAAACTCAGTCCCCAGCGTTGGCTTGGATGTCGTCGGTAATTGGTGCTGCCTCAGTTGGGACCCTCCTCGCAATCCGCTGGCACGATGCAAAGCCTGGACTCCTCCTGCCAAGAAGCCGACGTAAGACCCTGACTTCTCTTAATGCTATATGAGTTCTCCGACTAATTCCTTAACCTCTTGTCCCATTAGTTTATCATAAATGACACGCTCAAAAAGCTGAAGGGCTCCAACAACGCTGACCATGCCCCTGGAATAGCGCACACTGCGGTTCAAGCTCACGGGTCGAGTGTCCACCAGCAGCAGTTCGTTCAGTTCCAGACAGCGTCTTCCCCCAACCATCAGCTGCAGGCGCAGCAGTCGTACCACCATCTACACTCTGGGCTTCATCAGCAGCAGCAGCAGCAGTCCCCCGTCACGGTCACTTTTGCGACGACCAGCAAGTCGTATCTGGAAGCCAGCCTGCTGCAGGCCATACCCCAGATTCCTGCCCAGCCGCCCATCTGCATCTTCGATGACGACGACTCCCCCACCGAAGGGGTGGGAGCAGGGGGTTCCCTGGGTATACTCACGGAGCCCACCTCGGCCACGCCCACCGGACTGCCCACAGCGATTGCTCCGTCGCCTTCGTCGTGCTCGTCATCCACGACGACGTTGTCGAATTTCAACTCGATCACGTCACCCTCACCAGTGGTTCCCGACTTGCTTCTGTCCACGCCGCCTGGCGTCAACTCCAGCCTAAGCCTGAGCCTAAATACCAGCTCGACGGGAGCGCCGCCTGCCGCAGCAGCAGTTACATCTAGTAAGAAGTCGGAAAAGCGACCACCTTCTGCAAATTCCTCATCCGGTGGCGGCGGCCACCATTCGCATCATCATCACCTTCATCAGTCGCATAACCACCACGTCCTCGCGTCGCCCACGTCGTCCCCGAACAAGCGCCAAAAGTCCAACAGCAGTAGTAAGGAATGTAGCTCCTCTAGTCGCAACTCAACTCTACCCTCCTCCGTCGCCAATACATTGTCGGTACAAACAGCGCGCTCCGGCACTGTCTCCTCCACTAGCCACAGCAGTAGCAGTTCCTCGTCGAAGCCTCCCTCTTCTTCTGTTGGTCAGCCGAGCAGCAGCAGTAAGTTCTTTAACCTGCACGAGAAAATAAGAGATCTGTATCTGCAGCTGCTCAGCAACGACCTAAACTACTTCGCGGAAACCGGGGTGAGTTGCCATTCGTCCCGGCGAGTATGTACTCCCATGTTACCATACATTTTTCCTTTGCCAAATTTTAGCTAAAACAACGTACGCGCTCCTTTACTCTGGAGCGGCTGGTAGAGCGGGAAAAACTCAACACAATCGTTGTCAACCTCTACCCCGGCAACAAGGGATATTCCTTGGCCCTGCACTACGACGAGCACCTGATGCTAAACCCTCAAACAAACGAATGGTCTGCCACCGGCTTGAAGGACGAGTGCACCGGTGAGGGTGCGGGAACAGGAGGGCAGCGAAGTGGGCGCAGCAAAACGACGAATGCCGACGAGAACCCAACCAAGACGGAGACCGGCCAGGCCAAGCATGACTACTGTTTAGTGGAGGTGCTACGATGGCCATACGAGAACGATCTATTGCTGCAGTGCATCGATCGGGAGATGCTACCGGAATTTCTTATGGATCTGCTCAGCGCGGAGACCGTCAGTCTGTCGGACGGCGGTGAGGGGACACGAGTGTACGTGAAGCCAAGCGTGTTCTACGCGGGCTGCGTCATCGCACAGATCCGCGACTTCCGCCAGACATTTGCCACCTCAACGAATATCTGTGATATGAAGCACATCCTGCTCAGGCCCACGAACGCCACCCTCTTCGCGGAAGTGCAGCAAATGGGCAGCCAGCTGCCGGCGGAGGACAAGCTTGCTTTGGAGAGTCAGTTAGTGTTGGCGACTGCAGAGCCCCTATGTCTGGAACCGGATCCAAGCATAGGAAGGCAAGCCATCAACGCCCAGCACCAGCGGCAGCTCTTCAATTCCCACGAGCTGCGCCGCCAAATGAAGAAGTTTACGCAAACGGCCATCAATCGGAAACGCAAGCTGGACCAGTTTACACACCACCATGGCCTGGAACTGTGCGACTATCTGGCTCGCCTCCGCCAGCGGCCCCGTGCGGGGAGTAGCGGCACAGGCACCACTACTCCGGCCACTGCCCCAACCAACAATCCCCTCGTTGGCGCCATGCTTTCCTCGTTTACCTCGAAGGTGCCCCGGCGACCCCACGAGGTCATCCGGCCCATTCGGCCGCCCTGCCTGGACTATCCCGCCAATCTTAAGGTGCCCGAGCACGTGATCAGCGTAGAGAAGTACGCGAAAACTTTCGAACCCCTAAACGAGTTCAGCGAGGCATGCAAGGATGGGTGCCAGCCCAACTGTCGACACAACTTCCAGCCGCAGCTCGTCGAGGAGTACGTGCTTGAGACGGAACGCGAGGCGACCGAAGGCCGGCGGGCCCTGTATCACATTAAGCTGTCCATCTTTCAGCGTCCCTCCGATGCCGAATATCTGGGCGAGCTTTACGTAGACCGGGACTATAGAGAGGGCGAACGAAATGGAGAGTCGTGCCGCTTTGCCTTGGGAACGCGGGTCCATGCCAATCGGTACATTCAACAGTTCCGCGAGATCTTCACTGAAGAAGGACGCAAGGCAGTTAAGATCACGCATTTGATTCCCGGACATGTGCCAATTGTGACTCACACGGGGCTGACGAACGAGCAGCGGATTATTTTGCAGCAGCAGCAACAACAGCAGCAAAGGCAAGCTCAGTTACAGCACCAACAACAACAACAACAAGTGTCCGCTGTGGGCAATCCTCCGCAACAGCAACAACAGCAGCTACAACAGCAACAGTTGCCTGCCACAGTGCACCATGTGGCACTTCCCCGACAGCAAATCATCCAAAAGACTTTGAATCTTGCTGGAGGCAATGTCATAAACGTGCAGCAAAATTTCCGACAGCAGCCCGCCCAGCAGCAGCAAACATACACTATTGAGGCCGCCCAACAACAAGCAGGAACACAAACTGCCACGCAGCAGCAGCAGCACATCCAGCTTCAACAAATGACCACTGGCCTTAGCAATTCCTCCACAACCACTCATCAAGTAAGCCTGAGCAACGGTTCCCTGGTTTTAGTACAACAGCAGCCCCAGCAGCAGCTGGCGCAGGCCCTGCAACACTCCGGTATCACCATCCAACCGGCCACCATCCAGCAGCAACAGCAGCAGGAGAAGGCGACCTCGGTGGTGGGTGCTAATTCCGCGTTGCGTGCCCAGCTAAACTCTAGTGGGCCAATTCTGGTAGGAGCACGTCACTGGTATAAACGAACGACATTTATATTGATAACATTATATCTTCTTCGTAGCAATCGCAGTTAAAAGTTCAGCAGCAGCAGATCATGCCGAAGCAACATCAACAACAGACAACTGCCACTAGCAACACCAACAATAATAATACTAATAATAACAATAATAATAATAACAATAACAATAACAATAATAGTAACATGAATAATAGTAACATGAATAATAATACGGCCATACATCCAAATCCTGCTATAAATGCCATAGTCAACAGCATTATGAACTCTGCCAACCAGTACCAGCAACAACAGCAACAACATCAGCAGCAGCAGCAGCAGCAATGTAAGTTAAAGTCGCTTCTCTCTGCGATTGACGAAGTTCACAGACTACTATTTTTTAGCTGTCATCAACAACAATGCTGGAGCATCCGGCGGCAACAATGGAAGTAGCACTGCAACGCTCAAAAACTCCAGCAACGCATCGATACTGAATTTACTTAACAGTGCCCCAGCCGCAATGACCAGTACTCCAGTGGCCAGCGGCACTTTTACATCCTCTACAACCGGGCAGCAGCAGCAGCCACAGCAGACGCTGACTCTGGTGCAACAGCAACAGTCCACTTCCGCCACCGTCGATGCAGCCACAGCTACATACGTACAAGCCACCCGTGGTACGCCCACGCTGGTGAATGCCCAGCGAAAACAGCAATCAAGCGAGGTGCTGCAGAACCTTCTAAACGCAAACAGAAAAATCGGGGGTGGAACGACCACGTATCGGACAAACTCCGCCGGCAATTTGATAGCGGTCAATCTGAATCAAGCGGCGCAGTCAAACCACCAACAAGCTGGTGATGGTGGGCAAACCGTGCGAGTGTCTATGTCGGCGCTGGCTTCGCAGCTAGCCTCGCCACCTGCGGTGATGACAAATCCAACCACGAGCTACACGGTGATCTCTTCGGGCAATAATGCTGCGACAGCTGCAGCTTGGATTCAGAGTCCCACTGGGCCGGTGCAACAGCGCATTCTGAGCTCACTAAGAAGGGACAGCACCACGGTGCCGCCCAACGCGATTGTGGTGGGAATGGCCGCGCCATCGCCGGGTAGCGATTCGAATGCTTCAAATGCTAGCGGATTCGCGGTGCCCAACAACTTGGCATCCACCTCAAGTGGTGGCGGTGGAACCTTATCCGCCCTGCTGACCAATGCTGCCACGCCCTCGCCATCGGGCTCGGATCACTCGCAATCGTCGCAGACGCATCAGAACCAAGCTCTGCTGGAGCGACTTAGCAATGTTACCTCCAATGTGTCTGCCGTGTCCATGCCGCACATGTCGCCACAGCAGCCATCGGCGACCCAGCAGTTTATTACCAAAACCATAGTCCACTCTCCCGCCACCTCCTCAATACACTCACCAATGTCTAGTCCGCATCCGCAGCCTTCTGCCTCGCCCCAACAGCAACAGCAGACTACCGCTACTCTAAACCTGCAGGGCATCAATCTATCACAGCTGCAGGGAGCCATGGCTAACTTTGCTGGACTGCAGAATGTGCAAGTGCAGATCCCAGGATTCACGCAGCCCATTTCCCTGCAGTTTTCGGGAAACAGCCTTCAGCAGCAACCACCGCATCAGCAGCAGGCGGGAAGCGTGACCCCTGGCACTGGCACAACGCAGGGGCACCAACGCAGCGTTCTAGTATCTGTCCCGGTCTCCAGTCACCAGCAGCAGTTGCCGCATACCATAACGCTGCAAACCCAGCCAGCGACGCACCAGCAGCAGCAGCAACACGCGCCACCCACTGGCACTATTGTCAGCCTGCCGTCGACAGTGGCTGGTACCCAGACGGTAGTCATTACGAACAACGGCGCCGGTGCGGCCGGAAGTGGGTCAAGTGGCAACGGCGGAGGTGGTGGCGGCGGTGGAGGAGCAGGCGCCGCCACCGCCATGCTGACCCTTCCAATTGGTAAGTACAAACACAGTGGTGAGGTGAACCTTTTGCTGCAACTTCCGCCCCGTTGCGAGGTGTCTCGGCCTAGCCGAAGATGTGTGTGACTCAGGATCCGGTTTCTTCTTAAGATCTTTATACTTGCACAATATTATCTATACAGTAATTTCTGTTTCTTTTGATTGAACATGCTTAATTTGGTTCTCTTTTGTTTCTGTTTTTGTTTCGTTTCTCGTTTTCAACAAACCACAACATAACACAACACAAACCCGATAACAACTCGATTCGATTCGTTCCCCTCATGCAACTAAACTAAACCATTCAATGTGTCTTGTGTGTGTTAACCCAAAATGCCATGCCATCAGTTTGATATTGGAGAGTCCATTATCTTCATATAACCATGACCTTACCACTCGTCCTGTCGTCCGCCTTCCGACCACTGACCACTGACTCTCGACATGTCTCATTGCAACCAGAAACAACCAAACAGCCAAAAAATCTCCCCGCACACCCACGTTCTGCTCTCTCTGCTTACAGCTCAAATAGTCGGTGCGGGTGTACAAAAACTAAATCCTCAAACAATACGTACCTCAAGTGTTGGTGGTGGTGTAGGGCAGGCTCAGTCGGGAGGCAGCAACACAACGGCAGCCATCCAGCTAGTGGGCACGATACCGCAGCGTACCCGCAACGTCCAGGTGGTTGGCACTAAGCAATTGGCGCCGAACCGGCAGCTGATCACCGCTCAACGACAGATAGGCGGCTCTACGCTGAAGATAGCCACTACGCCGGTGAATGGTTAGTAGCATTCTGTTTTCTCTTTACCTCAACAAGCCCACCTCACATTCTCTTTTGTTAGCCTCTGCCAATACGGTAACTAGCAGCGCCAACCTAAGCGCCGCTTCCATTGTGATGTCTACTCAGAAGCTGCAACTTAAAACAGTGAAAGCGCCCATGCAGCAGCAACAGCAGTTGCAACAACAACACCGAATACTCAACCAACAAAGCACCGCCACGGTCTCGTCGCAGACTCTGCACAGCCCCAGCCAAGTGCAGATGCAAGTGTCGCAACAACAGCAACAACAGCAGATGCAGCATATACAAATCGCTGGACGGGCCGCAACCGCCTCGGGTGCCATCAGCCAACGGACGCTGACGGCTCTGGCGGCGGCTAAGCAGCAGCAGCAACAACAGCAGCAGCAACAGGCTGCAGTCAATCGCCGGCGCTCCACCACGGATGCGACAAAGTAGGAGCGTTAGCAGTGAAGGAATGCCATTTGCTAAATGCAGATCGGCATTGAGTGTGCTACGCGTTGCGCATTGCTTGATATTATAGTTTATGAAAAGACCGTATAATAACAAGATGCATCATGAGTCCCATACATTTGAATTGCCATACGCAGACGACTAATTGCGGACCCTCTAGCTAGCTCTAAGTTGAGAACACCAGAATGTTAGGTTCTACAGCAATTTCTTTTTCTGACTTTTGAACAAAATTTAAAGAGATCCTGATGGCAGCATCATAAATTCAAAGACAAAATAAACGTATGGCTTTACTCATCTTGTTATTTTAGGGTTTTTGGTTTATGGTTACCTCCTATCAATACTATCGTACATACATTGTATACCCCTATACATAGCTATATATATATATATGTTTTGATGTGTAATCGTAAGTGTAAACTGCATGAGCAACATGGCGGTGCGATATGGAGTTGAAAAGGAGTTCGCATTGCAAGTGTTAACTGTGTCCCCTTGGAAGACACGAATTAGGTGTAGTAGAGCTCTTACCATACATATTTATCTAGTTGTATATACACACATATATGTATAGATATATGTGCAAATTGTTCAATCTGGCTCCCAACTCCCTTTCGTTAGATCCTAAGATTGACCCCGCAACAGTGCTAATTTCAAGCTGTAAGGAAAGGCAGGCGGCGAAAACAAAAAGCAATAATCGGAGAGAAGAAACGGAAATAAAACGTAAATTAATTGTAAAGAAATTCTTATTATTACGATTAAAATTTAACAAGATCAAGTGAACCAGGTTAGGGGTTCATTTTAGTAATTAATCATACGCATATTGTAATTATAAATTAAAACTATTATTGCTAATTATTTAATCAAAGGAGGAGGAGAACACACATTTTAGCTTGTAATGTACAATTCATAGCCTCAACCAATTTAGTACTTCCAATTGCAGAAACATTAAAAGCCGAAAGAAAAACCAATTATATAAAAAGTCAAAACTTATTTAAAAAACGTATTCTTAAATAGCGCAATGTACAATGAAACTAGAGACGAGAGACAGGATTGGACAATGAAGGCTGCCTATGAGTAGCCGCTGAGTGATTGTAAAAAGTGACGTGACGCTTTGTTTGACTAAAAAATTCGTTTTTCGACTACGCCAGTTTTTGTAGGTTAAAGTTACATATTTATTTAAGCAACGACTTTATTTATGTTATATAACTTTGCTGTAATTGTTTGGCATTGTTCGATTCGATAATTCTGCTGTAAAAGACGAAACGAACACAAACTAACCTCACCATTGCCCAACCCAAAATCCCCACAGTACCCGACACACTCAAGCATAATTTACTCAATGTTAATATTAAATAATAAATGTGATTTAAGAAGAATAAAGAGAAAACATTACAGACCGTACAGTAAGCAGCTTAGTGAACGATATAAAGTTGAAATGGGAAAAGTTACTCAAGCAAAGCGAAGTAAGAAACTGGCCGAAAACCTGAGTACGAAAGTTAAATACATGATAACGATATATGTACGTGTGGTCTGATCAAATGGTTATTGAAACGCAATTCAAAGATTTATTACTGCAATGTGGAGCAATCTAAACAGCAGCATAAGCCATTTATATGTACATGTAAACACGAAAGCCACTATTAATATAAATGTGTAATTTCCATTGAATAACTTAACTGCTTATCAAAATACCTGACTGTAGAAACTTTTCATCAAACTGATTGCGATGAGAACTTTTGAGACGAAACGAAAAGAAGCAGAAATAAAACAAATTACGACTAAAAAAAATCAACAAATGAAGAGCCGACAAAGTCAGCTAAATCTCCGTTAATCAATAAAGTGTGAAATCTATACTATAAAAATGTAGGTTAAAAAATTGTGTCTTACGGGGTAACTTGTCAACGTATTGCATTATTGTATTTGCCGCAGAAAATACTTTCGGTAGGGCAACCGTTGCTAGGTTTGATTCAAGTCATTTATTTATAAAGATTCTTTAAGTTAGCACAGATTAATTAGTCGCGATTTAACAGAAGATTGGGATAGAAACGGAGACCCTCTATGGACTCGTCCCGGCACACACTGCCCAGACGTTCGGCCACAAGCAGCCTCTCCTTGGCCAGCAGAAGGGAAATTCCCAATTGTTTGGCGAGTTCCTCCACTGCCAGACTCTCGGCTGCTTGAACCTTCTCCAAAGTGTCGACAGCAATTAGATTATCATCGTGCGACTCTAGTTGCAGTACCCTAGCTCCACTGGGAAAGCTGCGAAGGCGTATGGGTCCACTCAGCTGCTCGCAGGCGTGCAGCAAGTCCTCAGGCGACAACAATTCCAGTCCACGAGCCCGATTTATTCGGCAGTAAACGTCAGCCAAAGACATCATACCTCCTTGTTCCTAAGCAAGACAAGCCATCAATGAGTAGGGAGGCTATTTTTTCTAATCTCAACTCTCACCTCGAGGGGATCTAGAAGCACCTCGCAAATCTGTTGCGCTAAACTGGTGAAGTATTCGGTATTGCTGGTAAAGTTGTCGCGGGTGACAGGATCGTCAATTCCCAGGCTCATGAGGTAGGATTTAAAGCGCACCGTCTCATCATCAGATATCTCACCTTTCTGCTCGCGAATCTTGCCACTGATTGCCTTGGAGATGCCCACCATGTCCTTGGCCATGGCCATTAGTACACTGAGATCCTGAAAGGCCAGCGCTATGTTCTCATCTGTGGCCTTAGCCTTCGCCTCAAGATGACGCTCAATACCTCCAATTCCTGTTCTCTTCTGAATGCGAGCTAGCCGGTCGTTGCCAGTGTCCAAGTTGGGACTTCTGGCCACTTTGTTCACGATAGTCTCACTGGTCAGGGAGATCTCCCAGACACGCGCATTGATTGTCTCCCTCAGAGCACTGTGGAACTCTACGCTCAAGCCGTTCTTTCCAGAGAGCTTGATGTGGGTAGCACGACTGGTGTCCAGCGGGCCAGGACCTTTGTCAGGCGATGGAGGTCGCAGGTGCATTATTATGCGGGTTTTTCTGCCAAAGAAGTTGGAGGCAGTCGTTTCTTCGCTAAGCGATATAATATAGCTCAGTGGTAGGCAAAGAGTCACGGCGGCTCGGGCTATCTCGCCCGGACGACCCCAGAACAGCCTGTGCGTGGTAAGCACAACCTCGCCTTCTTCAAACTCCGTCTGAAAGCAAAATTGAATAAAGATTTCAATTCGATTCTATGGAGGGACTTTCGATTTATACCTTGTTTTCTCCATCGTATATTTTCACCTTGTTGTCACGACTGACGAACGATTCGTTGGGACTAAGGCGGGCCTCCACGTACTCGAAGCGGTTCATTTCGCTAATTTGTATTTCTGGTTATTCCCTATATTGTTAAATATTAGTCAGCTGTTTTACAGCTGCTCCTTAAAATATATAAAATATTATCGATATTTTCGCCTCGCAATGTTGGTAAGCGGTCAGTTTTTCGTGGTGAAAAAAGGTCACTGAAAAGCTTTTTTTTACCAGAACAAAAACTGATTTTGATTCCGATTCTTATTGCGAATCGTAATCGGAACTGGTTATTTTTATAATACAATGGGAATTTGCACCAATACGGCACATATGTAATAATTCCTTAATATAGTAGATCGATTTTTAGCTTCTTATATGAAAAGTATCGCAGAAGTAAACTAAATATGAATTAAAATATCTAATTGTAAAGTTACAAAAATATATAATTATAATCAAATTATATGACGAATTTCTTTCAACACTGAATAAAAAGTCAAAAATACCAAAAATATACCATCGCGATCTGAACTTCAAATATACGGCCACTCTGGTTAAATGCTATTCTATTTTTGTAGTGTTTTTTTTTCCAATTTGTGCTAAAATTAATATAATAACTATGAATGCAATTTCATATAATTATGCGAAATGACGTGCCTTTCCTGAGCTACTTATGTAACGCTGCACAGGCCGCGAAATAAGCCCACACATCGATTACCCAGGATTAGCGTGGCTTAAGTTGAATACATGGCGACTGTGACCGAGGGCAGCAAAATGCTGGAGGCGGCGCTACAGCAAATGGATGGACTCATATCAAGCACCACGACCCAGGCTGGCTCCGCTGCGGCCGTAGCTGCAGGGGCTTCTCTGACTCTGAGCGAGCGCAACTTGATTTCAGCCACCAATGTCTTATCGACGGCCAAGACTTTGGCTCTGGCCCTGCAACAGGTGAGTCACAGTGCAGATAACGCCTATGTATACATCCGGCTTCACGTACATGTATATTGAATGCGGTAGGTAGGACTGGCTGCTCCGGCCCCTGATCCTGTCACAGCGGCCATCATAAGTGACTGGTTGGAGACGCATATACCTCGTCAGGACTCCGACGAGAGAATGCGGCGGCTGCAGCGCGACAAAGAGGGACTGGCTCTCCAGTATCAGATGCTGGCAGAGCGAGTGTCGGAACAGGCAGACAAGATCATCGAGCTGGAGGGTCTGATTACGGAGAAGACTCAGCAGTTGTGCAGCAAGGAGGAGTTGCTGCAGCGACAAATGATTTCCCGGTCCGCCCTCGAGACTCAGAAGCTAGAGTTAATGAGTGCATTGAGTGAACTGAAACTGCATCGGACGGCATTGGAGCAAGCCAGCGATGGTGCCGCAGTAGGTGGCAATATGCCCTATGGCAGCTTGAGCAATATCAACCAGAAAGCCTTCATGGGATCCCCGAAGACGCCGCCCTCTGCGCTGCGCCATCAGATCAAGCCACAGTTCCACAGTCTACCACGATCCCATGGCAAGCTGGGAAACAACAACAACAACAGTCGTATCTTGGATGTAAACGCAAATAGTAGCGGGAAACAGCGAAACGTAGCGTTTGCATCAAACGAGCAAATTCTAATCGAAGACAATGCTCCCCTAACCGACGAGATTATGACATCCAGTTTCATGTCGCAGTTCACTCCTTCGCCGAAGCTACGGGAACGTTCTGCCCGGGGCTTGCGCAACATTCTCGGCAAGCTGCGGCGCAGCAACAGCAGCAACTGTGAGCTTACAGCCTTGGAGCAGGCAGAACCCGAGTTCAGACGCGGCGGTTCCAGAGCCACCGCGGGCGGACGCATCGAATGGAGTGCCCAGACGCCTCTGTTCGGGGAGAATGAAAAGCACTGGACCACCTGGGGAGCACAGGAGGTGTGCAGCTGGCTCGGTCATATGGGTCTCGGCTGCTACGAGGACAATTGTCGGTGAGTTGATCAAATAAAGATGCACATATTGTTTATTTTTACTGGCTTTATCCTTAAGAAAATGGCTAAGGAGCAACCCATCGGTGTCGTTTTTCACCGCCTCGCCTGTGGATATTGAACGTGAGCTTAGTTTGAAGTTGCCGCTTCACCGCAAGAAGATCATGCTGGCCATCGACGATATTACTGGCAAGGAATTCGACGAGCTAACCTTAAAGTCCTCCAGCTTAGATGTGGCATGGGTGCTTCGATGGCTTGACGACATTGGACTGCCGCAGTACAAAGATTACTTTATGCAGGCCAAGGTTGACGGGCGAATGCTGCACCGCCTTACACTCGAGGATCTATCCCAGTTGCATGTGAGCTCCTGCCTGCACATATCCTCGCTACGAGCTGGTATATTGTGTATGCGCCGGATGTCCTGGAACCCCGAGGGTCTAATTCGACGCTCCCTTAAAGCGGCCAGCGAGGATGAGGCCGCTGGAAGTCCCGACAGGGACAATGTGGAGTTGTGGACAGCGCATCGCATCATGGGTTGGCTGCAAACCATAGATCTGTCAGAATACACGCCAAATCTACGCGGTGCCGGTGTTCATGGAGCTCTAATGCTGTACGAAGCACGTTTTAATGCGGATCTGCTGGCCGACCTGCTGTCGATACCACCGAGCAAGTCATTACTGCGCCGGCACTTGGCCATGCATTTCAAGGAGCTGGTGGGTCGTCCGGTTATTCTAAGCAAACGGGATGCCGAATCAGTGCCCGGTTATCAACCACTGAGCATTACTGCTAAGCTAAAGCCTGTTAAACGAACACAGTTCTCGTTGAAGCGTCGCAAAAGTTCAAAGAGCCAAAGCGACATTGACTGGACAGAGTATGTCTGCCCCATGAACGCAAGGGTTCCAGAATCCACTTTGGTGGATGCGACCAAGGACCACGAGGGCTCAATGAGTTCAAGTTAATAAGCAGTCGACAGACGCACAAATCAATTTCAATCTAGCGAACTGCCAATTTACCAAGCAAGTGACCAAATCAACAAATCAAGCGACAATATTAGCAAAACTATATCTGGGCACGCCCAATCCTTCAAGTGTATATCGAATGAATTCGAACAGAGCCTCTTACCCAAACCGTTGTTTGCCATATGCCATCATCATTTTGGTAATTCTTCTGTAACTAAGTTAGTTACAGTTAGTAACTAAAATTAGGCTAATTTGGATTCGGAACGCAATGACATTTTCAGCATCGGCATAAATGTGTAAACGACAAGTATTTTCAATGGCATTGAAATAAGAGCAAACCTAACATTATAGACTTAAAGCCCATATTGGAGTTTATCTTTTGTACTAACCCGTAAATGTATTAACGGATATTTTGTAAAATAAAAACAGCGATGCCTTTTTCAAATGTACGCAATACGAAAGATATCGAAAGATACCTCTCAACGTGTTGGCCAAAACACAAAACCAACAAAAATTAGGCACCCTGGTGTCTTTCGATCAGTTTATATAGGTCGGATAGATCCATGCGATTTTGAGCAACCCTTGTAGTTAATTGAGTTTCTGATTCATGGATTGGTGAAAAGGGAATTAAAGTCAGTTTACTTTTTTTCTATAGCACCATTATATTATTTTGTTTAAGGGGCCAGAAAAGTAAAATTAAATAATAAAATCGAAAATATTCTAAAGGTTCGATATATCAATATTTTAAATATCGAAATATATCGTATTTAAAGGTAAAATATTCATATTATTAATAATATCGAATTAATTAGAAATTAAACTTAATTTATTACCATTTTTACGGATTAAGTGATTTAATGTACATATCCATGTGAAGAGGGATTTTTTTCGTAGATGGGCCAACATGATATATGTTTTTAATTGGAAAAGGAAAGGAAATTTGTACTGCATTTGAATTGGTTTCCAGAGGGATGTTTTATGGTTGATGCAGGAAATTCTTCAAGTTTTGTAGTGGTGCTCAGAGTAAAGGTATGTCTGAAAAATGTTCTGAAATCTGTTTGCGAGGTATCCGTTGTTAAGTGAAAATGTACAATCAAATGAAGATCGAACTTTCTGGTTAAATATACGTAAATATGAGCTATTTGAAGACTTTGAAAAAATATAATCAAAAACTTTTTAATTTAATGTTTACATGTGCAATTTAAAGCAAGTAAGAAAGCTACGACTGTGAGATACCCGGTATCAAAAGTTTGGTGTATTTTAAGTTAAATTATAAATTACCAATTATTAATCATATTTTCAGTAGTACGCTCAACAGTTGAGTTTAACAGCAAATACCATAACTGTTACCAATACAATTGAATATTACGATAAAATACCATAAATTAAATGTTAGGTAATTTATTATTGGGCTGATAAATTCGTATCATTAGACAGCTCAAACGCCTTAAATGTATAGTGTTTTTTTACAACAAACTCACAAACCGTGTTCTTCAAATGTAAACTGCTCACTAGTTTTAAAGCTATCTGAATGAAACTTTGCAGATAGCCTTCTATGTATTCTTACTCGTCCACTTCGGTGCGCCGAAGTTAGCTTCCTTTCTTTTTAATCACTCATATAACCATTTAAAGATAAACAATGTGTAGTCAAGTTTTTCTCTGCACTCTTTGTGCACTTAAAAATTCTATTTGTTATGAAAAACATTTTATTAGGCATTAAAGAAACTGATGAACGACTAGGAAACGTGGCTGAAGATCATTGATCGCGTTGTTGGGCAGCTCACATGGACGGAATTGGCATGGCTGGCTCTTCTCCACCCCATCACAACCATGTCTGATCTTAAACTAAATCTTTGGCAGTACTTTGTGTCTTGAAGGAGCCTCACATGGCCTGGCTGGTGGAGAGGGTCTCCTGACTCCGCAACTTACCAACAGCCTCACTCTTATCCCGACCACCGCCTTGGTGCTTGGCCAAATCGCTCTCAGGTATGTGGTCCTTCCAATTTCGGAAAAGGTAGCGAGTGAATTTCTTCAGTTGTCTGAACTTGCAGTAGGTGGCGCCTTCTGCGGACTGCAGCTGCTGGGTCTGGATAAGGAAGCCCTTTTCCTTGAAGGTCTTCTCTAGCTTCTCTCGCTGCTTCGAACGGCGCGACAATCGCCTCTTGCGCTCGCTCTCTGTGGAGGTATTTCCCGGTGGCGGCAGTCGACAAACCGCACTTGGCATCGGACTTTGAGAGCTGGAGTGCGGCGAAACTGGACTGTGCGGGGCCACGGCGGAAACAAAGTGGTTGCTGATCGGCAGAAGCATCGATGATGTGGGCGACTCCGGCGGTATGTGTAGCTGCTCCGGGCTTAAGTCCGTCGACGGAGGTGGTATGTCCACGATCAGTTTCTCCTGGCCCTGAAGCTGATGCTGCTGCAGATGCTGCTGCTGATCTCGGGAGATGAACTCATAGCCACGCATGGTCTTATCTCCAGTGCCGTTGTAGTAGCGGTAGTTGCCCTCCGCGTCTACCGAAAGCATTTTCTTTTCCTGCAGAGTAGGTTTTGCTCCGCCCGTGAACTTAAACTTGCAGATGCTGACCTCCGTGGGAGGGCTAGCCGAATGTTCGGCGGGAACGGGCGGAATAAATATGGCCGAGCGCTTTCTTTTGCGCATCGATACCGGAGCGGCCTCATTGGCGAAGAACCCGCTTGGTATGGGAATCTTAAGGGAAAGCTGGTTGTCCTTCTCTATGGTCTCCAAAGGCAATGTAACCCCACCAAGGCTGCATGACTCTACCAGCTGCTGGTAGTAAAGGCCCACAGGTTGGAAAAGTAGCTTGGCGGTGGACATTGGATGGTTTTCGCTCTCGGCCAGCTCGAGCGTCAATGGCTTCACTACTTCCAGCGGCGATGTCCGGTGGGAGGAGACGACGCAGTCTGTCGTAGCCGTGGTGGTGGGCTTTTCGCTGTCGCCACTGGAGATTGAGTAACGATCTCCGCTCTGGTCCCGCAAGCAGAGGTTCAGAGGCTCCTCTGGAGGCAAAACAATCGTGGCAGTAGTCGTTGGTGGAGCAGCGCTCATTGGCATTGCCGCTACATTAGCCGGGACAATGGTGCCATAATTTTTGTAGATCAAGTGGCAGATATCCGCCTTTTTGGGCTTTCGTCCGCGCCGTGGCTTGTAGTTGTCCAGAGTGATTTCCCCCATGTAGGGCAGGTCGGAGTACCTAAGGGAGCTTCGCTTCGAGTTTGCGGACAGCTCGGACCTTTTTGTCGGAGTCACCGGTGGAAAAGGAGACAATCTTGAGGTCGTTGGTCCAGATCGCGAAGCCTGTTGTGGATGCTTCTGCTGTTGGCGTTCCGCACTACGCTGAATTTCTGCGATTTTTCGCAGCCAGCTGCGTACATTTTCGTGGGCCTGACTGGGCGGAGGAGGTGGCTGTGGGATCTCTGGCCGCTGCTGCTGACGAGACTGGGTGGCTTCGTAGTGGGCAGCATATTCTGCGGGCAAGGCCTGGTGATGGAAACGCAGTTTCATGGCCCCCGTGGAGTTGTTCCGCCTCCGAGACCTATTCGGAGCCTGGCTTTGGGTCGGCTTCTGTGTGCTTTGTGAGGACGGAGTAGAGGTCTCTTCTGGACAGGTCAATTGTTTATTTGACTTGCGGCTGCCCATCAGAAGATTGGCCTTCAGCTGCTGCTTAGTTAGCTGGCTGCAGGTGCCGTTGTGGGGCTGCCCAGAGACGATTCTCTTTCGCGCCATCAGCGTCTTGAAGGGATGGTCCTCGTCGTGCGCGTCATTAGAGGCGCCATGCGAGATCAGGGGATCATCGGAGCCTTGTAGAAGCAAGTGGGAGCTGTTGAGGTCTAATCGTTGATGTGCGGGCTCCGGCGTGGGGAGCCAACACTCTAGGTCGTGGTGCTCCAGCTTGATAGTGGGCAGTAGCTGCTCCAGGTGGCTGGTGGCGGGAGCTTCAGGCACCAACTCGTCGTGGCCACTTCTGCCGTTAAGCTCGCACGCCCTCGCTATTTCCTGCATGCTGCTGTTCCTGCCTGCGAAAAGAGAAAGCGGAAGAAGTTAGGAGAGAGTGGTAACCCGGTTGTAATATGAGAAAAACACGTATTCGTATACGTATACAAGGCAGACACACGTTTTCCCTCAGTTTTGTTGTTCTGTTGATCGTGATCGCCGGCAGATGAAGACGAAGGCAGAGACGGACACGGGGACAAAGCACGCGCTTGCTCTCCTGAGCAGCGGTAATTCTATTTAAATGTCTAAGAGGGACGTGGCCAGCCAGTGGCGCTCTCTCACACATATGCACTGGGAAATTTCGTTCGAAACCGAAATGTTGTTTTTGTGCATGAAATTCGATTCCTCGGGCTAAAAGAATGTCCATAAATGGTCTAATTACTCGGCCGTATTGGCCGGTAAACGAATTTGAAGTTTCAGCCAGAGTTTTCTCTTGCTAGGTCAGTGTGGTGACCAGTTCAGTTCAGTTTACCTTTGTGTGCTTGTGTTTGTACAGAAAGGTGCCCAGAAAAATGGGAATAGGCTTTGGGCCCGGCTTCAAATCAGTCTTTGGCTGTCAGGTCTGCTGTCTGGAGGCTCTCAAAGGATCCCCTCAGATCGAACCAGTGGCAGTTGAGGTCTGCAATTCACTTCACGCTCCCCTGGCAGTCGGATCACCAGCACCGCCACTGTACGCGTGTACATCGTGTTGACATCCAAAACGCAACTAGTTGCGGGAAGCCGAGTCGCGGAAAGCATCGCTTCTTCGGAATATGCTCCTTAGATGGCCCGCGGCGGAGAGCACGACCCACACACAATAGAGGAAAACAGCGGGCACGACGAGCAGCAGAAATGAAAATCAAATTCCTCCGCTCTTCGGCAGAGATGCGTTGTCGCTTCTCGGTGTCGTTGTCTGTATTTAACGCCAAAGACGAAGCTATTTCGTGTGCGTTCATTTTTAGAAAAATTCAGCTTGTTGCCGGCCATATAGCCGCCTTCTGGTCGATCGGCTACACATCCAATCCCCAAAATCCGCAGAAAATCGGAGAATTCGAAAACGTATACGCTGTTTTTCATTCATGAGCTCTTCGTACTCTCCCCCCCTAATGGTTGCCAGCAGACCAGGATGAAAATGAGTCTGCTTAGCATTCACTCTGCATAGAGGCCATCATGAACTGAACTCGAAGGGATTAATTCGAAATAATGGGAGGGTTGAGGATACACCCTTTTCAATTACGGCCACCTGAATATATTTGGCTCTCTTTCTCTGCCGCTAGCCATCCAAGGTGTGCAAGTTGTTTTCCTCGACACTCTCCGTGATATTACGCGTGTTTGATGGCATTTTATTTATAGCTCTCTGCTACTTCGGGTTAGGGCAACTAAGAATCGACTGCGCCTCTTTCGGATTATGAGTTTTCGGGAAAGGAAAAAAAACACCTCCCAAAATAGACAATTGATTGAGGCGGCCCTCTATTTTTGTGCAGATCCCATTCAAATATGGGTCACCTTTCGAGTTCTCTGGAGACGTTACCATTTAATTTTTATCAAGTGTAAATACTAAATAAAGGGATCAGTGTATTTATCTTCGTAAAATAGTATTCCTATTTTCATTAATACAAAAAAGAAACGAGGTGGGAAAATTCTAATTCTATTATGTATGTATTTGTTGACTATTTTTGTAATCTTATGGCTGCAGTCAAATTAATGCTAACTTGTAATATTTATAATATACTACCTGTAGCCTGCTCGCATCGCTGTGGCTTATTGTGTTGGACGCTCATGAAATGAAAAACACAACAAAGCATACGTTCCGAATGTTTCATATCGGAATTTTTAGGCCTATTTTGCGCAAAATATCCTTAGCCAAATAAATAACAATTTTATTCGCGATCGCGGGTATAAAATTAACATGAAAATTAGATAAAAACAAAGCTCAACCCTGACTCTATATTGTGTCATAATTTACTTGAATAGTAGCTCAGTAGTTTTTAAATGCATATGTATATGTAGTACGGACATAACATTTTTATATACATAATAATAACAATAAGATGTATGTAAATTAGATACACATATGTATACATTGAAAAGGAAACATTAAAAGGAATTTAAAACCATTAGAAACCACCAGGTCCGACTTTTTGTGATAATAAGCAAGCCCTTTTCCAATTAGATATTTTTATTGAGAAAATTGCAAATGACTGCCATGTAAGGTCGTACCCTTACCTCTGACCGAAGAAGGGAGTGTTTTTTAGAGATGTGCTCCGACTCACATCAGGTGGGCGGAGGTAAGGATAGGTGTCGTAATATATGCAATTTAAATTAAAATCTAAGGACATCTTAACATTTACCAAGTGGTAATATTCATTATAAAACAAGAAAGGAAAGCTAACTTCGGGCGGAGCCGAAGTTTATATACCCTTGCAGAATATTCTGTAAATCATATTTTCCAAATTGAATCATATGCAATCTAATTTAAATGACTTAACGAGAAGGCTGAAATGGCCGGGTAATTTCCGATCGTTCAGTTATATGGCAGCTATAAGATAGAGTCGGCCGATCGTTATGAAATTTGGTAGGTCGGATCAACTGACCAAATATATAATATGTACGAAGTTTTTCTTTTCTATCTTCAAAAACACAAAAGATGGGCCATTTTCGATTTTTCAGTTATATTATTATATCTATAGCTATATCTTATAGTCGGCCGATCCTGATAAAATTTGGTTTGTCGTAGTATTTTGCCAAAAATAGCATTCTTACTAAATTTGAACTCTATAACTCTAAAAACACCGAAGTTATACCATTTCCGATCAATCAGTTATATGGCAGCTATAGGATATAGTCGGCCGATCCCGTTCCGACTTATATACTGCGTGCAAAGGAAAGAAGGGTGTGTGCAAAGTTTCAAGTCGATAGCTTTAAAATTGAGAGACTAGTTTGCGTAGAAACAGACAGACGGACAGACAGACGGACAGACAGACGGACAGACGGACAGACGGACATGCTTATATCAACTCAGGAGGTGATCCTGACCAAGAATATATATACTTTATAGGGTCGGAGATGTCTCCTTCACTGCGTTGCACACTTTTGACCAAAATTATAATACCCTCTGCAAGGGTATAAAGAATATAAAACACGAAAAGACTCATACATTTTGAAATTTGTCCTGCAATGGGTCGAAAGTGACGGGAAGGCCTTGTAGGAACCGAGAGCCCTATACGGTTTAATAGGTACTTTGAGGAAATGTGACCATGGATGAGCTTGAGTATGAACATTACTTTTAGCTTTACCAATAATTAAACTAATGTCATCGTTGAAATTTATGTTGTGGTTAAACACAACCCCAAAGTCTGTAACTGAATGGATACGTTCAAGAGCACCCTTCTCTAAGGAATAATTGGCATGAAAACAGTTTTTCCGATAAAAGGACATCGATTTGCACTTTGAGTTATTAAGAAACAACAAATTATTTATGCACAAAGATTGCATGTTGTTCAGATCAGTTTGTAAAAGCATATGCCACTCAGAGTTCGTCAGAGGCAAGCATAGTTTTACATCGTCTGCATACATCATCACCTGAGAATGAGCATCAACATTGGGCAAGCCGTTGATAAAAAGTACGAAAAGAAGAGGTCTACGTGAACTAGATCTGAGAATGAGCCCATAAAAGCAACCCTCTGACTACGGTCAGATAAATATGTTGCAATCCAGTTAGTCAGCAAAGGAGGGAATCCCAATAATAAAAGTTTTTTCAGCAAAAGTTGGTTATTCACTGAGTCAAATGCTTTGCTGAAATCTGTAAAGATAACGTCAGTCTGGGTATTGTATCTAAAAGCATTTCGTATGAGGTAGAAGATCGGGACCAGAAGAGAAGGATGGCTTGAGAGATTTTAAATTCCAAAGAACATCGTCCTCGCCGATTGTGGGCATAAAAATGCAGTTGGAATGCGGAAAGTAGTAGTAGACTGAACAAAATTTGTATTGATGTCACTGAAGTTGGCTTTGCGGAAGCAGTAATGGAGCCGAAGCCTCGTGTATTATTTCGATGGTAGGGTCGTAAGCATCTTCGGGACAAGAGAGAGGGTCAAATCTAGATACATATGCATTGGCGAAGTCCGACACAAAAATGAGGTCTACGATTTTAACACAGCAGTTTTGAATATTATTTAATTGTCCTAAAGAAAGGTCAATAAGTCCGTGAATGAAGTCGTGAGGGACAGAAGGAATTAGAATATTAGAGTCAGGTAAGGGTATCCAGGATATGAATGGGAGGTTGAAGTCACCTAAAACAATAAGGTTCATTAGCACCCAGAGTCGAGTGGATGCTCTGCTCAGCTTAAGGAAAGCTGCTGAGAGTATATATCGAAGTCAGACCTAGGTGGAATATTCGAGCCAGACACATAAACAACATAGTCAAAAACTTGAATGCGAACAACAACAAACTCCAAAGTGCAGTCGTCGTCGATAATCGGAGCCAAAATAAGAACAAGATTAGATTTAACGGCGATAAGAACACCGCCGCCGATGCGTGAAGGACGGTCGCGCCTCTGGACAACATAATTGCCTGCAAATAGTTCAGTATCACAGACAAAAGAGTTAAGCCACGTGATGAAACATGAATCAATTAGTTTTTAAAGGCAAAGCTAGGGGAGTCTAAGGCGCACGAGCACGAGGATTATTTTTCGTTAAAGAATTCATGAACTATGGCATGTTCAGGCCATACGGAAGGATCCAAAGTGCAATTTTAAACGAAGATATATCGCTTCTTTGTTTAAAATTGAATTTTTAGACGGTAAATTCGATACCAGAAACATTCAGCTTGCTCCTCAAATGGGTCTTAACGTAATTTTCGAAGCACCAAAGCTAAGGCGGCAAACAAAGACAAAGTTCCTAGGAGCAACGCCGCACATGGGCGTCGGTTTTCGCTGAGCAACTCCCGAGATTGTAGTGTTGTAATTAAAGCGTGGTGAAAGGAGGCGAAGAAAGAGAGACCGCCGGTATCACAGGATGAGCGTCTCTGTTGCTGTCCACCGCTGAGACATTAGAAACGGCAGCACGCGATGTGGAAGTCTAGCACTAAAAGGCTGTCGACACACTTCGAATTCTCGGTCGAGTCCCATATAAAAACAAGAAAGTAAGCTAACTTAAGCTCGCCAAAGTTTATATACCCTTGCAGATTGCAATTGAACGAGCAAATGAAAAACTAAATTGTAAAATAATAATTAATGACTTAAACTTAAATTTAATGAAAATATAATATGTTGAGAAACAGCAAAATTAAAATTGTTTCTATTACTAGCACCCCGGCGAACTTCGTCTCGCCCCTAATTATTGTCTTTAGTCTTAGTAAAATTTTGTCTAATTGACCCGGTTAACGTTTTTTTTTTGACATTTAGGGAATTTCTGGTGGGAAAAATATACAACCTGAGCTAAAACATTAAAAACTAAGAAACATCAAATAACTACATACATTTTTTAAAATATTTTTTTTCCATTAATAATATTAATTTTTTTTATAGGCGTTAATGCACTACGGTCAGTACACTCAAGTGGCCCTTATGAAACCAGGCACGTGGCTGTTAGGGTTAGGCATTAGTAGTCGCGATGGAAAATATAGAAAAGAATACGAGGAAATAAACTACCGTCGTGCTGCCTGAATATTTGCTTGCATGCGTACTAAGTGGGTAAGGATTAAAGTTTTTAGTTTAGGAAGACTATCTACATGTGAAATTATTGAGTACAAATCATTATAACTTGCACACAGTACTCTAAAGGGTTCATGCAGTTCAAATGAGGTTCTACAATGGCGGAAAACTAAGGGTATATAGGATCTAGTATTTCTACTCGGTACGTGGAAATTGAGCTGACCTAACAAGTCAGTACTTTCCACGTCGCCATGAATAAGGTTATAAATAAAAGTAATGCCTAGCATAATTCTACGATTGGCTAAGGAGGGTAAGTTAATTAGGAGAAGTCTACTATGATAGGAGGGTAATCTCTGTTCAGGATCCCAGTTTAAGCCGCGTAGAGCGAAAAGCAAAAAGTTCTTTTGAACCGATTCTATGCGTTTACTGTGGACCCCATACTGGGGGCTCCAAACGCAAGATCCATATTCTAAGATAGGACGAACTAATGAAATATATAAAGTTTTAGTAACGTATGGGTCATCGAATTCTTTCGACCACCGTTTGATAAATCCCAGCATACTCCTGGCTTTATTTACCATGCACGAAATATGATCGATAAAGTCAAGTTTGGGATCCAGACGGACACCCAAATCATCAACTAAGTTAAGTCCTTCCAAAGAGCAGCAGTTTAGCGTGTAAGCTTGCATTTAGAGTTTAGTAAGTTTACACGGCACCAAGTTTGGAAATTATCAAGATCTGTTTGTAAATCAGACTGGCAAGCGACGTCCTTATATTGCACACAAAGCTTGACGTCATCCGCATACATAAGTACTCCAGAGTTAGTCAGAACTTCGGGCAGATCGTTAATAAATAATGTAAACAGTAAGGGACCCAAGTGGCTCCCTTGCGGGACACCGGAGGTGACCCTGAGAACATTAGATACGTAATTTTTAAAGAGGACTTTTTGCGTCCTGCCAGTCAGATAACTAGAGATCCACCTAAGAAGATCAATAGGAAATCCCATTAAATCGAGTTTCCTGAGAAGAAGAGAATGATTAACAGAATCGAATGCTTTGCTGAAGTCAGTATAAATTACATATGTTCAAAAGGTTATTTTGGAAGCCCCTTATAAAGAATGTAGTTGTTGATCTTCTCTTAATAAATCCATGCTGACATGGATAAATTACTGATCTACAAAGGTTCTGCAAATGTGGAGTAATGATATTTTCAAAGAGTTTAGGGATGGCCGATAACTTAGAGATTTCTCTATAGTTGAATATGTCTGATTTAAGTCAGTGGTAATAGAGTAAGTTGTTTGGGCAGAAAGATCGGCAATTGCCTGATCAGCATTTACGATGCGTTAATGGCTTACGTTTAGTGTTAACAAAATTATAAAACTTTTTAGGATCCTGTGAAAATTGAACGCTACAACGAGTCAAATAGTTTTTATAACACTGCGCGTTCGGCACGGTGAAGTTTGACCGAGCCGATACATATTTAGAGAGGTCAGTGCGAGAACCGGTTTTTTTAAATTTAGCGCACAGCCTCTAAGGCGACTCAATTCTTTTATAAACCAAGGGGGCTTATTCGAAATTGAGGGATAGTATAACAGAACACATTTTATCATTGTAAAAAATATCCACGGCAGCTGCAATGACAGTGCACATGTATAAATCGGACCAATCAAAATCGTAAATCGTAAACCGACTTGCGAAAGCAGTAGACTCTTTTGGCTGGACGATCGGATATATTCTGCATATCAGCACCAATGTCGAGTGTCTCACCGAAAGTCGGATGATAGGGATCTTCAGGTTGCGTCAACGGCGCAACCCTCGCTAAACTAACTCTTGCCGGATCAGAGACAAGACAAAGATCAAGCAAGCGCCCTAAGGAATTTCGTACATGGTTGACTTAAGACAGTGAAATGTCGAACAAGACAGCAAGTGTGTTAGAGGAGTTATTTACGGACCAAATAGCCCCAGGGATATTAAAATCACCCAGGACTACGAATGGCGGAAAGGTGGTTCTAAAAAATAGGAAGTTCCGACAATGGAGGAATGTAGGAACATGAAATAAAAATAGAGCTACCATTGAATAATAGCTTTTACAAAGAAATTCAACATCGCTGTATTCCTCGAAAGTTAATAATTCTGACGTGAGAGTGGAGTTAACCGCTATGGGGACCCCACCCCCGCGCCTGACAGCCCGATCTAGCCGATAAATCGTGAACTCAGCTGGAAAAACTTCGGAGCTTAGAATCTCCGGCTTTGTCAGGTTTCTGTGAACACAATAACACAATAACATGGGAGGCGAATGCAAAACTATCAGAATACAATTTCGTCAGCTTGCATTCTGGAGATTGACAGAGAGGTGTTTAGTTTTTTTGAACAGGGTTGGAGGACGTAGAGGGTGCAGTGGTCAGATCAGGCTTGGAAAGACTTATTCCAACAGGCTGTTTCGTTTTCTTAGCTTTACATTCTTTGACAACTACATACTCCGGCTAGAATGTGGTAGAGCATATCGTGCCTAAGAGTTCATTTGGGACATTTATTTTGAAAGATCAAATGTCCCTAGCTTAAGAAAATTTAAGTTTTTCCACCTTCAACTTTAAGTTTTCGGCTCTGACTTTGCCTCGTATAAAGGCAATGTCATCTTCCGATGTTTGACCAGGGGAAAGCCGCGAAACAAAAATCTGTTTCGTAGGTGGGATTGAAATAAGGGCATTTGACAAGACAGACTGAGTATCTGTCGTCCCATTATCGGCCGGTAGTCCGGCCCTCATACCCTGGGAGGTTAAATAGACCGGGCTACGGGGGGTCAAAATTTGTGATCTCCTAGGGGATGAAGCGGATATTACCGGACGAACGGTCAGTCCCACGGCACATTCGTATACCGAATCTTTTCTAATACTCGATCTCAGAATTCTGGGAGCTAATTCTGAGGTCGAGGGCTGTGCCGAGGGAGGCTTTTGCTGAGAGCGGGTTGCAGGGATCCGTCAACATGCTGCACTCCAGTTCCCGTTTTTTTGCGGCTTGGAGACTCATTTAAGCCCGATAAAACATTTTAATAAAGAAAGGAAGCTAACTTCGACTCGCCGAAGTTTGTATACCCTTGCAGATTGCAATTCAACTATAAAATGAAATACATATGAAACAATAATAATCAAATTTGATGAAAAGATTCTGAGAAACAGCGAAATTTTGGTTTTTTCTATTATTTTCCTGATTGTTCCAATGGCATCTATAGGATATAGTTGTCCGACTTACATGAAATTAAAACCGAAATTCTGAAATAATGATAAATGGTTAAATATCAAATTTGGTGAAAATATGTTGAAAACTGACAGTTATAATTTTTTTTTTTTAACATTTTCCATTCGTTCCTATGGCAGCTATATGATATAGTCCCCCGACACAGCCCGTTCCGACATATGTACAAGTGAGAGTATATAGAAGACTAACTGCAAAGTTTAATTTAGATAGCTTTAAAACCGTGGGACTAGTTTGCGTAGCAACGGACAGATGGACATGGCTTAATCGACTCCGCTGTTGATCCTGATCAAGAATATATATACTTTATAGGGTCGGTCTCCTTCACTGCGTTGCAAACTTCTGACTGAAAATTTAATACACTTCAAGGGTATAAAAACGAAATTTGAGGATAACAATGAATGGCCGAATCTCAAATTTGATGAAAATATGTTGAGAAACAACCTAGTTATGATTTTTCTACTATTTCCCTGATGTTCCTATGGTAGCTAAAAATATATTTTTATGAAATTTAAATCGAAATTTTGGAATAATAATAAGTGACGAAATCTTAAGTTTGATGAAAATATGTTGAGAAACAGCAAAGTAATGATTTTTTTAATTATTTTCCTGATTGTTCCTATGGCAGCTATATGGTATAGTCGTCCGATCGGCCCGTTGCACTGTTTTTAATATAAGTAACAGGGATATAATCAGCCATCGCTACTGAGGCTTTCGGTGCGTGAGATTTCATATTACAAGGTGCGTTCCAAAGTAAACAGGACTTTTTCAATGTAGCATCCCCTGGTGTTGCCATCTATATGTCAACTGGTGCGTTAGAATCTGCTATCGTTTATCGACTTCATGAAATTTCTACTATTGGAAGTGAGGTTATTGCGTTTTAAGTGTCAGTATGTTTTTGTCATCGGTGCGAAAATGAGCTTCGAACAAAGAGCCAGCATTAAATATTGTTTTAAAATTGGTAAAACTTTTACCGAAACGTTTCAATTGATGAAACAAGTTTATGGCGATGATTGCCTATCGTTAATGTTCAACGTTAATGCGGTATTCTACCTTGGAGTTTTGAAGCGTTTGGTGTCCCGTATTCGACGTGTTCGTCCCGAATATCGCGAAGATGGACGTTGGCGTTTGTTGCACGATAATGCGCCGTCTCATCGATCTCATCGATCGACGCTTGTGTCCGACTATTTGACCAAAAGTCATATTTTAACCATCAACCACTCCCCGTATTCACTTGATATGGCACCGTGCGACTTCTACCTTTTCGGAAAAATGCATTTACCGATGAAAGGAAAGCGTTATGCAGACGTAGAGGCCATTCAAAAGGCTTGCACCGGCATACTCGTTCGACATGCTTCGGTTTTTTGTGTAGTCCGCAATGCTAAGACTATTTTTTATGTTTTTATGTTTTTATACCAGTTGGAGGACAGACAGACGGACAGACCGACAGACGGACATGGCTAGATCGATTCGGCTGTTGATGCTGATCAAGAATATATATTTTCATCAAATTTGAGATTCGGCCATTCATTACTATTCTCGAATTTCGTTTTTTATTTTAGAGCTCAATTGCAGTCTGCAAGGGTATATAAACTTCGGCGAGTCGAAGTTACCTTTCTTTCTTGTTTAAAATGTTTTATCGGGGTTAACTTCTTCTTTTTTATTTTTTAAAATTATCAAAGCACGAAGTGTTTAGACACGGTGTATTATACTTGGCTTATGATATCAATAAGGTAATGTATTGGCTCATTCATTATGATTTATTACGAATTAAATGAGTTAACGAAGCGTATTTAGTCACTGACGATCACTTTCGCGCTGCGCAGTCGCAGACGACTGGTGGCACGACTCGAATCCGGAATGCAAAGCACAAAGCGCGTTAGCCATTGCCAATAAGCAAAAACACACCTTTTGGGGCAGCGTTCTTCTAACAACACATTTGGACTTCCACAGTTGGTAGGGCACCCTGTTGATCGCGCAATACCTACCCGTGTCGAGTTGTATAGAATAACATTCCCCGTCGTTCGGCTTTCGACTGCTGCTTTGCATCGCGTGCAAGTTAGAACTTCGCGCAGCTCGCCTCACCGTGCAGCGATCAGTGGCAGTGGGTGGGCGAGTTTGCGCGACCTGCAGACGCTTTACATTCTACAAGTAGACGGCGGTCAGACGGCGGTACGGCGAGCCAGAATCGGGGCTTACATCACCGGCAAGCGGCGTCCAACCTGCGGCTGCTGAGCTCTTGAAAATTGCACATCTATTCGGCAGCGGTGACTGTGCGACTGTTGCTGCTGCTGCTGCTATATGCGAGCATGTTATTGAGCTACACTCTCAGTCAGCGGCAATTTCTATTAAGACCTGCTTGCGCGAACGAACATATTTGTATTTATGGTCATAACTGCCACTTCGGACGCCCACACTCTTTTGGCTGGCTCGCGGAACACACAGAATGATGTTTGCTGCTACTTCTGAGTACGAGAAGCTCAGGTCTTACATTAAGTTCACTATTATCAATCGTTGATGATGTTTGCTGCTACTTCTGAGTACGAGTAGCTCAGGTCTTACATTAAGTTCACTATTATCAATCGTTGACACGATGGGAAATTTTGATTTCCTATTTTCGCTAATTCTGAAAATAGGTCTCTGTCACTTAATCCGGTGTTATTGTTAAGCGGATGTTTTAATATTTAGTTGAGTGAGACTTCTTAACGAGCGGCATGCATTTTCGAGTTAAAGAAAAGTGATGACCGTGAACAAAAAATGGTGACAAATTTAATCTATGTCTGAATACATGAACTCTTGTGTAAGTAAAACCAAAATAGCTCTTCCTTTTACTGTTATACCATAACAAAAAAAAGTGCTCTGCAAGGGTCCAATAATATTAGTACTCCTTTTTTCCTTAAACAAAAATATACTTAATGTTTAGGATGATTTAAATAATGTTCAACGGTTTCGAGTTGTACTATGCTATCATATAAACTGCCAGAAAAATGTTTGTTTCTGCATATATGTATGTACATAATTGCATGAAACCTAATTATGAAAATGTTGTACGGTTAAAAAAGGAAGATGTCGGTGTACGTAGACCTATAAAGTTACCAACTTGAATAATAACTATCCCAAGAAGACTCGTCAGCCACCACAACCGTAGGTTTTTAATCTATTGAGCTGCGATTCAATTGGATAGAAAATAATTGGTAAAATAAATAGTTTTATGGTAAAAGTTTATTATTTGCAACTTTATTTTTTAGTTTCTTCTTTGTGTTTTGTTTTCATGTTTAAATGTCTATAAAGTATATATAATATATATTTCTGTGTTTTTGTTGTTTTATTTTTTTTTTGTAATTTTTCCCTTTTTTTTTGTTTTTTATTTTATATATTTTTTATTTAACTTGCCTGTTGTTTTTGTTTATATACCTATTACACATTTGCATACGTTTTTGTGTATAATAATTATTAATCAATAATAATTTAATTGTTATAATTATAACTTGGTTTACAATCGTCTGCAGTTGTCAATATCCAGTTTCCTGATTCCCAATTTCCCACTGCTGTCTTGTACGTCGCTCCTTAGCGACGCCCAGTTTGGCTATCGAAACTAAATATACACTGCTGCCATATTTGAAACTGGCCATAATTAATGCTAGGGCTGCTGGAGGCTTCATATTTCCGTTATCATGGTTTTTATACTTCGTCATTCTGTTATTATTGTTATGTGTTCGCCGCGGTGTTAATCCAGGACCATCTCCTGTTGAAGTAGTTGCCATTGGTTCAGTGTGTTCGGGAATATATGTAGTAGCGCTTGGGAAACAAAGTGATCAAAAAATCCGTTTGTGGGTTCTGTTACTGTGTTTGTGGGAGTGTCAGATGGTGGCGGCTTCTTTAATCGATCGGTAGTTATTGTTACTGTAGTATGTACGATTCTATTATTACGCTGGGTTTATTTATATTGTATCTTGCAGTATGTCGCATAAATAATGTTAAAATATACCTTCTTGTAATAATGCTTTGAGTATTAAAATATTTATAGTTTTGTTCGTAATTAATTAATAGTTTTCTTGTTCGATAGCATTTACTTGTGTCGTGGGCATCCGGCTGCCTTCCGCGGGGCGGTGAGGCGCGGAGAGTGCCGATTGATTATATAAGATATATATCTGTATGTTTTTTCGGTGTTTACTTTCATCCTTTTTTTTCATGAACGAATGCACAATTTTACATTTTTCGTCATTTTGGTTTTAGATTTTAATGTACACCTATGTATTGTATATAGCGTATATTTATTTATATTGTTATACAAAGACCTTTTTTTGGTATTATAAATAATGTACTTATTTCTTTTAACTGTCTGCTGTCCCGATCAACTACTTTTGACTATTTTTCCATTACCGTCCCGCTTCTATATTCCCCGTTAGTTCGGCAATTGATTTGTGTAAATAAACATTTGTTATGTTACTTTACAGTTCATTATAATATTTAATTATGAGTGTTATAGCTGGGTGCATGGTGATTGATCCTAAATGTCTGTACTTGAAAAGATGTTTGAAATGGGAAGTGTAAAAAGTAAGGAATATATTGAGAAAAACTCTCGAACGGCTCCTGGCTCATAGTCTAAGTGATCCTGTTTATTTTCTATTTATACATTATTCTTTTTGATTCTGAAACCATTTGCATTTAACATTTAATCTTGAGTTCTTCATATTGATTTCGTATTGATTGGATTTCTTCACTTCTGAAGTCGTTCTTAAAAGTTTTCAAAGCAACTGATTTCTAATTACGTTGGGTGTGAGGAAGACCTACCCATGTGACTGCCGTATTGAAATTAGTTTTGCTTAAACTGATTTATAATAAGAATTTTTTATCTGCTCTTTTGTCTTTACATTTAGGCTACTAATATGAAGTGCAAGTTTTCTTATTTGTTAATGTTATTTTCTGAATTTCAATGTTCCGTTTTTGATTTAGATTTAATTTGTTTTCATTCGCTTTTTCTTCTAATATCTTATTGTTTTCGTTAAAGGTGCTCTTCAAAAATCTCAAATAATGGATTGATGGCTCTTAATTGTATTCGTGTGGGTTTTTTTCTGGCTTCGGAGCGGCAAAGTCTAATATTATTGCATAAAACCTTGATCATTGCAAATCAATTAAAATTGAGGTTGAGTACCGAAATTGAACTACATGTAGTTGCTTACGTGTGAGTGAGTGGTGTGTGTGTGCTTTGCATAATGCTAAATACGGACGGATTTCTAAACGGAACGCATATACAGTGTACAAAAAAGCTTTCGTTGCTGCATCTGAGACGCATCCCAAGCTACACGAAGAAATGTCCAGGTGAGTGTGTGTCCTTATGATGTGTGCCGATGCTAAAATCTATACTAGCAACTATTTATGTATTACTCAGTATGTATGTATTCAATATGCAATAATTGAACCCTCTGGTTCGAGGCTCTGTTTGAGGGGCAATATTCTATATACAATATAAATTCGCTTTGACCATTCGGTTTTATTAGCTTAGCCTGCAGTCGACTGCATGGGTTATATCTTTGTATCTCGTACCTCGATCTAACATTTGGCTAAGTACTAAAAGATAACAGTTTTATCTACAAAAAATAACTTTGGGCCTGTTCAACACCAATATCTCTGACCGTACCCTTAATTCTTCCCGTACCACTTCTTCCGATTCAATTTGTTTAATTGCAAAATTGGATTACAATTCTTGGTTGACCTTAGCACGCTAATAAATCTTTCTTTGTTCATAGTAATAGTAATAATTGTCATAATAATAGTATAATATGTTCTGCTTTTAAAAATGTTTAAATTTCCTCTTTTTTCCTTTTCTTTTATTTTTGTTTTAATATTTTTTTTTTCTTTTATTTTAAATGCACTTTCTGAGCTTTCTTACAAGCGCCGCCAATTATTGTTGCTGTTTTGTTAGATTCCTATGGGTGTATATAAATATCTTATATGTATACCTGCCTACTGCCTCCTTTCTTTGTCCCGACTATGCCCTTGGTTGATGATCTATCTCTAAGCCTATCCAAGCAAAATCTAGTCGGTAAGCAAAGCTTCAAAAATGTGCCTCGAGCTTAAAAGTATCGTACCGAATAAGATGCCAGTGCAAAGCTTTTGGTGAAATTATATTGAATGAATAGGAATGACGTAGTATCAGTATGATGTTATCATATACATATATCGTAAGTTCGGTATTCTATTTAAATTTAACTGCATGTATTACCCTGTATCCAATATGTCTTTTGCGTTTATGTAGAAACAAAAGCCAAACATGTTTAAAGCAAAGTGCTTAAGGCTTAGCAAAAAAATGCCCTCTGCTCCCGCCCTTCTAATCAATCCCAAGCGTCTTCCCCCCCGTCTTTCCCCTACTTGTTGGGCCCGTGTAACTGTGTCCTTGTGTTGGTTTAAGAGTGGCTTAGGTGTCCGTGTGTAGGTGTAGTTAGAAAACTAGTGTATGCAATTTTGGTAAGTCCTTGGTTATGGTGGGGTTAAGTGCTTGTTTCTATCGTTATTTATCGTTAGCATTATCGTTAGTATAGGCTATACGTTTACTTCCTCTTAAATACCTGCAGAAAAGTGTATCTAAATATATTTTTGATTAGTAAGTTCTAAACTTGGACTCCAGTGTTCTTGGTTGTTCTTCATGTTCTTTGTTCTTGTTCTTGTGTCTGTGTCGTAAGCTTCTTTCACTACTTTGTCTAACCTTGTCCTTGACTAGTATAATATAGTTGTGTATAGTTTATATAATAAATAAAGAAGTTAGTTTGTATTAGTAATGGTTCGCATAGTGTAATAAACATTCTATAAGAATGCCACCCTCGCATTTTGTACAATAAAAATACATTATGCGCAGGACAAAATCTATTCGCATATATTTATAGATCTATACGTACCTATAAATGAGTTACGCACAGATTAAGTTTAAGGAACGATCATCGATAAGAGACTTCATTTTCAATTAGTAATGTACAATGCTTAACTTAGCTTAGCGCTATTTTTAGCTGACTTCAAACCGTTAATTGAAATCCGAAGGAAACGAAGAAACAAACGAAAAACGCAATGCCAATGGGGTCCCTTCGATTTCATATCTCCTTGCTGGTAGCTAAACAGCTTGAGAATCACCGAAAAGGGTGCCAAGCTCCGCAACATTCTTTCGGATATCCGCTTATGTGATATGACAGGTGTAAGTTGTGTGTGAATGCAATGGAGACGGGAAAAAACACGGTGTGTGATGATGCCAAGTGCGTGTTTTAGACTTATTGATTTTGGCAAAATTTGCAAAGAAGCGGCCAATTGAATTTTTCTCCATCAAGATGGGCGAAACCTGTCCATTGTCGGTTAATCTGATGGTTTATTTATGGTTTTTATTTCTAGGAATGCTTTAATTTTTACGAGTTCCAATTTTTACACTTTATGCTCAAGGTACAATTGTTTTCTTCTATTTTTATTTATGTTAATTATTTTGTTTTACTCTTCGTTCATCACATTTGATTTTGAATTTCAATTAAGCGACTTTAACGAACGTGTATATTTTATTTTATTCGTTTATCGATTTATTTTTGATTTTGCTTTCGTGGTTGCTCGATATCACCGATCTTCAATAAAAAAAAAAAACAAAAAAAATCAATAACAGCAGAATAAGCGCAAGCAATAAATAAATTTGATTTTGTTCACTTTTTTAAACGTTCATGTCACAGCCCTTATGTGTTTTAGTTTTTTTATTTTTAGTTTATAAAATTATTTGTAGGGGGACAATCCGTAAATCATATTTAAATCGGAGGTAATGGGATTAGTCAAAATTCTCAGTCCTGTGATATTGGATCGGGATGGTGAGTTGGGGTGTGTGACCTAGTCTCTGTCCTGGTATCTGCCAATCAAAATTGAAAAGCCGTTGGACACGGGCTCGAAAAATAAGAAGAAAATAAAACAAGTTTGTTTGCTTTGTATTTTTTCGTTTTTTTTAATAGGTTTTGCTTTTATTTGTTCTGCTTATTTATGTTTAGTTTAGTTTATTGTGTGTTATGCGCTGGAAATAATAGTTACTATAATTTCGGGGTTTAGTATCTTTCCACTTGGTATATAATTTGCATATTTTGCCAAAATCATTATCTCACTAAATTTATTAGTTGTTTGATTCTTTGTGTATAAATGATTTAAAATATTTTGTATAATATTAGATAATAATAAATATAATAATAATGATAATAATAATGATAACTGTAATAATATATATTCATTTCAATACTTGTGTTCGTATTTTTAATACAGGGAGAAATCATAATTTGTAATCATAATCATAGTACATAATAATGATAAATTATTATCGTAATAGTTGGACTTTTTCTTTATATTTCATATTATTTATTAATGTTTTAAGTTCGTTATTGTATGCAATAATTAACTTGAATTTGACTAGATCGATTCATACAAGATCGTAAATACATATAGTGTGTGTGTGTGTGTGTATTTGGATGAGTTTGTCAGAAGTAAAATTCTAGCTTAGCGTTTTCATTCAAAGCTGTCCAAATTTTTGGGTGTTTTTTGCTGAACTACTTTTAATAGGCGCTAAAATCAGTTTGATAATTTTGCATATTTGTATATGTACTTGTATATGTATTTGTATTTGTTGTTGTAGTTGTATATAACTATATATGTATGCAAGTGTCGTTAAATAACTGGGATTCTTATTCGTTTCTTCTCTGTGTGGGACTTTCATCCGCCTTAAGGTTTCATTCTCTATATTTACAATATTACTCCTGCCGCGACTTAACATTTTGTGTTTCAAAAAAGGACCAAATGAATCTGATTAAATCGATTTGACATTGAATATAATTCTCCCTCCTTCTGATTTGCTCCCATATCCTATTTATCCGGAATTTTAATACTGCCCCAGTGACCCGATTGGCTATTCTCACAACATCGGCATAGACTGTAACAAAAATTGATATTTGCAATGCTTGAGAGAGGGGAACCCATAAGATCTGTTCCAAAGAATATGCTTCACTGGTAACAGAATTAACTTTAACCTTGCTAACAATTTTCTTCCATATTTATATATATTGTTTTTATTTTTTATAGTGTATCTGTTAATAATTAAATGTTATATTAGTATCAAATATGTCCCGCAGATAGAGGTTCGTCTGCGGGACCCACAGACTAGGCGACTCTAAACTTATAATTTTCACTATACAAACTCTAAATAATTGTTAATGTTTCTCCTCTTCCCTTGCCCTTTCCACTTTCCACTCTCCATTCTTTTTCATTTCTTTATCAATTACCTTATTTTTGGCATATTTAGCTGTAGATTAGACTTTTCGGTCCTTCTCTTTGTTTTCCTTCTTTTGTACAGATTTTGCTGTTAAATTGATTCACTTAACAGGCAATTGAGATAATTTTGGGTAAAGATCTCAATTCTAACGTTTTCTTTTTATTGACAATTATATTAAGTTGAATTTTGAAGTAACCAAAACGAAGTGAATTGAAGTCATTGAATAGGCCCAAATTAGTGGTATATATATATTTTTTTAAATATCCCATTGCTTGCTGATTGGGACTTAAACTTAAATAAAACTGGTAAAAAAAATAATAATTTATGTCGGCTTCGGGATAAATAGTTGCTTAACCGGGTTAGGGCGCGCTATGGTCAACTTGATCGGTATCTTTCTCGATGTTGGTTGTGAAAATAAGGGGCTAAAACTTTAATTTCTTTGCTGCTCTGAATATCTATTTTGTATATACTTTTGTATATATTTTTATAGTAATACTTTCATAGCAAAATGTTTGTTATGTTTTACTTTTTCGTTTTTTTTCTGTAGCCTATTCGCTCATTTAAATATTTGTTATCCTCTCTTTATGTTTTTATTTAGGTTTTGTTCTTGCTTTTATTATTTTATATATCTATATATATATATGCATGTATATCTGTAAGTACCTGTAGTTGTTTTTGTTGCAAGCAGCTAAGTTTAAGTGTAAAGTTTTTGATTTTATTTAAAATGTATTTTATTATTCTATAAAATCGTTTACGATTTCGTTAATGCAATCTTAAAACAAATGGTATCGAAAGTAACAAATTGCTAATTGTAAACAAGTAGAAGAAGTTCCTTTATCAGAAATTATAGGCCAACATAAAGGATCGCTGTATATATGGTAATATATTTATCTTTTCTAGTTTTCCTTCTAAGCTTTCTCCCCTTTGATTCTCTTTAATAGTTCTAACAAATTTATATTATAATATTTCTTAAATTAGTACTCATTTATATTTCATAAAAAATGATATATCTGCTTGTCATCCAACGTAGCCTTAAAAGCATGGCGCATATTAGGTGGCTTGCTCTGTCCCGTTTATTTCTAACTTCCTATATCCGTTTTGTTTTACTTAAAATTAATTAAATTCGAATTTTTGTGTAATTTTTCATCCGCACATATATATATAGATATATGCGTTCTCTTATCCACCCATTAAATCGTTTGCCTTGTTGCTTACCACTAAATGCTAAAAAGTTCCAGACCTACTTTGTCTTCTTTCTCACCTATATAGCTTCCTCTATTTTCATTCTATATTTTAACTCTTCCCCTGAACCTCTGCCCTCTAATTACTCGGTTAACTGCAAAAATCCCTTCCAGTTCGTCATCATCAGATTAACAAATTCACTTTTAATAGTTGTTCTTTTGGGTTTGGTTTTTAAGTTTTTTTCCTCAAATTTGTTAATTTTTATAAATTTTCATCTGAAGTTACTCTTATAAAATGCTTTATGCACCTCTCGTCCCTAATTGTTTTTTTTTTTTTATTTTTGTTTATTTATTTGAAAACCCAGATAATTTTGGTCTCTTGCCAGTCAGTTTTTGTCTCAAGTTTTATGTTCCGTGTAGGGTTGTGTGTTGGTGTGCAATGTTACTGTTGTTAACAAAACTATCAATATCAATGTTTGTTTCTTGCTTATATAAATATATATTTTATATTAAATCGATATTTTGGCAAAAAATCTGTCCCTTCTGCTCTTCTCATCCTTATAATTTTGTTTGTCATAATTTTTGTTTGGGTTTCTGTTATTAGTTTGCTGCTCTGCATTCAGTTGAATGTACAATCGGATAAATATATAAATATATTCAATTTTCAGCTCTAATGCGTTTTCTTTTTTTCATTTACATTTTTTTGTTTACTATTTTTTATTTTCTTTTTTTAACATACGCGTAGTATGCATTCAATTTCTATAATCAATTTTTTTCGCCAGGCTGAAGATCATCTGAAATGAAGAAATGGAGTTTCATGAGTAGACGCCAACTTACTATTTTTCGCATTGGAATCTCTCGATTAATTCAAAGTAATTCAAATAAGGTGAGTAATGCAAATACATTTAAAATCGTACCGCGTTACGCATCTTATTTATTTGCATTTAGTTCAGTAGTGCTCAAAAAGCGCCTAAGAGATATTTTTCTTTTCAGAGAGATAATAATGATGAATCGGATCCCAGTTCTAAGTCAGGTAACTCTTTGCTCACCCAATCATTAGTTGCTCCTTTCCCTATTGCAGCTGCAGTTGCGGCGATCGATTTGTTCCCCTAGGCCTTTCGCTTTTGCTGCTGCCACATGAATAGTTTCTCGACTAACTCTACCTTGGAGCAGTTGGTATTGGGTGGATCGTTAGACTGCGACTCTGGATCGGTCATGTTGCTGTTGCTATTGTGAGTGTTGTTGTTGATACTGTTGTCACCGCTGTTGTCGTTGGAGTTTCTGCTGCTGCTGTCATTGCTGTAGCGGTAGCAGTAGGTACCGCTGCGCCAGCTGGCGAATGTGTAGGGCATGGCGCTGTGGTCGTTATGGGCATTATGGGCGTTATGGGTGGAGCTCTCAGACGTGAATGTTGGCCCAAAGCCGCCGCCAAGGTGGTTATAGTGAGCTGATGTTGTCGCTGTTACGGGGGCTGTGGAGACTGCTGCTGTTGAAGGTGCGGCGGAAAATGCTGTAGTAGTTGGTACAGCTGCAGGAAAGCAGGCGGCTGATGTTGGGGCTCCAGTTTGTTGGTGTGAATTGCGTTTAAGGAACTCCGATTGTTAATAGGGTCGACTGGCATCCTTTGGCCGCTTCAATTGAACTTTCAGTCTTTTCATGCCAATCTGGAAGCCATTCATTGCCTGAATGGCCGCTTGAGCGCTGGCGGGATTATCGAAAGAAACAAAACCTGCGGCGAAAGTAAGCATTTTAGTTTCAGTCGAACAGAAAAAACCGATTAAGGGTTACCGAAACATTTGCTCTGGTTTGTAGCACGATCAATGAAGACCTTGGAGCTGATCACATTGCCGAACGGCAGGAACATTTGCATTAACTCGGCGTCACCAAACTCTTGGGGCAAATGGTAGATAAACAGATTGCAGCCCTCGGGTCCGGATATTGAACATCCTGGGAACATCAGAAAATCTTAAAGGAAGACATTTCAAAGAGAGAAACAAAGTAGAGAACAAATTAAATTTAACAATGAGGAAAATAATAATCGAAAGCTTTATGAGTTATGTCTGCTCTTCTGTCTCGATTGTATTACATTGATTTCGTTAGTTTTGGGTTTGATTGGATCGATTTAATATCGGAGGTCCGTGTTCTGATCTGTATGGCTTATCTTGTTTCTGGACGAGTCAACTAAGGCTAGGGCGCAATATAAGTCCGTGGAAAACTGGAAACCAAAACCAAACCCATAAACGACATGATTTCATACATGTGTAGATGTATAATTTAGGTTATAGAGGTTCCTACTGAATCTGCCGCTCTATTCTTTAGTATCTTTCTTGGGGCTCTTGGTAATGGCCTTGACCCCGCCCCAGATTCTATATGACAATTATGTATATGAGATTATTTTATATGAAGTCCACATCCAGAGAAACTCTTTGAGTGATTGAAGAACGGTATGTGACTAGGGCATGCAGGTAAGTTCTAAAGGATACACAGAGAACAACAGACTACGGCGTAACAGATATCGAGGTGGAGTCAAACGAACTTTACACTGAAGTTAGGTTTATAGTTAGGATATATATAGGTAGTATACACACACACGAACAGAAATGAATGTGGCACATACACACAGAGGCACAACCACACCCACACACACTGCATTACAAGGAGACAATGGATTGCCTATGTCTCAGTTTCTGCCAAAAGGCAGGACGATGAGCAAAACGAACCGAAAAGAAACATAAAATTTTATGAGCCAATGTCTTGGAAATACGCCGACGCTCTTTATATGATTTTAAGCAGTTTATATGTAATTTTTACGATCGCATAAAATGCCGTTGAATGCAGCCATTAAAAACGATTTACGCCTTGCTCGCCAACCCCGTTCAAAAGGGTTGCAAACCCATCCCGTCCCATCTCGACTGGCTATTCAATCTACTTTCGGGAGTGGGTTGCGCTGGGACAAAATGTTTATCAAAATACAATAAGGGCAAACGTGGTACAGTATGCAAAGTAATTAATTTTGATGAGCTTTTGTTTTAAATTAAATTTCTTCCGTAACAACAGAAAAAGAAGAAAAGGAAATTAATTGCTGCTCAGGGACGGCTCGATTGAAAGAGATAGCCTTCGTTTTTGTCTGTGTGTAGGGGTGTGTGTTACATGTTTACAATGACAAAAAATCAAACAAAATGGAGAATCAGAAGAAACATTTACAATATGTAAACAGATAAACAGATAACAGCATTTGCGTTTGTCCGGATTTATTCGATATTTGCAAATGCAAAGTCAAATGCAATATACTTTTACAAGAACAGAAACCAACGTGTACCGAAAATCCTGAGTAAGAGATCGGGAATATGGAATCGGGAATAGGGAGTCGAGAGTCGGGGATCAGGGTTCAGGGAGTGATCAACAAAATAATAATTAAAAGCTTACCTTCACGCTGAGTGGGTGCAACCGCCGCTAGGGGAGGTGGTAAAGCTTGTGGAAACTGTCCATAGACGGCGGGAAAGGCTGCGTTATATATAAATAATTTTTTTTTGTTTTTACACAAAGTCCGAAACATTTATAAAGACAACACAACAATAATGAAGACGTTTATATGTATAACTGATTAATATATAAAATCGATATCATATGTTAGTAAGTAATCGGCAATCCATGATACAAATTTCTAAAAACAAAACTAAACATATTCAGCCAGTTTTAGTACATGGACTGGACTCGAGAGCGGCTAAGAACTGATATGTTTCAAAACGCGCATAAGGGAAGTATCTATGTATGAATGTAAGGGGCTGTTCAAGCTACAATTAAAATTAGTGTAGTTTACAGATATTGTGAACTATAACAACATGAAATGAGTCAAAATACAGCCAAAACTCGGAAGGCAGCAAGTATGACAAATTTATGAAGAAGCTCAGATAGACACTCAGTTCTTGGTTTATTTGCGAAACGAAGGATTACGGTTTTAATACGGATTGCTGTGCTTCAACTGCACAATAAATAAAAAGGTTTATTTTTAGAAATTAGAGGTTTGTAACACTTTACTAACAATGAATATTTATGGCATGGCACAACAATTATAAATTATTCGATAAAAACAATTATGAATCAGTGGTCGGTTTTTTCTGTTTGTGGTGGCGTTATTCGGAACATGAAGGATGCTAATTATAAAATAATGGTACATAATGGGCGGTGCAGATTATGGGCTTTGGATAAACTGCAAAATGCAATTTTTAAATTTCAGATTTTTACTGCCTCCTCCTTCAGCGTTTAAACTTATACGTAGGCTTAATATTTAGTATGATCTAGCAATGGGGCACTCACCAACTCCTGGAAACGGTGGTAGACCAGGGAAGGCATGTTGCAGGGTAGCAGCATCACCATTTGGCAAACCTTGTGGCGGTATAGTCAAGTGCAGCGGATCTGAAAGGAGCAGTTCAGTAAAAGATAGTTAGATGGGAAATCAAGAATATGTAAAAGGTAATAAGAATGGGTGAATGTAATTCAATAGAATCAATAAAACCAAAGTTTTATAATAACAAGGTGCATAACGCCCATATAATAGATTCGGCATACGAAGGCAATATTTTTGCGTACAGATCTAGAATGTTGTTGTGCATACATGTCGCCCGATGGTTGAAAGAAATTGACTCTCTGTAACTGACGTATTAAACCAAAAATGTAGATCCCGATCTTAAGGCGTTATTCATCTTGTTATTAAAATATCTGTGACAAAACTTACGTCCTGGGAATGCCGTTTGAGGAATGCCGTTCGTGAAGACTCCATCCGCTGCAGCGGCTGCAGCGGCGGCTGCGGCAGCTCCACCGGGCTGGCCGTTGGGCGTGTTGGCGCCCATGTTAAAGTTAGGCATGGTCGGCGAGGGAAGCGACGGCGGCTGACCGGTGCCATTGAGGCCATGAGGTATCTGCGTTGCCAGGGCCGCCATCGGGTTCATGTAGGCGGCTGCCGAGCCTGGTGCTGTGGCAGCGGCGGCCATCAGGGCTGCCTGCTGCTGTTGCTGCAGGAAAAAGGGAGAGAAGAGAGGACTGCATGTGAAAGCTGTTCGGGGGGGCGAGGGGATCGTAAGTACTTACTTGAGCGTAGGCGCCGTACGGACTGAACTGATTAAAGACGAACGGGTTCAGGAGGTTCATGTGACCGGCCATTTGCTGCATGCGCCTTATTTGTCGCTCCTTCTCCGTGTCGGCGTATTTGACGACCAGGCTGGAGGATGCACCCTGCAAAGTACAGAAGCGGATGAGAGTCAATGATAGGTTTGTGACCGAGTGTCGAGTAGATTGGCATTGCATATTTATAGGCGGCTTTTCCGCTTTGCCTTCTGTGTCTCTGTGTCTCTCGGGAACAGGAAATCCTATTAGGGGCCATTATTTTGCGAAGACAGCGCTGCGCACCTGCCCGCCCTGCACCTGCCCGGTTACTGTCTCTTTTGCTTTGTTCGACAGCAGCTCATTATTATCTTATTACAATTATATACAAAAAAGATATATCAAAATAATTGGCATACGCACACTTCAATTTGCATTTCTATTCAAAGCAGCTTATGGACTTCGTTCCCCCTATTCCCCTTTTCCCCTCGCTCTCCACCTGCTGAGCCGTTATCTATTGTCGTCTGTCATTGATTTCGAAATAAATACTTTTAACGAAGACTGGGGCCGGGGTCTAGGTCTTGGCTCTTACATTTTCTTTGCCTGCGATGTCAATTAATTAGCATAATAATGGCAGGCTTCACATTTCGTAACCGTCCTGCCGCCGCTCCTCCCCACCGCTCACCGAGAGCTATCGACTTACGTATGACAATTTGAATTGAATAGGCATTTGCAATATTCGGTAACATTGTGTTTTTGTATTAATTAAGACTGTTTTTGTAATTGGAAACCTTTTCACTGCTAAGATGATGATGACGGATGGTGGCCCGGGGGTTGAGGCTGTGCTCCAGCAGGCGAGAAGGCGGAGGTAGAAGCGCTTTTATGATTTTGCAAATCATTAATCAAAGTAACAAAGATATTGTGTAGCATAATTCCCCTTGGCTATGTGTGTGTGAATGCTGTTAATGAGACTAAGGGAGAACAGGTGCCTCATGTACAATGGTTATCTTCCCTGCCTTGAACATAATTTTAATTAATGAAATATGAAACTCGAGTTTATGCAAAGGCCATACGCTGTGGGTTCGGCCTTAGGGTGTGCTTACGCGGCCTTAGGGTGATGATGCTCCAAGGGTTTTAATGAGCACCGCGTTGCTAAAGCTCCTATATCACAGAAATTAATTTGAACTGGCTTCTGTCGAACCTAAGACTCTACTCCATCAATGTGCGTTGATGACCCACGCCTGAGGTGAGTCTGAGTACCGCTTTTGAGGCATCCCCCTATGCAATTTAAACGTGAATTGCCTTCCATTGAAAGCGATAAACCTCCATTATCCGTAGCTAATCTGTGGTCCTAATTGCCCTTGCTGTCGGTTAACTATGCAACAGGCCCGACCGAAGGCAGTGACTGCCCTGGCTCATAAATTAATTCATTAACGTCAATTTAATTGTCTAATAATCCTCGGCTCATGTCAGCCCAGCCCCTTGCCAATGCTTGATGGCCAAAAAGCTTTTCGGATAAAAAGAACAACACTTTCGTGAGGCTCCTCCAGCCGGAGTAGTTATGGGGCCTGCAACAAGCTGAAAGCTCAGTGCCTGGAGGCAGTCATTCAGTCTCCGTTTGAACGTTTATTATGTGCTCTATATCTGCAGTTGTTTGGCCTGCTCACTTCCGCTTCCGCTTGACGAAGACGACAACGTTGGTACTTGCAACGGCGACACGATATTCCCATTCAAGTGAATTGCTGCCGCCAAATGAAATGAAAAATTCAACACCACACACAGACACATCCTTGCGAGGACTCGATCCAGTTGGCAGCACGCCTAACCAGAACGAATCGTCGTCTTGCCTCAGTGGGAATGCAACAGGCGGCAGGCAGCAGGCACAAGGCGGCAGTATACTGCCAACTAACAAGCCAACTAACTGGAGAGGCTCTGTTTCTGGTCCTGGGCTTGGGTGCTTGGTTCCTGGTGCCTGCTGCCTGGTGCTGGACTCGTGCCAGGCGGCACTTTTGGCAGCAATCGCATGTTGCATGCCACTTTTCGGGGTGGCACAAACGTGACGCCATTAGACGGGCCAGAGTCCTTAGCCTTTCCTCTGCCCGTCCGCCAGTTCCTCGACCGAATATTTTTTATTGTTTTTTAATGCGACTCGCTCAGAGTTCTCTGCCTCTCTTCGATTTCGGTCCCGGGTTTTTTACTCCCATTTTTTCCGTTTTTTTTTTTTTTGGCAAAGTTTCAGACCGCACGGCGGCCAATTACAATTGAAGGGCTTACAGTGCATTTAAAAAGTAATTTGTCTGCCGCCCCAAAAGCCGCGCACGTATTTGTATATTTCAATGCAAATGCAAATGGAAATGGAAATGTATATGCAGCCAAGACTATCCCAGGGTGAACCTGTCGTATCGGCTCGGGAGGTGGCCCGGGGTAATCACAGTAACCCGTGTTCACTAATGGTTCTACAAGCCGCAAGGGCAGCCGGTGAGCTTGGGGACAGGCACAGGGGCGATGAAATGCAGCCAGGACTCTCACACACACACATTCTCTGCCACATAATAAACTCGCGCCGGGAAGTATGCAACGGTTACCGAATTCAATCGGCGGTGTGGGATGGACGGAGTCGGTGGGGGCTGCCACTACGTGTCTGGGGACATGTTAACATGGCAGTCGTGCCAAAAATTATTATTCCCGCCTCGCCACGTACGCTCCGGCATTGCCTTTGGCTCTGGCACTGGTTCTGGCTTTGCATCTGTGCCGCTCACTCTGCTTTTTGCTTGTTGCATACTCTTAGGCACGAGTGTGAGCGGCGATTTGTCAACACCTAAAAGGACAACATATTTCTTCTCCACGGCGCGGTGTAAAAAAGCTGTCGGCAAATGGCCGGCAAATGGATTTAACAAATGAATTATATATATTTTTATTTGCAACTGATTTGCATTTTATGGTCTCACTGTTTCAATTTCGCGGCGAGCATGGCTTTTTCTCTGCATGTTTACTTTGGCCGATGCTAGTTTTGGCCGCAGCTTGTTTTAATTGCAAAATGAATTGGCCTGGCCCGGCCTGGTCAAGGCTTAATGAATGGTGAGCAATTTTTATCTATCAATTAAAGCCGGCGACAGCGAAAAGCATTCCAAATGGGAGCACATAAATTCTGACCTAATGGTAATGGACATCTCTTTTATTTTTCGCAGTGCCCTCTGTGTGGTTCAGCCCTAGGTTCAGGCGAGTTAAGCCCGAGCGGAAATTGAAGCCGTTCGAAAGTGTAAAATTGATTTAGAGACTGACTGGCTACTATTTGCTAACTGACGTTAAGACCCCATAGTTTCATCCGTGTCAGTTTCGAGGGATTTCACAACGCCATTACTTCTCACCTCTGAACTGGGGCTGCGGCACGTTCTGGCAGGTGCCGCCGAAACGCCTAATGACGTTTACACGGCCAACGTAATTACAGTAATAATGTGGCGGAGACTCCGACCTGGCAGAGCCGTGGTGGCCACCACGATGATGACATTAGCCAGGTGTCAGGCGACAATTTAACGAGCGACAGCGTTGCATATACGTACGCGCGGAAAGGAGTCGGCCTTTGTGTGCCACATGCAACACCAGCAGCAGCGACTGGAGCGGGAGCAGGAGCAGCAGCTGCAGCGACAAAGCACATTCGTCACGAATCGCGGAAGCAGGAGCCGCAGCGTCAGCAGCCAGCTCTCGTCGTGCGTGTGTCGGCCAACAATTTTGTATGCTTTTAAATTAGCCAAAGTGTGAAAGTGTCATGTTTCGAAATATGAAATTAACAGAAGCGGAGGCAGGGGCAGGAGCAGGAGTGTTAACAGAAGAAGTACTCGACGCCAGGGCGAACGCGATGCCTCCTCTTTTACGGCGCTGTGTTGTTGGGCGAAAATTAAAAGGAAGTGCACTTCAATTAACGTTCGTCCCTGCCGGTTCTGGTTGCCGTTTGTTTGAGCTCCTCGTACTCGGTCTTTAAAATCCAGCCAGTGAAGCTGGTCATTCGGCGGGCCTGTTTAATAGATTAACCCATAAAGTGAAGGGAAAAGCTTGGTGAGACCCTTCATTTGCATGGAAAATTCGTAGCTCACTTCGATGACAATGACAGTTCTCAACGAGTTTTCCAATTAATTTCCATTTAAAAGACAAACCTGGGCCGAGCCCAAAAAACTCCCGGCGGAGCTCACAACAACGGCAGCCGCCGAGGCGCCAGTAAAAGTGGCAGTAAAACTAATTACGAATTCGTTTTCAGATTTCAATTCCGCTGTCAGCGGCAGTCTGAAGCTGCGCAGAGTCCTGTCAAAACGGTGAGTGAAAAGGCTCCCCTCCCTGGGCCCGATATTTCGCTAGAATCCTGGGGAATACTGGAAACCGCAGCCGAGTAAGTAATCTTTTCCGGCGAATAAATCACACCATCGCCTGTAGAGTCGCCGGGACTGCAGACGAAATTAGTGTAAATGCCGCTAAGCTACCTAAAAGTATGCTCAGCATTAACAGGGAGCCCGCAAAAAATCCGGAAATTTACGTACTCTGCTAAAAGTTACTTTGCGCCCTCCAAGCCCCAAAAAGTTGCGACGCGCCGTTAACCGCAGTGGGCGTAAGGGGGCGGCAAGGCAATGCATACATTAAACAACTTTTGGCTCATTGCATTCTGGCCCTCTGGTCCTCTGGCCCTCACGCTGCCTCTCTGCCTCGCTGCTCCAACAAAGGGCCGCCGGCGAAGCGTAAAATGCGGGCAAGCAAAAAGCACGACCCGAGCAGGACGAGGCAGGCAGGACGGCGGCAGGAGGGCTGTTCTCAGACGACGGCGTTGACAATGCAACTTGGCCGCGGCCAAAATGAAAAACTTATTTAATTTACTTTGCTTTTTGCCACAGCGCCGGCCATTTAATTCAATTACCCGCCGAGCGTTCTTTTCGAGGCTATTTATGCCGCTTTCCTATGGAGCCTAATAAAACAATTAACGGGGCAGAAATTTGTCAAAGACTTCGCAAGCAGATCACCCGCCGGAGACTCCTTTTGGCGGCGAGCAGTGTCTAATGGGCTCGAGAAAGGGTCGTGGGATCGATCCTGCTTCGCTTTGTGCACTTAGCTAAATGGGCAATCAACAGGCTGGAAATTGGCCCGGCAAACTCCAGCAAAGATATGCTCGGAATGTGGAAGAAAAGTTTAAGGGAAATTTTGCCTGAAGTAGTTGAAGTGGGTGCTGCATAGTTTGAAGCTGCTTTCATTCCCCTTAAGCCTCACGGAACATTGCTGCATTTGTCTTCTGTACTTTTAAGGACTACGATTGTGGACTTGTGCCAGGTACTGGCAGGACAGCTTGCCGGGGCCAAGGGCCAAGCTCGTGAATGTTTTTGTGTCAACATTGTTGTTATTGTGGGTATAAATGTCTCCAGGAGATCCACCGGAGATGGGCGGAGGCAGAGGACTTGATCAAACAAATGGGCTGCCTGGCAGAACTCTGAAGAAGGCGGCAGGATATTGCATGCAAGCTTGATTGAGTTTCGAGAGAACATAACCGAAAAAGAGGAAGCGCACAATTTCATAAATTTAATGCGAAAAGCTGCACAAAAAGGACCTCTGGCTGCCATATCCTTCCTTGGCGCAGGCCCCGGACTTGGGCCGCCTGGTTTTAGCTTTTTAGCATAGCATTGCTACAAAATTGAATCCGGCTCCAAGGACTGGGCCTCTAATGCAGTTAAAATCACAGTCTTCTCGCACACACACTCTCTCACTCGAAAACTAAACCACTGCCGAGATAGTAAGGATAAAGCCCAGCATCCTGCTTTCTGCCACTGCGCCTTCTTGGCAGTCCATGTCTGCGGCGTTTTTTGCGCTTGATTGAACAGAATGTTGGGGGAAGCTAAATTTAATTTACGAGTTCGACGAAGGGGTTGGGGAATTGGGAATAAGAGTGAAACAGTCGGGGAACATGAATATTTCATCTGCTCTGTGGCAGCACAAAAAGAGTGCACCAAGCCAGCAGACGCCTAAAAAGCTCTGGGCCCTTGGCTCCGGCTGAAGGACGACCACTGCTCAGTCGTAAACAATTTACAGCTGAAATTGTTAATAAAATTATCAAATATTGTATTTACGGTCAGGGAAATGGTCCGACCGGGGCCGGGGAGTGCTTTTATGGCGGCAGTTTAATTTGCTGCTTTGGTTTTATGAGCTGTTGAGGCGATAGTTGGTCCGTGACGTGACGTGGATTGAGTATAAGCTGGGCACTGTGAGACTGACCATCCTGTGCCGGCACAGTTCAGACTTCTGGGAGAACAAGGTAGCAGATCAGCAAAGAGGGTCAGTTGGAGAGAAAACATAATAATCAGAATTACAATCCGAATCGAAATCACAATTAACTGCTCTACACGCGAACCCAATTAGCTTCGGAACGGGATGCCCGGCATGGCAGCCAGTTACCCTGGCAATTGGCAGCCGCAAAGCGCACAAAACATTTCAGAAAGGACATGTCAGGGGAAGGACTGCACACAGCAGCACTGCCTGCAGTTCAAATGGCTCCGAAAATATTTTCTCCCAACTAAAAACTAAACTAAAATCCAAATGAAAATATTATTAAATTCAATTGGGCAAACATTACAGAAACATGGACCAGGACACGCACTCTGGCGAGTGGGCACATCGGAGGGCACAGTAGAGGGAGAGGAGAGGTGGAGGAGAAGAGCATATGCGAGTGTGTGGATGCAATGTGGCGTCCAGTTGGCAACGGCCGCCGCAACAAACGACCAAAAATTGCATTGCCATTTTTACGCGCAATTTGTTTTGCGGAAATATTGTGAAAGTTTTCGAACGAAGGACAGGCTGCCACGCTGGCGACATTTGTCCAAATTGCACACTAATATGTGTGTGTGTGTGCGGATGTGAGCGGTTGCTGTGTGTGCGTGTGTGTCGCCCAAATGGCTAACAGCAACTGGCCAGTGGCCACAAATGCTTTATATTTTTATTTGCTTGCGTTATGCGTTGATTTCTGATTGTTTCACATTTTATTTAATGCCCCAAAGTGGAAGAACCCCGATTTGCCCCGCTGCAAACAGAGACGTCAGCCAAATGGAACCTTCGAAAGCCCCATCCGTTACCGCTTAAACAGAAATGAAGCCATCAATGTCTGGCATCTGGCAACTGCCTCGATTTAATCATCCTGGCGAGCCCGTAGAACCGCCCAAATGGAGTAAGCACAAATCGCAGGCATGCCTCGCCCGACAGACACATTCGCCGGTCCCCCGCAGGACGAAAGACAGCCTGGAATTGCGGTCTGGGCAGGACGGAGTGCATTCCTAGAACGGAGTGGCAGTCCAAATCATTGCAAATCTTTTCTAACTATTTGCAATTCAAGCGTAAGTCTCTCCGGCTCCCACACATGTGTATAAGTATCCAGAATCCTGCGAGGAGTCTTGCCTCATATGCAAACCGTTAGGAGCCCCGCTCTACCCACGGCCAACAAATCTTGCAATGAATATATTTGGCAGGAGGAAGCCAAGGATCCGGGGAAACAAAAAATGTTGCTCACTCCTAGGCGTTGGCGGCGTGAATCGCTTCACTTTGTCAGGAAAAGAAGGCAACGGCACGGAGCCCGGCACGGCTGCTCCTGCTGCTCCTTGCCTGATAAACGAGAGTGGTCCTGGGTGCCCGGAATTGCTCCGTCGTCGTTGCGACGCGTCGCATGCAATCCCGTCTGCCTCTCCATGCGGCGGTTTATATTTTGACAATTGCTTCACATGCAGGTAAAGTTTTTTTGTCGCTGCCGCCGAATTGCCAAAGGAAATGATAGACGGCAGTCGGTAGTCGGTTGTTTTCTAGCCGATTTATACACTTGCCGGCGCACCTTTGTTGTCTGAGCACTGAGCCGGGATGTGGCTAAGCCTAGAAAGCAATTTACCTGCTTACGCGGGCTTTAAGATTGTCACTAAAGTGACTTTAAGGCGTCGGCTTCCCGCTGCAGGGGACTCAGTTATTTTTCCATTTCGTAACTTTATTCAAACACAAGGAGATATGCAGCTGCATATTTGCCTCCGCCCGATGGCACACATTTTCTTATAAACATACCGCTTCTGCTCGACTTGCTTATCATGGCAAAAGTTGTCTGGAGAGAGGCCAGCTCGGAACTGGCTGAAAAAAATGTATATAAATAATATGCCAAAGCATTCTTCAGTGATTTTGACTACGCGTTTTTGCACTTCAAAGTACTTCAAATCAATTTTCTTCACTTATTTTCATAAACCCATCGTTGCCCCTTGGCCCGATCCCTCTTACCCATTCGCTGTTTCCTTCCCCCACATTCTTCTTTTTGGCATCATCATGGGGAAAAAAATTTGCCAGAAAAGTTCAATTTTTGAAAAATATTTGCAAATTTCATTCACTGCGCTCGTCCATTCAAATTTCCTGCATTTATGTTGTTGTCCCTTTTGGGGACTTCAACTGGAGAGGGAGGAGAAATATGAGCGGGCAAGGAAGGCGAAAAGGGAAATAAAGGACAACACAGCAGCAACGGCGGACGAGGGCCAGCAGCTGGGCTGCCTTTGCTCCTGCCTCGCCCCCATTTTCGGCACATTTGCCTGAGCGCGAGGACCTTTTGTTATATTGAGAAGGCAGCAAGAAATTGCGCTAAGATGCTTATCCTTTTTGCCGCTGCTCCCTTTCGCAGGAGCAAAAAATGGTAAAAATGCTCCATTATTATTTTTATTACTTATTTGCTTTTAATACTTCACGGCGACTGTGGCTCCGAGAGAACGAACGCGAAGGCGAAGGCGAAGGCGAAGCGAGGATGAACGTCATCCAATCTCAAAGCGGATGTCGTCTACTTTGCATTTTGAGCCGTTTCTACTTATATGCTTCCTGTTCCTAGTCCCGGACTCAGGCATATTTTAAACGATGCTTGTCCTGTCCCGTCCGAAATTATAATACGCCCGGTCCTCGGTCCTCGGTCCTCGATCCGGTCCCTTGGTGGCCCGGCGTCGCCTTTCTTCGGTCTCATCGGTTGCACTTATTGAAAAATTCGCATCTCACATCAGGAATTGAGGAAATTCCATCTTCATGGCTATCTCTTGGCTTCGATGGCTTTCGGCTTTTTCCATCGATTTGGTCCCTTAGTCCTTCCGCTGCTTCCATCTCCTCCGTCCCCATCCTCCTGTTGCCCGCCTGACTCTTGTTTTAAGTGCAGCCAGTAGTTGGCTTTGTCGTCTGTGTTTATGCAAAAAATTTGTCTGCGTCTCTGTCTCCGTCTCCGTCTCCGTCGCCGTCTCCGTCGCTGTCTCCGTCTCCGTCTCCGTCTCCGTCTCCGTCTCCACCAAAGCTGAACCGGACTGGCCTGGCCTGGTTCGGTCAGGGCTTTTGTTATTTCTTGTGCTTAAGTAGTTTCTGCTGTTTTTCATACTTTTAGCTTGTAATCACTGTCAATGTCGTCGACGACGGCAGCCTGGACAGCGCTAGCGGTTTTTCCCCATCGTTTTGTTTCTGACATGCTGCTTAAATGCTTCCCAAGATTTAGCTACTTGATGGGGCTTTCCCTCCTTACAATGTTATTAATAATAAGCTATACAAATTTTTTAGTGTCTTCGAAGGGTTCGCCCTGGACCGGTCCGGAATTGCCAGGACGGCAAAGGCCCTTGAACTTACAAAACGCTTTAAGGATTGATTATCCCTCAGGTTGTATGTACGTACCTGCAAAGACAAAGAAGAGGAAAGGCATTAAATTAAGTTGAAATTGATTGGCATATGGTATTTAGATTTAACCCTATCTTTAAAGGCTATATTTTTATTATTCACATGATTTTTTTTTTTGCTTTTCTCATGTATTTAAGTATCTCCTACCGAATAATTTAAAGTCAATGGGCAAAGATCCTCGCGACAGTTTAACTGGGCATTTTCCCACTCTACCAAGAAGTCGGAAAATTTTAATAATAGCAAAAAGTTCAATTGGCATTTCAATATTGTCTTTGACCTTAGTCTCTATCAAGGAGTCCCGCCCCGGCGGGCGCAACATTCTCACCCACAGATTGGGCAGAGGAGCCCGGGCTGGGAAGATATTATGAGTGTTGCTGGCATTTCAACGATTTTCAGTTTTCTTATTAAATATTCTAGAAATGTTTCGGAATCCAATGATTGTGCAATGGCATGTACGCGTCTGTCTCTTCCCCCGCGCCTCTGTGTGTGTGCTGGAAAAGCATTTTTCGCTTTCCAGGGCTCCGGCGACGACGACTCCCAATGTTGTTTGTCATTTTAAGTCAGTGCCATGGGTAGCTAGTGAGGTGGAACTATGGGCCAAAGGCAGCCGGCGCAAATGGCATTGTAGAATCCTTCGTCCTTCCTCCTTGCCGGTGCCACCCCATCTCCTCTCTCCACCCCTTCCTCTCTGCGAGTGCGCCAACAACAAAGTGAAAATGAAATGACTCGGAACGAATGGCAAAGCAAGCGTTTACATGAAAAGCCGAGTTGGTCTGCAGCAAGGTTTGGAGCTGGTGCTGTATTAAGGATGGGGATAGGCATGGGGAAGGGTATGGGGCATTGGTCACACACCCACACAGGCCCAGAGTCACTCTCACGTAGTTTATGTACCTTTTGGCAGCCAATGAAGCATGCCCTAATTGCTTCTACAACTTTAAGCTAAAGGTTTCTGAATTTTAAAGCAGGCTAAAACATCTAAACGACGTTTAAGGGAAACAGAAAAGGGGTGTGAATCAAAAATAACAAATGTAGGGAACTTGCATTGAATAAATTGTTATTTATGGACCTTAAAAAAAGAGAAACCTAACTCTGTTTGTTGTCCTACATTCCTATATTTAATGTAAAATGGGCTAGCTTTTATACATAGCATCTTATTTAACAAATCGTTACAAATTATTATTTTAAATTTCAAAGCTTAGTTTTAAGGGACATGGGCTGACATGAGTTTGTCATAATTAATCGCAGCCTCGACTGCCTGGGGCACTTCCAAAGCATTTAATTAAGCAGCTCGAGCTTATGCAACCAAAATCAGTGAATTGTATGCATGACATTCATATCATGCAATAAAAAGTCCACTAATTTCCAGGAAGTGCCCTATTGCAAAGCATCGCACATAAAAATAAAATAAAACCAAAAATATAAATTTACAATAATTAGGAAAAATCCGAATAGAAATGTGAAAGAGACACAATCACAAGAGATACAGAGAGGCACGAGGCTGCCAATCGAGTGCAGTGTAAATATCCTGCGGCTTTTAGTTTATTAATTTTTTGTCAATGGGTCTTTTTGCTTATAGGCCGTTGCTGTTTGTCTGCCTGTCACTGATAATACGTTCGCGGCACTAGTCAAAAAACAAAACCTAACGTGAAAAAATAAACATTTAGTCGAGGCAGTCGAATGCCCTAAGCGCGTTTTTGTATGCAAACCTTTAAGCGTCATTTAATTAATAATTCTGCTTCGCCCGCGGCTGACACCGGGAGCGCTGCCACTGTCATTGGGGTTATTATTGTCATGTCGCTGGCTTTGCAAATTCGGGTTTTTCATTTTTCGACCCACCAGCTTTTTGTGTTCCACGTGTGAATATTCACGGCTTTAATGCGTGGCTGGCCTTATAGGTTCTTTCATGACAATTATTAGTTTACAGCAGATATTCTAAGATATTTAAAGGAACTTCAAAGGCAATGAGTTTAGAAAAATGTGCGCTGTCCCGTAATACGAATTTGAAACCAGGAATTATTATTATTATTATTATTATATTGTCTTTGGATGCTGCTGGACACTAAGATAAAGAATTATGCTCAATGCTTGGTTGTTATTCATGGCTGATGCCCTTTCACCAGTCAGCTTTTAAGCTGCTTCACAGATCCTGGACAGATGCTTCAAGGAGCCTGTATAACAAAAATTATGCCAGTTTTCTACATATTTTCACCAAATTTGATATTTAACCATTTATCATTATTTCAAAATTTCGGTTTTATTTTCATGTAAATCGGACAACTTTATCCTATAACTGCCATAGGAACAATCAGGAAAATAAGAGAAAAAATCAAAACTTCGCTGTTTCTCAGCATATTTTCATCAAATTTGATTATTTCATAATTTCGTTTTTAATTTTATAGTTCAATTGCAATCCGCAAGGGTATACAAACTTCGGCTTGCCAAAGTTAGGTTCCTTTCTTGGTAACTTTCATATCCATATCGCAAAATTCATCTAGAACGTTAATTGTTTTGAGGTTTTGGATAACCAAAGTGTTAAATTTGTTAAATTACTATTGTATCGGACTGTGTACTATCTCTTAATGTATTCATTGTCATTGACCAGTTATTTGGCGGTCCAACTCACAATCCTACGCACTCATTAAAAAAAGCCACAATAATTCCCCCTAAAATTTCGTGCACACGGATGCAATTTCATATTTTTAATATGTCAATTAAATGGTGGAAAAGTAGGGAAGGATGGTGGTATAGCCGACAATCGCTGACAGGCAGAGGCTGCTTATAATAAGCAATTTTGTTTGCTGCTGCATGAATTAAATAAAATATAGCTGAACATTTGTTTAAGAGCTGATAAATGCACGGACGGAAATGACACTGGTAGCGAGGCAGAAGCGGAAACCTAGATAGAGAAAGGGATCAAGGGGTTCAGGCTTTTAGGGACCGACCGATACTGAGCTATAAAAATATTGAATTTTACGACTATGCACTTGGCCATAATTCCATCAGGACGAGCACAATCTTTAAGTCAACCAAGTGAAGCCCTGGCACCGGCTCCTGGTGGCTGCCGCCTCCTCTAGGCCAAGTCAAGTGCTTAAGGCAGCTCAAGGAGCGACGAGGATGAGCATGGGCGCGAGAACGAGTGCTCCGTAATGCACATGAATGGAGACTTGAGCAATAAAAAAAGAGCGGAGAAAGCAGAACTCCGCCCGCGTCTTCCGTCAGACACACAAAAAGGCACTCGTCAAGTCCATGACGACGTCGACATCGGGCAGCCCAGCCTCAGTGCCAACTTCAAGGCACTGTGGAAGTGGAAGCAGGGCGCAGTTTAAACGACTTAAGCGCCAAAGAAATCATCATTAAAGTCCCGCCTTTGCCAGGAGGAGTTGCAGCTGGAGCTGGAGCTGGAGCTGGAGCTGGGGGCGTGGCCCTGCAATCGACAATGCTGGTTAAGTCAAGTGTAGGTCGTTGGTCGGGTCGAGCTTCCCCAATGGGTTCAGCTGCACGAGCAAGGACTTGGGGCTGTTGTTCCCGGGCTGCACTTCGTCTTCCCTGGGTTTCGGCGAAGACTTAAGTAAATAGAGTTCAAAATGAAATGCAACCAGCCGCGAGTGAAGTGCAGGGGCTTCTGCTGCCTGTCATCGATCTGGTAGGAGCCAGGCAAGAGCCAGGGAAAGCAGGGGAATCCCACCTAGCTCGGTCAGCTTCCCGGTGGAATGGTGCGATGATGTGATGGTGTGATGGCGGGTGTGGAGCTTTAATGCCTTGTCTGCATTTGTTTTCAACTGTCCGTGCGTGCGCTATTTTAATTAACATGCAAATCCAGTTGAAAATGCCAATTTATGCTTGACATAATATACCGAGAAAAAAGGAATCAACAAACAGCAAACAGATACCGCACGCAGCCTGCACACAGTGCCAGGCAGAATATTATGGACAATTGCAATAACCGATCGGTTGAGTGAAATCGAGGATGATTCCATTCAACTTTTGCTTTCATTTCCACATTGCTCGTTCATAAATCAACTGAGCAGTATACATATATGGTATTCGTTCATATTCGTGTGGGCCAGCATTGTGCCTGCTTCTTCTGGCAGACGATATATGTACATACGTATTATGTGCACAAATGATTATATAATAATTACACTTTTTCAATTGAGGGATATCCGAAATCAGTGCGTGTGCCGAGACACGCATAACCAGATTATTGTTATTATTATTGAGTATTTTTTATATAATTAATTTTTTTGTCGCCTGCTGGTTTGATTTTTACATTGAACTGACAGCATTATTGTTGGCTCGGGTTCACCGTTCGCCTTCGGCCATTGTCAGAAAGTAAATATGAAAAATTATATACCGCAGAGTAAAATAATATGAAATAAAACATTAAAACAATTTTAATGATTGCTTTTTGTCATACGCCTCCAGTCCAGTCCACTGCATAAATAAGTTTTAATTTGGTTTCATAATCAGAAGTGCAATGCATAATAATCGCTTTAATGAGACGACCTGACAGCGACAAGGGACCCGCCCAAGACCGATTCATCAGCGTCCGTCAAGGCGCAGAGCGCGGGGACTCCCCAAGAGTCCTGCGGAATAAATGGGCGGCCAAGAGTACAAAGGCAGTCAGGTAGAGTCAAGTCAATTTGATAAAAATTGAAACACCTGCTTGATTTCACGCCTGATTTAACTTTGGCCATTGTCCTGCTCCGCCCAGGAGCAGCTCTCCGCTCCTTGGCAGCAGCATGTGTTTGCAATTTAGCAAACAACGGGGCAAACTCGATAAGTTCGCTTCATTCTCCTCGGCAAACACTTGACGCCGACTGACCCGACTTGAGTTGAGTTGAGCTGAGCTGAGCTGAGCTGAGTTGCACCGAGCTGAGGTGGAATTGCCAAGGTGGGACGGCAGATTGCCGCCGCCTGATAGGAAGCGGTGAAAAAGTCCTGGCCCTGTAGCAATTTGTCTTTTGTTTGAAGTGAAATTTGCTGTTTGTCATGGCTTGAAAATTTAATGTGTCTGCCCGGCGGCGGCAAGTGCTCGGTGGTGGGCGTTGTGGCTGTTCGGGTGGCCGAGCTCCGGCAACTCCGGGCATTAGTTGAGTGTTCGATTTTAAATGGCTGCTGGCAGGACATAATTACGACTGCCAAACATTATTTGGTTAGACATCAGCCAGAACAATTGCAGTGGGCATTCGCTCACACAGAAGCCGAGCACCAGATACTCTTTCATAGCAAATTACCCAGGCTTAACTTGGTTCTGCTGGCCTCGCGCCAAGTGTGATGCTGTAGCCGGAGTCTTGGGACCCTTAAATAGAGTTCATAGCGGCAGCATTGCCAATGCCAATGCCATAAGCCATGCCAGAGCTAAAGACATGGTAATTAGTGGCTCACACGCACGCCCTGACGCACCCGCACTCGCCCTCGCACAGACGCACGCTGCAGGGCAAAATTTATGCATTTGCGCTCAGGCTGTTGCTGCTGTCGGTCTGGCCTGCAGCCGCCTACGATTGTGCCTTGCTTTATTTTAAATGCTTTTAATTGTTGTGTCAACACACACACGCACAGGGTCGCAGGAGCACACAGGCGGAGATACGAGGAGGGTGCAGGCGGGCGGCTGTCAAACCGCAACGCGCCTAAATGCAGCTTTAAAACTTGTTTGCCTGCAAAGCTAATGAGCTTTGCCATTACACAACAAGCTCTCCCCTCATTTGCGTGTGTGTGCGTGTGCTTCGCACTTTGTTTGCGGTTGTGTCATTACCAGCAGGCGCCACATCCACATCCACATCCAAAGCCACATCCACATAAACAGCCCTTGGCCAAGCCATCAAGACGACTGGGCGGGGCGAGGGCAGGAGTTATTACCATCGACTAAACATAAGTAAGCGATATTTGCCCAGGGGTGTAGAGAGCGGGGGATTGCGGCAGAGACCAAATATTAACTCATTTTGGCTTAAGGAGGCCCCGAAAAACTTTACCTCTCGAGTTGAGCACAGGATGTGGGTTCAGTTTGAGGAATTAATTTAATTAAAATTGATTAGAGGACATTGGTGACGGGCGGCCGCCTGTATTTAATAGCGAGTTTCGGGAATCGATGGGAAATAATTTCTATACACACGTTTAATTTAATTAAACCATTTGAAAAGCACAACAGAAAAAAGCGTTATTTGTCTTTAATTTGTGCATGTCTGATTAAACTCAGCATTATAGCCGATTTTTCATATTTTTATTCCTATACGGTAAATATATTCGTTTTTTCTTCTACACTACCCGTACCTTTTCCCATAGTTATTTTTCATGTTAATTAATTTTGTAATTAAATATGCATTTATGGCCTGGCGCGAACATAATTCATCTGCCACATCCACGGGCACTCGTATATGTTAATGTATATCCGATACATGCTTATGCCATTTTCAATATATTTATCTGTGCTCTCATTTATATTTGCATATATTTCTAGCCAGCGGCCATGTTGACACATGTTTGAATCGTAAATAAATAATGCAGCAAACAAACAGGCAGCAAAGGACCCGGCAAGGGGACCGGCGAAGTATATTTCAAATAAATATTAATGGCTGCGAGACCAGGCGCAAATGATTTTCATGTAATTATACAAATAGCTAATTATTTTTGATTTTTAATTAAAATTAAAATGGCCATCGGCGAGGCGGAGAAAGTCCATTAAGGAAAAGCTGCCAATTACAAGATTAGCTCGGAGAGCACACAAAGGAGTCAGTGAAAAAGTGCGTGGAAAATACTAAACAAATTCAATGGCAAAAACATATATTTAAATGCAGATTAAACTGTGCCCCATCATCCTGCTCGGCACTCAATGCAAATGATCCTTTTAAAATGGATTTCCAGTGTTCATCAAATGCGCAGCTCATCAATCGAGGACGGTTTTTGTTATTCGCGGCGCGGAATCATTTGTCCGTCAGCACAATTATAATTATTATATTATTATTATAATTCGCCGCTCGCATGTCTATTTGTTTTAATGGGAATGCATAAATAAATGCCAAATTACATTAATAGCATTTGTTCAATGCTCAGCCATGACTTCCGCCTGTGTGAATTGTTCAGTGGCGAGCGAAACAATTTTTGGAATTTAACCAATGTTCAGCCGGTCGGAGAAATGTTTTCCACTAAAGTTAATTAACAATTGTTTTGCACAAGGACAGCGAGCAGGGACAGAGCGATTGTTGTGGTTATTTCGGAATGTATTTTAATGGATTGTTTGTCAGGGATTAGCAATTGGCCAGTGGCAGACACTGGATAAAGTCGCAAATGCAATGTTTAAAACCTTCGCTTCTCGGTTCTGCCGACTCCCACACCTTGCCTTGTCTTTGTCCTGGCCATCTGTCCTTTGGCCCATGAGCCTATACACTTTGCCAAACATTAATCAATCCAAAATAATAAAAACGAGGCTTATAGAATGTATACATTTAATCTACCAGAAAACACTTGCTGGGAGTCCCTTGCTGGTGAGTAAATATGAAATTTGAGTAATTGTTTTCGGGGTCATGTCAGCACCAATCATAAATCATGGAGGCTGCTGCATAGTTTTAGGCGTCCTCGCATAAAGCCCCATTAGAATGTAAAATTAAACCAAGGCCTTGCAAGGGCTTGCCAAAGGATACTGCCACGGCAACGGATAAGGGAAAATGTTGAAAAAGCTGCTCAAGCGTGCCAACAAATTGCAGGTGGCCCGCCTCGTCCCCTCCGAGGATGTGTGACAAAAAAGCAACAATCACCATTAGTGTCACATGCCGTCATCAATCATCGACTGGACTATCCAAGGTGGACACTGGGACGCTGTGTTGCTCAGTTTAAAGTGCTTTTAACTAAGTAGATGGGTCCCTTTGTTTTCCATGGGCCATGTCAGTGTCAGCTGCTGCTTGCTCTAATATTTCCGTGTTTGGTTTTGTCAAAATAAACCGAGCTTGGGCCAAGATCTGCTCCCACCTGACAGGTGCTAATGAAGTGTTCGCCCCTGACTCAGCGGATTTTCGCTATATTTTTGTAATTGTTTCCACCGCGTTGTAGCACTCGAATGTCATCATTTATCACGAAATAATTAAAGGTCTAGCAACCTTCAAAAACTTTCTCGCAAAGTGCAGTCAAAGTTTGGGACCAAGTAAGCGAGAGCGGGATAACTTTTTCAGGTGCGCTTCAAACTCGCAAAAAATGTTTACAGATATGCAACTCAGGGGGGAGTGGGGTGGCTCGGTGCGAGAGAGACGACAAAACACTGGGTAATAACTGCCAAAAAGTTTTCACCTCCCACCCGTTGTTGTTGATGCTGTTATTGTTGCTGCTGCCCTTGCTGTTGCTGCTGCTGTTGCTGCTGCTGTGGTTGTCTCTGGATGCGACTTCAAAAATATAATTTATGACCCCATAGCCGCGGGTTCAGCCCGACCATCGATAAGGTGGCTGAAGTGGCAAGATATTTGTTCTATTCCAGGGAGCCCAAGCACTTATGGGCGAACTTTTTCCCCACATGCCTGCGTCTGACAAAACATTGTTGCGTAGTTTTGGGCACCTGCCGGGTGGGGTGGGGCGGTGCATGCAGTTTTTGAGGCCAGCCGGGGCCAGGAGGGTCGCTAATAGAAATAGGAAATGTTTACAAAGTATTTTCATAACTGCAGGCACTGACACCTGACACAGACAAACACAAGCACAGGCACAGGGCTCGTGTATGTGTGTGCCGGAGGGTATGCAATAAATAAGGCAGACGGATATTTCAGGGCGGCGGGGAAGTACTTAAGCAAGAGGGAGACGGCTAGCTGGCATTCTGACACTCTGGCTAAATAATTTCGCACACGCATCTTAACCCTTCGGTGCCCTCGACCCGCTGGGCCGCCTCGCCGCCCCGCCGTCTCTCCGTCTCTCCGCCTCTGTGCCTGTCTGCCTGTTTATGTCTGCCCGACTCCTTTTGCCAGGATAAATATGAAAAACATGCTAAAACTTTCAGGGCAACGTCTTCTCGGCGCTCTACACTCCCCCGCCGCCTTGTCCTGCATCGTCCTGACAGCGTCTGCTGTCTCAGCAGTATTTTTTAAGGTGCAACATTGCAGGTGCATCATCCCCCGTCGCTCCGTCGTCGCATTTTGCATAACAAAAGTGCAAGCTCATTTCTCGGCCGCCTGTGGAAGAAGCCCGTGGGCGTGGCAGATACCGTCGTTTTATTTTTTTTACCAGTTGCATGCATGAAATTTAATGGCACCCACTTTGTTGTTGTCGCCGGCGCGACACCCCGGCGATGTTGCGTCCCTATGCAAAGCATTTCGTGCTGTTTTGGCATGTGAATTATGTATCAGAATTTCGCTTCTTTGCTGCGACACAGCCGGCGGGAAATTATTCTTCTTGCTTAATTTAATGTTGAGCGAGATGAAATATGAGTTTCCTGTTACGAGTCAGAAATCTGGCTAATAAACACGCATCCCTTTGGGACTCTAGTGCACTGACCGACACCAATATGCAGTGTCCGGGACCAATAACTCCGGCGTTCGGTCCGTGTGTAGATTAAATGTTTAAAAATTAATCGAGCCAAACCTTTCGCAGGCGGATACCCTTCACACTTGCCGTTTTCGTTTGATTTATAGCCCGCAGCAGTCATCGTCATCGTCGACGTCGTCAGACTTTTTACTTTAAGTGCCGCAGGACGACTGCAGGACAGGGCAAGGGCAGGGGTGCTGCCAGCAACAGCACAACAATTTCAAATTGCCAGCTCAAATTTTTTGAAAGGCGGCGACATTTTTGGCAAATTTATGTATTTGTCACATTGCTGTTGTAGCAACATAAAAAACGCTCGGTGGGGGCAGCCAGCTTTTTGCCGCAACATTGTTTTTGCTCTGCCAGCCTTCTCCGGCTCCTGCTCCTGCCTCCTATGTTCTTATTGTTGCTGTCTCTCTGCATATGATTTATTGCTAGAGGAAATGCATGTGCCCAGGCATCAGGAGCGGCAGGAGACAGGAGACAGGAGGCAGTGGCAGTGGCAGTGGCAGTGGCAGTGGCAGATTCCTGCCAGTTTCAGGGCATTTGGCTGCAACAAAACGCAAATTTGTCTATTTCGTCAAAACGGTCGACAGCCGTTTGGGGTTTCAGTTGCCAGGAGCATGCCAGAGCCTGGTAGTCAGTGAGCCTGCGAGTCCAGGGCGTCGTCTGCTGTTGACATTTCCCGGGCAAACCAAACACGGGAGAAGACTCCTCTCTATTTTGGTGTGTCCCTTTTTTGCGGAGCCTTGGATGCATGGCAAAGTTCAGCGCGAAACCAAGACAAATCACAAGCTTTTATACAGGGCAAATTGTCTGTTGTGTTTTTTGCCCCGACCCGGCGGCCATAAATTATGCTGGCAAATTTTTTCCTGTCCCCCATTCTCTCGCCGTGTATGCATGTGCAACATTTGCATGCCTTGACGTGCTTTAAGCGCTCAAAGATCCTGGACCTGGGCCTGGGTCCGACCACGCCCACAAGGTCACGGCTCAAGGGCAAAGGGCGGCTATGAAAGCCGAACGGAAATTGATGTGTCTGCCATCCTCGGTGCCTCCCTTTGAGCCACCAGGGCTAAATAAACTTAATTTTTAATTTCAGCCCCCGAAAGGACGAGACGGAAAACAAAAATATGAAGAGTGAAAGCCAAGAAAAATGCGTTAAGTTCTTTCGAACCCACTCCATCGGCGCCCCGGGCCCCTGGGGGAGGTAAGAAAAGGGTTTTTCTTTTTCGGGAGGAAGTGCAAAGTTTTGTTTGCCCAAAATCAACAAATACAAAAAATGTTGGTAAAAATTTCGCCTTTCCTCCCCGTCTTCGTCTTCTTCCGTTGCTGCTTCTGTTTCTGTATGTATATTATATTATAAGTAAACACATATACATGCACATAAATATTTGCCGTAAGAAAAGATATGCCGACGTCGTCGCTTTTAGTTCTTCCCCCGGCACGGCACGGCACGGCCCGAGCCAGGACCTGGTCCTGGTCTGTTCCTGTCCTCAGTGTTTGTTTCTGCCTTAGTGCGCAAAAGTATATTATTTATCTACGAGTGGAGGAAATAGCAAGTACTCTGTGTGGGTGTGTGTATGTTTCGTATAAATGTTAAGACAAACACAAGACAGGCAAGGCATACATCCTCCCCCACACAATCCCGACACACTCGACATCAAGTACAAACAACGCGGCTTTCAATTAGAACAAGCGAAACGCGCAAAATTAAAAACACGCAGTGCAAGCCAAACAAGCAAGCCGAAGCAGGGCCGGAGTATCCATCCCGGAGTCCTTCCTCCATCCTCCATCCTCCCCCCTACCCCTAGTCCCCGCCACCAAATGAAAAACTCAAATAGAAAGTCGGACGAGTTTTTTTCAGCCCGGCAGCATAGATTTTTTCGGGATTTATCGACCCGACCAGTGGCTGGAGCGTGGAGCAGTCCCTCAGTCGCTTACGAGTGGAGCAGATCCAACATAATTGTTGGACAATCGCCTGAACTGCCATCTCAAGCGAGCAGCGGAGCGGCTTAAGTTGCTGCAATTACAACGGATGCAGATAGAGGGCAGATCTAGCCCATGGATATGGAGAGGAAGAAGGACCCTTTCTCGATTTCTCGAGATTTTAAGCGCAACAGCGAGTGAACAAGGCCAGGCCAAGTAAGTCGCTGCAGTTCACTTGCAATTACGTCTACAAGTTGGCCAAGGGGTTCTAAGATAAATACACTTGGTCTCGGGTCTGCCTTAAATTGAGGCGGCTAATGAAAAAATGAGGCAAGGACAGAGCCAAACGGAAGCCCTGGGAAATATGAAGGCTGGGTCTGGGTCTGTCTCTAGATCTGGGTCCGGGTCCGGGTCCGGGGGACTGACTGACTCACTGACTCCCTTTTGCCTTTTTCAATTTTCATTTTCGCAGCTAAACTGTGAAACAATTTTTAATTAACACTTTCGAGTTGAGCAGCGGCAGCGAAAGAAAGAAAATACAGCGCAAATACACGCAGATACCATATATATAACGAGGAGAAAGAGCGAAGATAAAAGGAGCGGACCGGAAAGGAACAAAACCTCATTGTGTGTCTCAAGTTTTCCTTTTCGGGTTGCTTGAGTTTGGCTTTCTCTTTACTTAGCTGCTGTATTTTTTAATTAATTTGGCATTTATTGGAAAAGGGTTCCCCGAAGTTCTGGCCAGGCCGACCGCCCTGTCCGCCCCTTTGCGTTTCATTAATCTAATGCACTGGCCGGGACACACCTGAACTTTAGTCGCTGAATGAGGACAACAGCGGTGTTCATTTGTCTTGTGCAGTCCGAGCGAGTGCAGTGCAATATTCATAAAATAAAACGAAATTAGTCAGCGGATAGGATACATCGGATCGGGCTGGTTATGAGCTACTAGACAGACGGTAACTAGCCAGCAGTGAGGCAGTGCCAGGAACAGCGTTTGCAATTCTTTTAATTAAATTCCGCGAGCGCAAAGTAGAGGAGTGCGTTCCAGCACGTCCGCTTATTTAGAGAGGGTAATTTGAAATTCCAACTTAATTTCAGAGGTTGCTTTGCCGGGGATCCCTACACGTTTAAGCTTTTAAAAACCGCGCCAAGACTGCCACGGCGCAAAGTATTTATTAATTGTTATTTATTTACATTGCCCTTGCGGTCACTACACGAACAGGACGGTGAACTTGTATTTGCTTTTTATTTGTCCACGTTGAGGGCCAGTTTTATGGTTGGTTAGCCCAGGAAGAAACCTCACAGAGCGCCCTCTTATTTGCCTGTGTCATTTCAACTCAGCAGAGATTCCTCTAGCCCCTCTGTATTTGCTTCTAAGGCATCCTCTTTCTGGCTACCGGGTCTATAGTCCATTGTCTTGAACTGCTGCTGCTACTTGAGATGCATTTGTAATTGCACTTCACTCCGTTCAGTTCAGTTCGCTTCGGTTTAGTTCGCGACGCGCGTCTGCAGAACAATTGCTGTAAGCGGAGAGACAAATTGATGGCATGCTTCATTCCTCCTCCATCCGCTTCTGCCCGAAAATAGCCAACAAAAACTGAGACCGAGACCGAGACCGAGACTGAACCTGAACCTGGACTCACACTCAATCCCACTCCCACTCCCGAAAATACCCGCAACTGCAACTGATGTCTGCAATTAATTATCGAAAGTGGGCGCGGTCGTCAAGTGGGCGAGAGTAAGTAAGCGAGGGCCAAGGACCAAGGGAACTGGGACCTGGGACCTAGGACCTGGAGTCCATGGGGTAATCAATGTAAAGAGCGGATATATATTTTGTTTCGCTAAGAAGTGCAGCCCCATTGAGGCCAGAAGCAGACACGGTTTTTGTTGCAGGTGTAAATAATTGAAAGATAGTTGCTTCTGTAATTAAATACAAAAGCGTGCGGTGACTGCTGCCCGCTACCCACAATCCCGCTCAATAGATCTGCTGGGGATACTGATATTGTTGTTCATTAGGCGAATGGACTTACGCTCTGCCAGGACTCGAACGACGCAACGTCACTTACCTGCAACGAGAATAAAGAGAAAGAGTGAGGGTTGAGCCAATGTTTTAATTAAATATTGTGTACGAAATTGAAATTCCCACCAGATCCCTATGACTTCAATAAATCATCCCGGCAAACAATAAATGAAATATGCGAGTGTAAATAGGGAAGACATTTAACGGCAGCGGCGGCACTACAATGCGAGGCCGAAGCGGGAAATATCCATAGCGTGCCGCGTTTCCTTGTATCGTGTGTCATGAATGCAAACACAGCGGCGGCAGGAAGCAGCCACACATAAACAAGTGGCAGAGGCAAACAATCAAACAGAGCCTGCGGCTAGGCAATAAAAAGAAGCGACACTGAGCTGGCGGATAGGAAAACAAATTAAAACATTCCTACACACACTCTCCAGCTGGGAAGCAAAGGCACAAAGACCGAGCGCCGTGCCAGTTGGGGAAGTGGAAATGGAAGTGGAACTGGAAGTTGTAGGCGGTCTAAAAGAATGCCGGGCCAGGCCAAAACAAAAGAACCGAGTGAGCCCCAGGAGCTGCGAGCTGCGAGCTGCGAGCTGGGAGCCACTGAATTGAGTCACTCGCTAGGCTCGTTGAACAAAATCAAAAGGACATTCATTTATAGAGTTGCCTGCCTGCCTGGCAGGCAGAAGGACCTGCCGCCACAGTTGCAAATAAATTCTTTTGCCATTTGTTTGCTCGGCCTCAGCCTCACACCGTTGCAAATATGGAAGGAGCCTGCACACTGATACACACACAAAAAACTGTTGCACACCGCCCGGCGCACCGTTGCTCATTTTACGGCTGGCCGGCTGGCCGGCTGGCTGGCTGGACTGGACTGCTCCGGTCTGGTCTAGCAAGGACTCCTGCCAGCCGGCCTGCACATTGTTTGAATGCCATGGCTCGGAGGGGTCGGAGGACCAGAAAAAAAACGGCCAAAACGAAGCAAACACGGCTCGGCTGCAAGTTGAGCAAATATTTGTTTAAAAACTTTACGTTGAAATGCATTTGCGGTTGAGTGCCAAACGTTGCCTGGCAATGATAGGGAGACTGCCGAAAAAGCGTAGTAAAAGGAGCGGAATGCTGAAAAAATTGCTTTCAAAAAAAGATAAGAGAATCGGGGCTGGCAGAGTCAATGCGGGCAAATTGCTTTTGAGTGTTTTGCCCCCAGACAGCCAGCGCTGGGAATACCGCTGTGGCAACATCCCAACTTCATGCAAACGTCTTGGGCGAGGCACAGAGTATGACGTGAAAGATTACGAAGGCTTCAGGGGTCAGTTTATTAATACATCCATTCCATATTCCAGCGCCAGGACTACGGCAAACATTGCCTACATTCGAGTCCTGGCCCAGGCCCTGGCCGAGTAATCCTAGCCGGCAAAAGCCTGCCATGCATAATAAACCGAGCTTTACATCGTTAAGCTGTCACTCAACTTGGACGATTCCCTGGATCCCGGCCGAACACTGCCGGCAAGTGGCAAGTAGCAAGTGCCACCCGGCGTTACTCAGCTCGATCAATATTTGCACGGAATTTAATGTATCAATTAAAAATTATGAAGTTTACTAATATGTAAGAGCACGTTCCGCAGATTCCGGCAGATCCAAGGCGGTCTTGGGTCGGCATTAGTGCGCCACTTGGTATGCCGGAGCCTTCTGCTATTGTGTGTATAATAAAAAGGCACAGGCGCAACTACAGCTACGGCCCGGCCATGGCAGGGCCAGAGCCCAGGATCTGTGTTTACCCAAGGATATTGCTGTGCATATTGAAAAGCGACGAAGGCAGCCAGGACGAGGCGGGCTTAACGCTCGCCTCGGTCAAGGCGTACACTGGGTCCTCGCCCCGTAAGCAATTATGCGACTCGCCTGGGCACTGCCTCTCTCGTCCTGGGCCAGGATGTGTGTGTGTGTGGAATTATCGTCGGCGGCAGGACTTGCATCTTAATGGAAATGGATTCAACGGCAATTAACATAAGCAAATATATATACAACGGGTTCGGTTTGGCTCGCTCCAGTGTTCCGTGCTCAGTGTGTGCTGCTGCCTGTACGTGCGGAGCGTTCTGCGGTTCGGGCCATACGTGGCCTCTCCAGAAGACGGTCGGACTGTAATGGCCTTATCATAAGGTGGGCGGGCTCTTTGTGGCCGTTACACCTCCAACCCGTCCTCTGCACACACTCCGCTCTAATCGTAGTCGTGTCGAAGAAAAATGGCTCTTTTAATTTAAATGCAAACACGTTTGACTATGGGCTGGCCTCGCCCCGCCTCGCCTCGGTTTGCTATGTGGGGATTTATGTGATAATCGCTTAAGTGAAAATTTAATTGCGTACTTTATGGATGGGTTTTTAAGAGATTGCCCGAGCTTAGGCCCGGCCCGAGGCACATAAAGCAAAATTTATGTAATTTTTAAGTAAGCCAGGCAATGGCTGCAGAGGGAGACCGACACCGACACCGACACCAACATCGACGAAGGCAATGACGTTGCGTAGGCTTAATTCCGATTTTAATGACAGTGCGCCTAAAAGTAAGCCATAAATTTCCAGGTGCGGCAGAGGCAGGGGCTTCGCGTAAGATATGGAGATGGATGCTGGTCCGTTTTTCTCATGGGGGCTTAGATGGCATTAGACTTGCAACGGCCAAATATTTGTAATTGCCTAATGCTTCAATAAACCTTGCCCCAGCACTGGCACTGGCAGTGGCACTGGCGCTGTGGCATCTGGTGGCCGTAATTATGCACTACAGGAATTACGTGCAAACAGCCGAAAGGGCAGCGCCTGCCGTTATTAATATGTATTATTAATATTTACTTAGGTCAGCCACCCCGCTACATCCTAGCCGCTTTCCGCCAGCTCTTGACGCAAGATGAAAGCTTAGCTTGTAATACATTTCGCTTTAATAATGTGCCAACAAGGGTCCTGCTCCGCTTTCTTTCGGGGGTCCGTAGCCTGTGTTTATTTTAATGTGCCCCGGTAATTGCTTGACCAAAGGATTTTTTAATTAAAAACGTTGTATGTACATGCAAAGAGGACCCGTGCCACGGCCCCCGTCTGCTGGTGGAAATAATGAAATTTTTATTATTAAAAAAGTGGCTGAGCGATAGCGCGGCTTACATGGCGGATGGTTAATATTTGCTTAGGCCAGCCAAGCTAATGCAGCAATATTTCCTCACATTATTCTGGCGGGCAGTGAGCTGCTAAATTTCTTAATTAGCTAAAGTTAGCCAGCCATCGATGAAGATTCCAATCGCCACAGTGCGAGAATATTAATTTCCTCTGCCTCGCCCTGCTTCGGTGTGGCAATCAATTTGCTAAGCTCCTGTCCCGGGACGCAGCTGTGCAAACAAACACCAATCAGATGACCAGTTTGGCGGCTGGCTGGCTGGCTGGCCAATAAATTATGCGACATCGCCTACGCTTAGGCTTTAAACAACGCCGAAAAAAGCGGCGAACATAATTTCTGCAACTAATCCTGCGGCAGTCGCATTAATATTTATACAAAACAAATTTATGGTGAAATAATTGGGGGCGAGACGGTGCATCTGTTGTCACACGTTAATGCAGAGAGAGCTCGCAGTTAGGAGCTGGTCCATGCCGGGTGACTGAGCGGACAAATGTCGCACAAATTAAAATCAAACGCTAAGCCGGGGCTTAATTTAATTATACAAAAATAAAATGTCAGTAACTCAATTAAATTTTAATACAATGCGGGGAGGGGGTGACGGTCCAGCGTGCTCTCTGACCCGCAGGCGGTCCATTCAGCTCCATCCCCGACCATCCTTCCCAGAGCTAAGCTGAACTAACATTGAGCGTCCTGGGGTCTGGCCGGACTCGACCCGGGCGCAGTAAAAATAAATTTTCATTTGCAATTTCAATCAGCGCTAATCCCTGGCCAAGCGCATGCGGCGGCCTCATCCTGGGCCCCAGGATACTCCCCTCCTGCACGATTGCTGCGTGAATTTTGCCAACTGCAGGCGTGGCTAGTCCAAGCCAAAGCCGAGGCTGGCTTAAAAGTGCAAACAAAATTAAGCACGTACGCGCCCAGTCCGCAGCTTGGTCCGAGATTAAAGCTGTCCAAACTGCGTGAGACACAATATATCCTTATCTGGAATCTGCCGGAGCGGCAGGACAGCGGAGGCGCCCCAATCCCAGACAGTTGGACTGTTATTTGCGACAATAATTCTCTATTTAAAGTGGGCACGGCATCAAATGGATACAAAGCCAACGGACGGCGGCTACGTGGATGGTTCTTGGCCAGAACTAATCCCTTGTCGATTAAGTAATGCCTGTAACGTTTGTTTTCCATCCAGCAGACGGGAACAGGACTAGGACGAGGGACTTGGACTCAGACTCGGGCTTGGTACAGGGCGAAAACGGACCTCCGCAGTTCATTGGGATTAAAAGATTCCGTTGTGAAATTCGTTGTTTGTTGCACCCCAGGAGGGTCCAGGCGCAGCTTCTGGCAGTCGTGAAGGAGCTGCTGCTGCTGCTGCTGCTGCTGCTGGTTTTCGCCTAGTAAATGAAATGAGGCCGTGGTGGCAAGAAATGTATGCAATGTAAATTTCGAACACGAACAGAGCGGATGGCAGCGTGGCAAGTTTTGACAGCTGTCAAGTTTTGGCGGCAACAGCCGCGAGTCTCATGAAATATTTATAACGCCGCGAATGCGTAGAATAACGTTTTAATTTATATGGGTGCAAGAATACTTACTGCATACATAAATCCTCACGGTGGGTTATGTATATACTATTACTAATTTTGGTAATTTCCTTAATGTCCTTTCAGCTGCTGTGCTGCTCTGCTGCTGGGCCCCGAAAAGGAAGCTAGCCAAGCTGGAATAACAAGCGCCCGGCCGGCCCCAGGGCGCTGATAGTTGCTTTTTACATCCCCTGATCCTGGACCACGGGCAGGGGACGGTATAGATTTGCGGGCCATCCCAAAAGTGTGCTGCATGTCTCGACTTGCTCTCGGGCTGTTCCGACCCAACTCCGGTTTGGCTTCGCTTGGCGTATGTTTGATAAAAGTTCAGAATCCTGAACTTTGCGCATGTTTAAACAACGCAAACGCAAAAATGCTGCTGGCTATTTTAGCTGCACGTTCGTTCCCCTCGCCTCCATCTAGTCCCGGCATTGTTGTTTGGCAAAACTTCCGCCGATGTGTGTGTGTGCTTGCATGTAATGTTTCGCTACAGTTTCGCCTCGTTCGAGGACAGACGGAGCACAGGATGGGAATAACAACTGGGGACCGAAAAATGTAATCTCTTAAAAAGTGTCTAGGCTATGCCTCCGTTTTAGTTTTACCGCCTGATACGGAAATATTGTTTGTGACGCACTTTTGGCACTAATGTCTGTCGACTTCCGTCTGTACGTCTGCCGTCCCCTCCGTCGCTCCGTCGGTTGCCCGGAGGTGCAGCGCCCTAATGCTTTTTAGCAGCTTTTCCTTTGCTGCCGCTGCTGGTAGTTCAGGAGGCTAGCCAACTTGATTACAGCTGATAGTTTTGGCCTGGGCTTGTTTGGCTTTTTGCTGGAAGTTTTTCCTACTCCTCTCGAAAGTCAAAAATCCTTAGACCTAGGCTGAGAGCGTTAGAAAGTTTGTGGGTCTTGGCTAAGTGGACGGGGCGAAATTGCATCTTCTTCCTATATAGGGGAAATCTAAGCTCTTAAATTGCACTCGAGGAGGCAATACAGCAGCTGAAAGCTCACATTACTCGTGTCCCGAACATTTATTTAATTTATATTGCACTTATAACTTTGCACATTAATTTCCCTAGCATTTGGCACGACCTATCCCTTCCGCTTCCTCTTCTCTATTAATAATATCGTTTGAAGACAAATTTCTTGCCAAACCTTAATGACATGCCCAAACATTTCCGTAAGTCGTTATCACAAAAGCAAAGTCATTATTATAATGCCGCACCCACTGGGACAGAGGGGACGCAGATCCTAAGCACATCATCTATTCAAAAAAACTTGACATAAATACAATTATAGATTTCGCGCTGTGAAAATGAAGATGAAAATAATAAAATTGAACAAAAATTGATGTCAACTTTGGGGTGGCAAAAGAAAGCTGGGGCGGTTAAAAACAAACTGTGCGACGGCGACGAAGGGCACGGAGCGGAAACGTCGCCATTAGGAGGAAAGAAAAACTGCTGCGCCATTGAGAATTGAACTGCCGGTTTCGACTTGGCCAAACCGCCAGGGAACTGCGGACTGCGGACTGCGGAGGGAAGTGGCTGAGGCGGCGTAAATGACAAACAAACAAGCCAAGTCCTTGGCATCGTCCTGGGCGCAGATAAAAAGAATTGTCAAAGCGCCTTAAAAGTATGCAATGGCAGGAAAGTAAGCTGCAAAATCGACAAGTACAATGCTGACAGGCAATTGCTACACTTCCTCGCCTCGAAGGAACCCTTACTCCCCAGCCTTGCCGGCTTCTGGTTCTGATGCCACTGCCACTGCTGTTATTGTAATAATAATATCGATTCGTGCGGAGGTATAAAAGTGTCCACGGTCGGTACAGTCTGGTCTGAGCTGCCCTCCGGTTCTCCGGCCTCGGCTTGCCTTGTCATCGACGATTCCGCCGACCATTCGCCGGAATTCGTTAATAAAATTTTATTGAAATTGTAGACAAGCGGCGAAAAACTGACGACGACGTGCAAAACAAAAACACCGAAGAGGAAACGAAACGAATCGAAACGAAACGAAACGAAGAAATTGCAAAAATCGAAGCCGCGACCAGGGAAAGAAAGAAAACCAATTGTCATCATTGGCACGTAAAGCGGAAGAAGGCTGTGCCCGGCTTCCCCTTTGCCCGAAGTGTTTGGTTTGGTTTTTCCCTCATCCTTCACTCCTCGGCCTCCGCTCGCCCGCCAATGTGTGATAGAAATCTAAAGCAGCCAACTCCCTTCGGGAAAGGGTTTCCCTCCCCGCATAAATGGAAGGCAAATGCAAAAGCCAAATGGTTGACAGCGCCTCAAGGTATATGCAACAAACAAAGCCAGGCACAAACGAGCCAGGAGACTGACAGGGGCGGGGTGAGTGGCGTTTCCTCAGTCATTTCCTTCGACTTTTCCGTGCCGGAGAATGCTGTGGCTCCAAGTGCCGAAAATCACGTCAGCATTCAATTTCTCTTGGCCAGTTCGTGTGGCTCATTAAAGTTTATGCTGCAGACTCCGAGGGCGGGACCCAGGGAAGCGAATTGAAGTTTGCTCATCATTCGCTGGCTCCCGAACGTGCCCATACATTGATGATGTTTCCCTGCCTGCTGGCTGCTTCCTGCTGCAAACTGCAAGCTGCTCCGCTCGGGCTGCTGCCACCGATTCAATAAGGTTTGGGTTTATGCAAACAGACGTGCATTAAATTAAGTAGCCGCCGCATCGGACGGAGGACGAAGGACGGCCAGCTGCAGCAAAAATGCAGAGCGGCACGTAGCCGGAGCAGACGAAGAAATGCAAAAGACAATGGGGGTCCATCAGTGATGATGGAGATGCAGCAGCTGCAAGCTCACAGTGTTTCGCGGCAAGACTTGGACTGGGAGATAAGTAGCGGCGTCGGTGACGGAGTCACCTGCAAATGTTTGCCCTTAAGCAAGTCTATTAAAATTGTTTATAACACGCTTCCCTTTGGAGAAGCGGAGCCACAGCTGTAGCCAGTTTTATGGTGCACCCACTTTTTGGGGAGCAACGCAGCCCGATGTCGTTTTAATGATGCACGCGCACTCGGACACAAAAAAGCCGGAAGTTTTGCGCTTTTAGCGGCCATGACTTCGCTTTATGGCCGGAAAGCCCCGTAAGAAAGCCATTACCACTGATTCTTTTATGTGGTAAGGAAATGCAAGATTTCTCCTAACGAAGTTGCACTGGCAAGACACATCGCTTCAATTTCCGTCGACTAAAAACCAAAAATTTATGTCCACTTCACTTTGCGATTTCGCTTAGAGTATGGTACTGCTTCCGATGGAAGGCGCTTGGACCGTGGAACGTGATGTCAATAGCAAAACAGGTGCCACGGAAGGCAGAAGGCAACACATCCAATGGAGCTCCCGTCTCCTCAGGGAGCTCCTGCGCTCCATTTTGGCCGTGTGGGTTTTGATTGGCAACACTGCCGCGTGCCAATTTCACTGTCAAGATATTGAGCAAGAAAATTAGTTTACCGAAAAACGCCGATGCCCAGAAGTGGCGTCAGAGGAAAAGGCTGAGCCGAGAAGGTTTGCGGTGGGGGGACCTGTCTGCAGGCTGTGGCAGAAATTGTATGTGGCAGGCGTTGTTTGGATTTGCCGCTGGATCGAAATTGAAATTGATGGAGCCTGAAAGCCGTGAGGGAGAGTTCAGCCACTGAACGAGTGAATATCGGATTGGCTGCAAATCAATATAAAGACAGTGAGGGTAAGGGTGCCAGGGAGTGGCCGCCCTGTGCATGTGTCTAATATGCTAAGCATCAAGCAGGATTTAGTGGTGGATGAGTCTAACAGGCTTTTGCGATATAGTAATGATTTATGTAACCCGGTAGGACACAGGAATCTACAGCTAAGCAGATATTTTCCTACACAGGATGGTTAAGAATATATACTATGATATTTACAAATTCTAAATCTTAGTCCTCATGCTTCATGCTCTCTTTGTATATTAATCATGGGATTCTGTTTACTTGAAACATCCTCTTATAAATGTGCCAATTTAGCTTGCTTCAATTTCCCCTTACAAGGTTTCCAGCATTTTCCTCTCATGAAAATTCCCTCGCAACCTTCATTGCTTTTATTCGACCATTTCTACACAAACACGACAGCGATTTAAAAATTGCTTAAATATAAGTATGCTTAGGGAGAAAGAACACAATACCCACGTACAACCAACACACGCACCTAGCCGCCCAGCAGCTAACAATAAGAACAAGCTGCCAAAATACAATCAGGCCTTGCCTTGGCCACCTGCCACCTACCTCTTGCCTCTGCGCTGTACTCCCACCCAGGCCATCTCCCCGCTTCCCATTTCCATTGTTAGCAGCTGCTGCACATTAGAAATTCAACTTCGTCTCGTCTTCTTTAGGCGCTGAGCAACAATGGCGTGTGAATTAAAATAGAAAGCCAGCCCAGACCGGAGCAGCAACGCTCTCGTGGTCGTCAGCTTGACGCGCAAGGTGCGATCCGAGTGTGCGTGTGTGGGCGGCACTGAAGCGTTAAGAAGAAACTCCCGCCGCCTGCCGCTACCTCTGCCCCACGTTGGGCGCCATTTTTGTCAAGTCGCATTAAGGCAGTGCCCGTTCGACGTGTTCGTTCTGCCCGCCGACTGCCGACGAAAATTGAACGGCCAGGCCAGCAAAACGAAAATTGTTGTATAAATAAAAGCATAATTGATGCGAGGCACACACAGAAGGAAGAAAAACAAAAAGTGACGAGGAACAACAACCGTGCAGCAGTTTTCGCAGAACATTCGGCTCTGGCGATGGCGCTGGCAATGGCGCTGGCATATGGCATATGTTGCGTCAATCCAGCCATGAGCAGCGCAAACAAAACGACCAAGGCGTCGGCAAAAGTAGGAGAAGAAAAAATTGAGCGAGCTGCGCGCAGAAATGTTTCTTCTTTTGCATATTTTACGGCGCCCGTTCTGCGAAATGACTGTGAAAACAGGTTTGATGGGTTGGAAGGGAGCTGGCGGCAGCGCTTCGCATATCATTTTTTGGGACAGCGCGGACTCTACTCGTATGTATCTGGCACGACACTGGCACTGGCCCTCCCCTATGTGTGTGCGCGGTGGCAACTTGCAGATTTCTTATTTCTTTCAATTTTTCTTTTTTGTGCGACGAGTATGCTTCACATGGCGAGAAATTAATTTGAAATTTAAATGCGCACGGAGCAAGCTGGGCGGAATGTCTTCGATGATGATGGTGACTGAGCTCGCTGGCTTTGACATGTGTTTCGCTCCGGCAAGGTGTGACAAATGTTGTCGCAACCATTTTGGCCACTATTTGAGGTTCTCTTCTCGGGGATATTCTCCACCTTCTCCAACCAATAGAAATGTTAATTGACTAATTTTTCCTCCGTTCCTACGACGCAGTTTAAAGTAATTTGATGTCTACCTTAAAGTACTTGTTCACTGGCCCTTCTCCTGGCCAACTCGGCGACAGTTTTTATTTTAAACTCCATTTTCGTCCAGGTCCCTTAACTGCTGCTATGCATGTGGCGAGGCTTTTGCGCTTGGGCAATCAAAAGCATTTACATCCAAAGGCAGCTTTAATGCATGCGCGCGCTTTCATTAACAAGTGTTCGGGGCACGCCCACTTCTAAGCCGCGCACACAGCACGGACAGCAAAAAATCGCATCAGCGGCTTATGCAAATGTCGGTGTGCGTGTGTGGGTGGGGGTGTGGGCTAGAGTGTTGAGTGAATACGAAATTATTGTTTACAACTGTAAACTGTAAACTTTTTTCGCTCTGTCTCCCCACAGCGTGTGTATTTTTTGCATTTAGAAAACGTTTGCAGACCGCACTAAAAGCGACTTATAACATGTTGAGTGCCAAGAGATTAACAAGGGAGGGAACGTGCGAGAGCTGTGGGGCTGCGGGTTGTACTCTCGCCCCTGACCGGACCGCTCGGTCTATTTTCGCCCTGCAAATTCCTTTTTAATGAGCGCCTGGTCGGTCCATTCCTGGACCGGGCGTTCATAAGCTGCTTAAGGTTTGGCGTAATCAAAAAATGTTCTTCCTCTGCATCTCGTTTTTTAAAAGCTTTCTGTGGTACATCAGCCTGGAAGCCAGCGGCACGGCCGGGCGTCGGGAGTGGACTCTGTTAAGCTTAAAATTAACTTGCGGTTTTGTCTGGCGCAACTTTGACGCCTGCAGGTAGGCAATCAATTCGGCGCTCCTCACTCCTTTTTCACCTGACATCAACCCCACTCTGGTCGTTGCACTTGGCCGTATAATTAATGTATATGCCGGGCGGAGAGGCGGTGGCAGAGGAAAAGAGCGTAGAATACGTTTGCGTGGCAGCTAAAATTTTTATACAACACAGCAGCTGGCGTCATTTTGCGCTAATTACCCCTCCCTCTGCCCCACATTCCACCTACCATCCTCCCTCCCCACCAGCTACACGGAACTTGGAGACCCGAGTCCTGAGAGTAGTCGTAATGCCGAATTGCAATTACAGCCACGAAGAATGGTTGTGGGGGAAGGGGCAACTGACATTAAAATGCTTAATGCAGGCAGGTATAAAAAAATTACGCGCTCTTAAAATTTAAAAAAACAGGTAGAAAAATGTACACCTTTCTTTGCAGCCTTCCTCCAGCGCTTCGCTGTTTTTTCTCCGTCTTTCAGGGGCCACAATTTTGCTGCTCATCTTAAAAATTGGCCAGCTGAAAATTGCAGCTGTCGGTTGTTAGTCCTTCATGTTCATGGTCGTTGTTACCGGACCAGCTTAGACTTTTCCGAAGGTGCCAAGTGGGACGAGGCATTTCCCGGAATTTGTGGCTAAGTGCAGTTCGCCGTAGGCCTTTTGTGAAGAAAAAGAAAATTTATGGAAAAGCTCGAGCTGATTGTATTTTATACTGATTTCATCTTGGGTTGAGCAGCTCTTTTCCTTCCCCTTTCAATCGAGTGCCCGGGGCAGGGCTTTCATTTGCTGTGTATCGACTGCAATCAGCTATAAAATGTGACGGTTTCTGAAGTCCTGGAATTGAAATTGACTTGACTCTGTTTGCACTTGCCGTCGCCCGGAATTGGGGATTTTACCGTCGCCATTTGTTTGTTTGCATGTTTGTGGCTGCGCCCCACTTGCGGCTATATTTTTGAAGTTTGAGCCAGAGCCAGTGCGTATTTGTTTGACATTCATTCTGTCGGATGGAATAGCCCGAAATGGGATGAATTCGCTGCTTGAAGTGTTGCCTAGCGGCAAGTGTCATTGATTCGGCCCGTTCCCGCCAAGGAAACGGCAAAAACTGTAATTACAGGCCAGCAGTTGCCATGCCGGATGCCTTCCAGGCCTTCCAGGCCTTCCACCTCACTTTCGGCCTTTTTCTGGGCATCATCATCAACTTCCGCCTAAGTAAACACATGATTTCTCTAGCAGCGTAGCGGAGCTTGTTTAAAAACGCATCTAAATTGCAAATTAAGCAACAAATTTCATCAACAATATTTGAATTTGAATTTAAATGCGCCAACGAGTTGCGAAGAATGCGGAGGAGAGACATGGAGGCAACCACCCGCAAATACACAAAACCCAAAATGTAAAATTCGTTTGCTGCAGGAGTGAAGAGCGAAGGCGGATGAAGCTGGGACTGGGTTGGGCCTGGGATTGGGACTGGTGAGATCGACTGGGATTGCACTGCTTCTGCTGGCTGTAAACACCAAAAATACAACAATGGCAGCGCTTCTCTGAGCCACTCGCCCGCCCCAGCAGCTGGTTTGCGTATTTGCTTGTTTGTTTGTCAAAAGAAGCAATTTACGTGCAAAATAACTCAAGTGTCATGCAAATTTCATTTATTTTTCGCAAGCTGCAAAGCAAGAAAAAAGGCGAAATAATTCCCGGGCTACGTTGTCATAGAGCTAACGGCTCTTCTGTTTGGCAACAGAACCGGATAGCTCCGCCGCAGCCTCGTCTCCTCTCTTCTCGGCTATACGAGTATACATGGTGATTCCTTACAAAATTCGGGCATAATGAAGTCACTTGGCGGGAAACCTTCTTGTTGGCCTCAGCCTCGGTTTCCCTCTCGTATTTCCCTTGTGCCAAAAGCTATTTTGATTTATTCTTCGTCCTTTCACATTATATTTTTTAGAAAATTAGGACGAGAGCAAAACGAGCTTCTTGATTTGCCATTGAAGTGCGGCGTAAAAGGAAAAATAATAATATTACGTTACGGTCGGCATTTAACTTAATTCTAATTTTATTTATAAATCGTGCAAAGTTGGGGCAAGCGGGCACTTGTAGCTTAAATGAAGTTTGCTAAGTACTTTCCAACGATGAGAGCAGGAACAACACCAACATCGGCCCTGCTACATCAACAGCAACTTGAGTGCGCATACTTCAGGTTTGAAATTTCATTATTTTCGTATTATTCGCACACAAGTGCCATCGTGTGCTTGAAAAAGCAAAGCGGTGGAAAGGAACACTGCCTTGGCCAGAGGCAGCAGACGCCGAGGACAATTTTCTAATTTAACAGAGCGGCGTGGGAAATGCCAGCTGAGAGAGCAACTGGATTCCGAACCCCAACCCCAAATTCGGATAGCCAGAGCGTGATACATAAATACAAGGACATTTCCGTACTTACCGGCATAGTTTGACTTCCGTGTAGATTGGTTATAGCTGACTGGGCCTCCTGCTGCGAACCGAATTTGACGAAAGCGCAGCCTGCAAAGGAAAAGAAAAACAGGTTGATTAGGAATAAAACCATGGTGGTTAATGAACATGATATTAATTTTCGTTTATATGACCGCTCTTTGTAGTCAGGACACCTCTGCTCTATGTGAAATTTGAGGGCATTTTCACAACACTGAATATTGAATTTAAAAATCAGTAAACATTCCATAAATGCCAATGCAATCGAAGAGGGCGCCGGACCCTGGCGACGACCCCGGCCAGATGTGACTACAGCTGCGCGGCATGGCATGTGTGCGGAGCATTTAAATAAAATTTTAAGTGCAATTAAAAAACATTTTTGCAAGAATCGCTTCGTGCACTCTTGCATGAAAATCAACATCGACATGGGCGGCATCAGCGATTCGGAATCGACGCCCATCAACGCCCATTATATAAAAATAATACTCGGCCCGTCCCGGCCGCGACTGGATGGAATGTAAAATTCAAACTGAACCGAAAAATATACAAAAAATTTCCGCTGCACTTGCTCGCTCATTATATTGTAATTTGTGTGCCAGCTGCTGGGCGGAAGGGCGGGTACAACAATAGAGATGGAGCAGCTGGAGAGGTACGAGAAGGGCCCAGGCTTCAATGGCATAATTATTAAAAATCATTTATGCTAATTTAATATACAGTAATAACCACAAAAAGTAAGGACTTTCAAGGGGCACATTCGGCGGAGGGTACGAGTAGTACGGCTGGAATAAACGGGGCTTATACGGTTTGTAAGCTGGTGCTCGAAACGATTTAAAAATGCGGTAATGCTCGATGGCCTCGAGCATTGTTCAACATTTGTAAATGGAGAACAAATTAAGATGGTAAGTCCGTTTATACGCCGGACAGTGTGTGAAGTTTATAGTATGGATAGTTTAAAGGGTTTGAAAATATAGAAAAATATACAGTTAGGAGTGTGTTATAAAATTCGGGGTGTAGAGGATATTCGAAAAAGCTTAGTTTTTGGTACTCTAGTTGGAGGATCTAGAATTCGCTTCTTTACGGGTCTTTTATACCGAAAAGGAGGAAAAAAAAAAACTAATAAATCGATAGAGGTGGTAGGTATAGACAAGAGATCTATACTTATTTTATATTATTTATATTATATTATATTATATTATAAACCAAAGCTTGAAGAGTAGTTCGGACTATAAAGCAATGCTCGACAGGCATCTGGGCTTGCTACCCGAGGAATAAATACAAAATCAGTCTCGCCGCCAAAGAATTAATTAGGGCCAACTTAACCTTTGCTTCGGGCTCTTCATCTGCCGATTCTCTGCTCTCTCAACAATGCTGCAAATTAAGACCCTCCAGCAAGGGTCCCCTGGAAACCCTTTCAAATGTATAATTCCCGAACCCTGCCTTCCCGCTCACCGAGGGTTCGGACAGGCTGCGTGTCCAAATTGCGGCTTGGGCTGTTGCTCTCCGCTGGCTGTTGCCGCCTTTGTAGTTGACGATATCCAGAAGGGACACGGCAGTGGGGTGGCTGGGGCTGGAGCGGCGTGGAAGGGGCACACAAAACAAATCCCGCCTAAAACCATGCAACATGCGAGCTGACAAGCCGAAAGGCAGACAAGCACAAATTTCGCGTGCAAACAGCGCGAAGAGCAACAGTGGGGCTGGCCTGGCTGTGTGGAAAAATTACGTTTTATTCTCCTTGCTGCAAATGTACAAAAAATAAAGTGTAAAAAATTCAAGTGGATTTTTGTTCGGCTTGACTCGACGCGACTCTTGTGTATTTTATGTTTTGTGTGTTGAAGTGACAACAAAATCCAGAATTTCTCTGTCCCAGCCAGCGGACAGGCCGCCGGCGGAGGGCGAAGGACACGGGGGTGCGTTGCTGGGACCAAGGGACACCAGAGTGCAAATCAGCGCTGCTAAGCAATAAAAAATAAAATATTTTGTTGCCAGTTAATCCACAGAGCTGAAAAAATGAAAGAGAACAACAAGGACAGGGAAACACACAAAAAAGTTTAAAAAGGCATTGCTAAGCATTTTTGTAAACTTAAATCAAAGTTGATTTTGTTTTCCATTTTTCTGTGTCCTTTGTGTTATTTTTTGTATGTTTCCTTTGTGCTTGTTTATTTTTTTGTTTTTGTATATTTTAGCCAGGCTCTTTCTGTTTATGTGAAATGTATTTTTCTTGGCATAACTTTGTGAAAAGCAAACTTTGGGTGGGGCAAACGAGAAGTTTCAGAATGTTAAAACACCTCTAACAAGGTGCCTGATATCAGAAGGAGATACATAAATGTCCTTATTGTTACATCAGCTTAATATTTGCGAGTGCGTAAGTTCTTATCTAACTTGATATTTGGAGAGAAGATCCATTAAAAAGTAAAATTCATTACCATCCCTGGACAAGCAATGTTGATTGCTGCTCACCCTACAGGTAACTGCAGGTAATTATGTGTCTTTGGCCGAAGTTCAGCTGGACTAGTCGACTTTTCAGGAACCATTTGATTATTTACCTTTTCAAGGATGTCACCGGATAATTGTTGAACTTGGAGTCATTATTTTAATTAAAAGCAAATTAGCCCGCGAAGGGGGTGATTCCGAGGAGCAGCTGAGTCCAAGTTCTCAATGTTGCTTTGATGTAAGCGGCAAGATTGAATTTGCATGCAGATCAAGTCAAGGCAACGGACAACACTTTCAACAATCAGTCAAGGAACAGTTTGCAGGACAGCTTCTCGTTCTTCATAAAGCTAACAAAGTGCAACGCCTTAATTACTTAACGGGCCAGAGCAGGGGAGTGGTGAGAGGTGAGTCTCCCATTCCCGGCAATTAGTTGAAATTAAAATGTAAGCAAGTGCGCAAGTTTTTAGCGTCTTGTGCAACTTCCGGTGAAGCGTGAAATGACGCAGCCAGCTGTTGGAGCTGTTGGAACTCCGAGAGGCTGCATGGCAGAGCAGCCTAATGACACTTTTTAATCAAATATGCTAATGCTAATGCAAAAGTTGAGCTGTCATTAAAATTAAGAGTGAGCCATAGTTCTCGGCTGGCTGGCTGCCTCTTAAAGCTCGATTCAATTATTTTAATGTCGCTTCAGAGACAGCTTCCCTCGAAACAGTGATATCAGCTCAATGTTTTTTCCCCCCCCTCTTCCAACTAATGGGTCAATCTTGGTTACACAAAAAAAAAGAGCCATGCTATGACGAGATTTCGAGGAGCACTTGCGATTAAGTGCCTTGCCACAACTCGCACATTTGCAATACAAATTTGCAATGCCATTAATGTATGGGAAACACCAATGCAGCCCTCTGCACACCCAAAAAAAGCCTTACCATGAAAAATCGCCGTCGGTCAAACACGTAACCAAATTGTGCACAGCAGCGGCAGAAGAAGGAGTAGCATGTGGGGGCAGCGCAGGGCCAGGAGCTATGTCAGAGGAGTAGGACAGCAGCAGCAGCAGCAGCAGCTACAGCCGGAAACAAGGATAACGAGCGTGTTGAGGCCCCCTCCAACTCACGGCACGAAACTGTGAATGGGGTTCTGGTCGATATGTTGGCATTGTCGCCCGCTTGCAGGGCTGCGAGCAGAGGAGGCAGTCTCATGTTATGTCCAGGCATTCGAGGCAGGTTCTCCCGCATCTCCCGCTTCCTCCGCTCGCCTGTGATGCCTGATGTTGCCTACCGCTGCCACTGCACGGGACAAGTATTTTAAAATCCAATTAAAAACGCCCTAGTGGGATTTTTCAATCGCTGCTGACCAGGCCAGGGATGGGGCCATTGGACAGGCATCAGCATCAGCAACAAAGTTGCATTAAGCGCGCGACATTCGCTGGCCACCGGTCGCGTCATAGTCATTTGCTGGCAAGAGCACGATGGCAATGAGCTAGTGCGACGGGGAGCTCGGGGAGGAGCAGGAGAAGCACGAGGACAGGTCTCCGGTCGACTGGACTGGACGCCGTTGATGGCCATTGCATGTTTTCCTCTTGGGCGCAAGAGCGTAGCATGAATCTTGTTAGCCAACGTTTACGCTTATTATGCGATGGCAAAGCTATCGAATTTGTTTGATGCATGTGTACGGGGCGACAGCGTCTGCAACTAGGAAGCCTTTGGGGCATTGGGACCATGGGAAGAGCTCCATCTCGGTAAATTGCATTTGCGGCACGACACTCGCAGTTGAACGCATCTCGTCAGAGGACAGAAGAAATCAAATAAACTCATCCGGATGCAACATATGATGCCCAGTACGTCGATTGGTTGCTCGGGTCGGTGCAGGAGGCAGGTAACTCAGGTAATGCAGGAGAGAGCATACATATGTATGTGTGCTTTAAAGTTTGACCAGCATGTCTAATCAAATCCGTCGCCGGCAGAACTTATCAATATGGCCAACTGCGAGCTGCAAAACACAAACACACAACTTGACCCGCCCGAGCGGCTGAGGCTGAAATTGAACTCTGCCAGGCATGAGCCCAGCACTTTGCATACAAATCATACGAGTCTGCGGAAAGTTTTCCACCCAGAGCCCACTCTAATACAAGGCACCGACACGTAGTTGAAATGCCCGATGGGACCATTATTCTTGATTTTGGTCGGACCACGGGAGCGAAGGAGAGGGGGGCAACTTTCGACTACCTTTTGCCAGTTGATAAACAACCAAACTTTCGACCTCCAGGCCCGAGGCATTTTGAGGATTTGCAGCTTCAGTAAATAACATTCGAGCCCGAATACACCGACTAACCCTGTACTGAACTGAACTGGACTGAACTGGACAGGACTGGACTGGTCTGGCCTGGGTTGGGCCAGATTTGCCATGCAAAACAGTCCCCGTACATGTAATGTGATATATTTTTTACTGGCTGTCCATGGTCATGATGTGGGACCGACCGCACTGCAGGCCAAATTAAATAAAAATCAGTGCCCGGAGTGAGCTCAAATTGCAATTTCATAAGCAATTTGCTACTGGACAAGATATGGCTGGTAGCGTGCATCTCTTTGTTCTTTGTCTCTCTGAGGGGGCCTGCACATGGGGCACATGGGGCACAGCTGGAAGAAGGGAAGGCCAAAAGGTCAACTGAAAATTACATGAGCTCCAGGGTAGCCCTCTCAGACCATTTAATAGATGCAGGTCCAGATATGGATGCAGAACCAGAACCAGATCCAGGGTCAGTTTGCTGACATTTTTATGGCACTCTCGGGAGTTGGCCAGAAAGTATGTGCTCGCTCACTCGCTCGCTCTGACGCTCCGTGTGTGTGCGCCTGACACACAATAAACACCAATTAAGAAAATAATATTTTGTGTACACACACAAACAAATGTCTCTGGCAAATTGAAAAGCCAACGCCAAAGCGTTCGTCTTCAGTTTTGTACAAGTGCTGTGCAAATAATGCACAGAAGTATGCTACAAAATACGAACAACAAACAAACAAGCAGCCAGAGCAGCAGCCCCAGCAGAGTGGCAGCGATAGCAGCGATCCAAAGGCAGGAGCCAAGCCTATAACAAAAGCTAAAATATTATTGCTTTCGTTCGCCCAAGACTTCTTCCCAGCCGAATCTTCCGGCTGCAGTCTGAATTCGGGCGCCGGGCGCCGAAAGTCCTGAGTCTGGAGTCCCTGCCCGTGGGTCTGGGCTTGAAGTCCGAGCCAGCTTGTTATAAGGCATGTTGACAAGCCTCTTTAACAAATGACACCAACAGATGAAGAAGAAGCCCGAGCAGGACAAGCCAAATAGTTACTGTTCACCCTTCTCCTGCCCTTCGCCGGATCCGTCTTCCTCCCCTTGCCCGAACCCTCGGAATCCGGCCTTGTTACATTTGTTGTGCGCAGCCGAAAAATGTTGCTGCTCTTGTTGGTGGGACTTCCTGCTGCTGCTGCTGCTGCTGCTGTAGTGGTGTTGTCTTGTCAGTTGCCCTTCTGTTGTTTGCTGTTATTTACTATTTTCTGTCCCTTTCAAGGGGTGCAGCGGGATTCTTAGCATACCGACCGGACCCATGTCAAAAGCGAACTCTAACGCCATCGGAATTTATCCAAGAAGCTGGCAAGTTCTGTGGACTTTAGTTCAGTTTCTACACTTTGAATGGGACAGTATTGTTTCTGGTTCCAATTTCATTATTTTTAGCAACGCGATGGCCGCAAATTCCACTTTAAAACTAGTTAAAGTCTGTGCCTTTGGCCACAGAAAAACGTACCATTAACCGCCTAAATAAACTGCACCGTCAAAGATTTAAAAGGCCCCCGTCCTCACACCAGACCAAAGTAATTTCAGGCTTTTGCCGGGCAGGTCCTGAAAAACTGTTGCCAGCGCTCAGCGAACCACAAACAAGGTAAATGCTTCTGCAGCAACAGCAACAGCAACAGCACCAGCAACAGCAACAGAAAAAGTAAAAGCAACAGCAACACGAAACTGAAAACTGGAAACTGCACCCTGATGGACTGCGGGTGTAGCGGGGTGCAGCTGTAACCGCAACATAATAATTATGCAACAGAAACCGCAATGCATGCGGGGCAGGCGACGCCGGCAGCCGGCTGCCGGCAGGCAGGCAGGAGCCCCTGCTCTCCTACTCTCCACACCGCTCCTAGTCAGATTTGGGAGGAAATTGTTTTGCCAGGCGAAAGTGTGAACAAAAAGCTGTTGCGTGTGCTGCTGAAAAGAGCGGAGCGGGGCAAAAAAAGCATAAAAACAACAAGCAAACGCAGCAACGTCAAACCGCAAAGTCAAATGCAACTAAAACCGCAGCACAGTTTGGGGCGCTGAGGTTTTTCCAGACCCACCGGCAGGCTGGCAACTGGGTACGGAAAGGAACACGAAACGAACTTAAATCCTGGCAGGATCTTTACTTCCATGATAGCTCCATTTAGCTAACTTTATGCCCTTCAAGTGGACCCGACCTCCATTGTTTCTGTTTATTCCGCAGCATTGCATTCCGTATCCTTTGGCGATTTATGCGACCACTTATTTAGCTGAGGAGCACGAAACAAATTCGAAAAGAGGACGCTCTAAGGCCGCATAACTTAATAGCGGCTCGCTTCATTTGAACTTTATTGCTCGCTGCGCTGGCACAGGGGAATAAAGGTAAAGCCAGCAGCAACAGCAGGTGGGGGAAATCAATTTTGCCGGGCTTAGTCCTGACATCAAAGCGTAGGCAGGCCATGTCCAGACCCCAGACCAAGTCCAAGTCCAGGTACAGTTCCAGGTCCAGGTCCAGGTCCAGGGTCCGGACAGGTAGGTTAAGCCTAATAAACTGCGCGTCCAAAAGCAGCCAGCAAATTTAGTTTTGTTTTCCTCGTAGGACACAAGGAGAAGCTAATTGTATTGTGCAAGGAATTTGATTGCATGGATTTATACATGATTGAAAAGGGCCGGCGAACGGAGCCAGTGGAAGCATCTGGACGACGGGCGGACACTGAGTGCATAAATTGTGCGCCCAACTCGCGCACATTATTCATTTTTAATGCGCCCGGGACATAGACGGCGCCGAGCCACGGCCACAACAATTTGGCCACATGTAAGCACAGGCAAGTTGGCCATAATTGCCTCGGAGTCGGGAGCAAAAGGCCGGAAGACGACACCGGGCCAAGGCACTGCACTCGGGGCCGGGCCAGGTAGCAGCATCATTAAAATGAGTTAGCGTCCTAGACAGCTCCAGAGTTGGAAGGAAGTCGAAGGAAGTGGCGACTTGGCTGGGGACTGGGACCGAGACTGCGACTGAGACTGAGACAGAGTTTGCTATTGGCCTTTTGGGCGCAATTTGCAGTGGCAGCGGTGGCAATTAAGCCAAGGAGTAGATTAACTTTAAGCTGCGACTGCCTTTGACGAGGCAGCTGCGCTCGTTGCACCGGAGCCGGGCGCTTTTTGTGGCTCGAAATTTATTTAATTAACCGAAATCTCCAAACCAGAAGTGCATCTGAAAGATTCCCCCGAAGTGTGGGTCTGTACGGGCATTCTCTTGCAATTGCCGGGCCATGCTTGAGAAGAAAATATTCCGAGAAAAGCCGAGCACTTGACGTAGCATCAATGCCAGCTTGGCCTGCAGGATGGAGAAGTTGTGAGGAAATTCCCTAAAATAATATGGCAATGTGCTTAAATTGAACGAGTTTTCAATTGCATTACGCAAAAATCTGTGAACCATTGCATTTCCAATTGTTGTGGAGGACGCTCTTGTATATAGTATTCATATTCCGGATCTATGTATGCATAATGGCAGCTCGGCTCCGTGCTCTCTGATGTGGCAAACAAAACGTGCCGCTTACAAATTGTACAACAACCAATTAAAATGCATAACTCGATTTAAAGTTTACATAACATTTTGCTAAATTACAGGATCGTCCCAGGCATTCAAGCTTATATAAGTGGCCCGCATCCATCCCCGGCACCTCATCCGCCCGACAGTTCAGTTTGCAAGGGGCTTACAATGTCTGTCGCTCGTTGTTGTTTCTGCTGTTGCTGCTGCTGGTGTTGCTGATGCTGATGCTGCTGCTGCCGTTGCCCGGGCAACATGCAATTAAAAGCGATATTGAATTTTGTTACGCTCTGCGCTTGAGTGTGCGATTTGTGTGTTAGTTGTTGTTGTTGGTAGTGTTCTGTTGCCGCTCTGCGGCTCTTATTTAATTTGAGTCGACGAAAAACATATATTCTGTTATGTGATTGGCATAACTTACACACAGAGAACAAAAATAAAATACAAAATAAGAAAAATGTTTCTAAAATGTGTATAAAATGACAAAAATATTGTTATAATTTTATTAATTACTTTGATTTGGAGTTTAATGGCAGCTATATGGCAGCTATAGGATATAGTCGTCAAGTTTTTATGAAATTTAAATCAAAATTCTGGAATGATATTAAGTGACCAAATCTAATGCTTGATGAAAATATGTTGAGAAACAGCGAAGTTATAAATTATTTCGAAAATTTTCCGATCGTTCCTATTGTTTCCGATTTTTCTTATGGCAGCTATAGGATATGCTCGTCAGATTTGCATGAAATTTAATACAAAATTCTGGAATTATAATAAATGGCTAAATATCAAATTTGTCGATTATACATGGCTACAACGACTCAGCTGTTGATCCTAATCAAGAATATATATACTTTATAGGGTCGGAATAGTCTCCTTCACTGCGTTGCAAACTTCTGACTGAAATTATAATACCCTGCCAGGGTTTAATTAAGCAGACAATAAATATTTAGTTTAAGTTAGTGTAAATAACAGGGGTTTATTTTGAATTGTTGGGATTTAAACAATAGGACTTAATAATATTGTAGTATATTAGAACTTTCTTAAGTTATTGGATAGACATTAAAACAGTTTCTTTATTTAATAAAAATAAATTGACTTTAAAAATAGTTATGAATTCCTGGGAACATTTTTTGTTTGAAAATACGATTAACTAGAATGATTCATAATGATATTCTAGTATTAAGGACTTGTTTAAATCATCGCAAAGTTTTAACTTTTGAATACATGCGCAAAAGCATATAGCACTTTTGATAATATTTCGTGCAACAATAATTGTAAGATAGAAACATATGTATGTGCATGCGCCTGATCCGACTGATATCGGTTGGTTCTGTGGGCCCCCAACAGTCTAAGCCGATTCCAATTATCAGCTATCAACTCTGCTCTCCCCGTCGGCGACCTTGTTTTCCCAGTTTTTTCTCTGCTGCCGCCCTCTTCAATTGTTGTCGGCTGCTGCCAAATCGCCGCTGAACCCTAATATATGGCTATTATGGCGTACAGTACTTTAGGCCCCAAGCGTTACTATAGCAATGGGGGCGGTGGAGAGTCAAGCCGGGGGCCAGAAGGGCATTATAAATCTTCATTGTTGGGCCAGCTCTGTAAAGTAGCACAGACAACAGCCGAAAATTTCCGATGCTGCCTTTTCCCCGGGACGTAGGATGTAGGATGTAGGATGTGTGAGTGTGTGCTAAAAGCAACATCAATTTGCATGAGTTGTGCGGTTGTGCGTGTGTGTGTGTGTGTATGTATATGTAATTACAAAAACACACGGACCGAGGCTGAGTACGTGCAAATCTGACCAAAAATTTAAATTGAAGCTAAAATTTTTGCCAAATGCTGTTGCCGGCAACGCACCATGAGGATGATGATGTATGCAACTCTTTTTCAGCCCCCTTTGGTACCACTACAACTGCCCAGTGCCACCACCCTGGGCTATATAGTATGTCCATATGGTTCAACAGAGGCCTAACGCCCTGGTCCTCGCCCTCACCCTCACCCTCACCCTCACCCGCCCTCTTTCCAGCCTCTGCCGGCGGCAAGCACTTCGTATGCGATCTCTCTGGAGGCCGTTTTGTGAAAACAAGTATATCGAATTTTAATTACATTTGCTTCATCTGTGCGGGCGTATGTGTTTTTGCTTTTTGCGCCAAACAGCCGACACGGAAATGTGATTTTTGATTGAGTGCCGACCAAACAGTAGCACAAACCCAGGAGGTGAGCCGTAAAAGCGACGGAGAACGAAACGCCTTGCGGCGGCTGGGAAAAGAGTACAGCTAAAAAATGTCATGGAACTTCTGTAAGTTCTTGTGCAAGTGTCACAGTGCTCTTAAAATTCGCAAGTTTGACTACTGCAACACCCCAGAATGTATATAATGACCAAAATGTGGTAGCTAAGATTAAACAAACACTTGCCGTTAAATTACAAAATTATCTGTACTGTGGCATATCCAAGAGTTTTTTTTTATAATTATTTTTTACTTTTTAGGTCTATTAATTGGTTTCCATTAACCTATACTTTGGTCGATAGCCAATACTTTTTTCTGATATCAACTGGCTCAACTTTTGAACTCTTGAACAAGACTTTATTGCTAACAATATTATCTAAATGAAGAGTGGAATGTTTAAGTAATACTTCATCTGCTTACCGCCACGTGGATCACGTGTTCTGATGTAAGGATGACCTCTTGGGCACTTACCTAAAACGGAGAGAAAGAGAAGAAAGCTCAGTAAGTGCGGTAAAAGATCGAGCTAGAAATAAATTCAAGTATGGAATTCTAAAGCGGTCTCTGTTACAATCCCTTCCTACCCATCTCAACCATTTTTAGCATCGCTAACTCGGGACTCAAGTGCATAAACATTTATTTGCCCTAAGAATGGCATTTGCCTTCCCGCCCAGGCACCAGGCAACCTTGGCTGTCGACACTTGAAGCAGCCTGGCAATCTGCAAGCAAAACAGGCCCAGGACCTGTGTCGGTTTCATATTATTTTATTCTGTGTTGCGCCGTCGGAGCTTTGAAAAAGGATAGTCGCCGCAGAGGCAGAAGCCTGGGTTAGCCAGCTCCTGTCTCCAGTTATGGCCTCAGACGTTTTCATTTTCATTAAATGCCTTCGCGGCTCGCCTGCCTCGTCCTGTATCCCGTTACGGGGCGGGTGGCGAAAAGGATATTGTCTAAGAACAAAAGCGGAATAAATTAATTTAGCTCGTGTCTTGGCCCCGGCAATGAGCTAGAAAATGAGCTGCAGAATATGTATGTGGCATACGGTGGGCCGCCCCCACGTCCTTCCCATGCCGCCGCAGAGCCTCGTGATAATAACGAAATATGTGCAGCTGACAGGTGGCAGTAGCAGCAGGAGCCATGAGGCAGGCTCCTTGTCTGAAATTTAATAAGTTCAGCGATGGGCTCAGCTGCTCCGTTGGGCGCATATTAAAAATATGAAGGCCTAAGGCAGTTGAGTAGTATCAAAAGCCCATGCTTGCTCTATCAATACCAGGCATATGGCTTGCGTTTATTGCATTAATTTTTCAATAATCCCGCAAAGCTGAAACAAATATCTAAAGTGGCATACCTCTCGGTTGATAGGACTAATCTTTTATTGATGCCCATGCGATACGGAACGGAAGCCGGCGCGCGCTCAACTGAGTTAATTAAATTTGCTACTGAGGACTGAACTGCCTTTCCTCCGTCGAACTGCCCTGGGACTTGCCGTGCCTTTAATAGGCACATCTCAATCCCGGCCTTATCCCGCCACCCAGCCCCAGATACGGTATAATCGGCGTCCTCGGTCTCTGAGTATGCCCGGCAACCCTTTTCACCGGATCCCTCCTTTTACTTGGCCCAAACTTTCTGCTTAATGCTTAGCCCAAACTTTTTTGACATTTTTATTGACAAGAATCCAGGAGCCCCAAAGAAGCAACAGCAACCACGGTCTTCTCCTCCATGTGGCTTGTAAAACATTTTTTGCTCTCCTGGGCTGCGGTAAAGTTTGGGCGACGGACTCCGAGCTTCGGGCTCCAACGGCCTCCTGTGTCCGTGTGCCCGTGTGTCCGTGTGCCCGTGTGCTGCGGTCAAATCTAATTTCCGCAGCTTTTACTACTTTATTAAACTATTACAACTAAAGCCAGCCCGATTCTGCCCTGCCAGGCTGCTGGCGATGGAGCTGGCAATGGCTATGGCGATGGCTACGGCGATGGGTATTAAAAAAGTTATGTTCCTACATATATATGTATGTGCGGGCGAGTGTGGGTGGGCGGGCCACGAAATGTGTTAATAAAGCACACTTGCCACCAACATGGCCACGTAATGAAACGTAATTGCGGGGGCAACAAAATTGCCACCACTATATGGCAGGGTATACATATGCGCTGCCACGGATCTCACTCCCGATCAGGGATCCCATTGATCTGGCCAGGACATGCATATGCACAGTAATCTCCTTGGCCTCCGAGTAGCATAAGTTGCCGGCACTTTGTGGCTCTTTTATGACTCGTTGGCCCGCCCGGCTTGACGGCATCAAGTTTCAGCCACTTCCTGCTCGGCTGCCTCCTTGGGCACGCTTAATTGCTTTGACCTTTGACCAAGTGTATGTACATACATAGTTTTGGCCGTGTTGCACGTTAATTAGCATTAAGCAGGGGAGCAGGCGGAACGAAGGGAGTCTAAACATAGCCTTTTGCTGTGGTACGGGTCTGTGATAAAAATTTATTGCCAGCGGCCGGGGCTTCCCTCTCCATACATGCATGTAAAACTTTGGCCATGCTGCAATTAAATTTAAGCTGCTTCAATCCTAGGGCACATACACACACAGGCGCAGGCACAGGCGCAGGCACAGGGGGCAGGAGCAGAATAAGGATCGGGATCAGGATCAGGGTTCACAAAAGACTTGTGGGCATAGCGACTACAACGACGACGGCAAAGTTTGTTAGGTTTTCTGGTTTCGGTTTTTGGTCTACAGACGCAAAAGTTCGCGTTTGTTTCTTTCTCCCTTTTGATATGTATTTTAATTCCTTGGCCTGTGTGCCATTTTGCAGTTGGGCGTCCAGGACTTTTGGCTTGCCAGCGGCAGCAGCCACTAGGATGTCTGTGGCTTAAATGGCACTTATGAGCTTATGCCGCAACTTACATTATTATTATTACTCCGATTTTTGTATGCTGGCATAACATAAATGCTGCTTCTTGGCACGCAATAAATAGTTATAGACTGCGGGGAGTCCGTAAAGAGAGCGCGAATGGAGTTTTGTATTAATTAAGAAGCATTAGCGCACAAGCGGCTTGGTTTATGGGAGCCGGGGCATATGCTCTCGGAACTTTAGCTATCAGCACTCTGGCTAAGTGCGATTTACAACGTCATAGAGAGCGGATGCCCGGACGCAAGCTCGATCGGGCGGAAATGGTCTTTACCCTCGCCGTATTCAATCGACAGCGCTTTCGCTGTCCGAAATCTCATCACACTTTCGACCATTATTATAAAGAATCAAATAAAGCAAAGCTCTCGCATGTCATAAGCGGTAAATTCAATTTGAGTTTTACAACATTTCACCGCTACCCGGGCTTTGTTCGGGTTGTTTGACAGTTTTTGCAGCGCACTCAATCAGCACTTGTTAGAACTTTTTAGTGTGCTGTAAAATAAACATGAGTATAAAGCTGAAATGAAATGAAATTTAATAAATGCAGTGCGGTAGTGGTAGTGGTAGTGGTGGTGGTGGTGGTGGTGTTAGTGTGTGTGTCTGTGGAAACAGAAGCAGAGTAGAGCAGGGCGACAGGCAGACATGACATGCACTTCATAAAACTTTGCTCATATAAATTGAAATTGAAATGAAATGATGATGCCAGAGCTGCCACGTGATATCTGAGGGTGTGTGCGTGTGTATCTCTATCTGTATCTGGATGTGTGCGAGTGTCCATGTGTGCAAGTGAGAGTTGACAGCCGGCGAGAGCTGCGTCCCTCACTGCACAATGGCTGCCTGTAAAAATTTGTTGGCCAAACAACAAGTGGAGCAGCCAAAGCAGCAGCAGCAGCAGCAGCAGCAGCAGCAGCAGCAACAGCGGCAGCAACAGCCTGAAAAACAACTTAAACTGTCATTGCAAAGTTTGAGGCAAAGCCCAGCGGCTGCTGGCAGGGAGCGGAGGTATTAAAAAACTTTCCTCAGAGCAATTATGTGAAGGCTACTTAACTTTTTTGCAGGCAATAAATTTGTTCTTTAAGTGGAGACTTGCAGCAGGAGCGGCAGCACGCACCTGAGCTGCGACACAATTTTGTTGCACACTCGATTCTCGGCAGCCGGTTTTTTCGGCTTTTTCGGGTCCGCCCACTCGTAGAATTTGCCAGAGCAATGTGCAGAAATTCAATTAGCCGAACGAGGGGAGGCAGCAGGAAGCAGCAGTTTGCCACTTGGCATGCCATGCAGTTTTGGGGAATGCTTTGAAATACACGCATGCACACTTGGATACAGATACTCTCCGCATGCCTAGATACATTTCACGTCCGTGTGCATGGGCGTGCGGTTGTGACAGGCTGGCTGCCTGAGCTCGGCTGCTTCGCTGCTCTGCTGCTCTGCTGCTCTGCTGCTCTGCTGCTCCGCTGCATACTTGCCTCAATTACGCCGAAAATGTCACATTAATTATTGGCATTTATGGGGTTTGCGCCGCTTTTGATATGATAGACGACAATGCCGACCGAAATTTGAAGTCTACTTTATGGCGCGCTATTGTTGTGTCCTCGAGAGCGTGCTTCTGTGTGTGGCAGTCGCACAGACACGAGTATTTACGAGTGCGCATTGGTGTGTGTGTGTGGCGGTTGTATTAATTGGAATTTGTTTTTGTATGTCAGCTGCAAGACGGCGTGCCACTGGCTTTGCCGCTAGGCTCCTTGTTGGGCTTTGCGGCAATTAAAAATTAATTTGACAAAGCGAGACATTTCGAATTAATTTGGAGTCTAAACGATGTTTTAATTCAATTTATGTTTCTGGCAGCACAACTTGACAATGCCATCCATTGAGTGGCTCGATTGACTCAAGGTCTGATCAGGTGAGGTCGCACTCAAATGTGTGCGACTTGAGTGTGCGCTTACGTCGCATTTTATGCTCGAAATTAATTAAGTGCCATGCTGCCCTGGGCAAACATTTGAAAAGCAGCTCATATCGCATGCTTATGAATATCTGTTCTATCAAGGGTGCCCGCACTCTGCTTTCCTCACTGCACCTCAATCCATCTCCAACTCCAACTCCAACTCCAATTACTTAATGACAGCTTCCAGTTGCAGTGATTAGGCTGAAAGCGATTTGAGCCGTAGAGGCCTTCTTGCCACTGCCACTGCCAATGCCGACTATGCGCATTCAACGTCAACTTACGCCAGCCGTCTGTCAGCAACAGGAGTCGCCTCCACACTCATGCGGCTACTTATGCAAAATGCTGGGCTCTGCCACTAGACGACACCCGTTGCTGCTCATCTGCACGCACTGGAGCAGCCGCTTTGATCGGCCGGAGCGGCGGGGAAGCGGCCCGGAGACACACAATTGTGTTGATTGCACAGATGACAAGGCGTAGGACGAGATGACAACTTTGCTGCCTGCCACCCTTGATGACAATGAAGTGCATGCATGAATATTCTAATCAAATGAGCCGCCAGCCTGTCCTGGCTCCTGGCTCCTGGCTCTTGGATCCCGGCTGTGGCCTCCGGCCCAGCCATTGTCAAGCGGTAGAATTTTTCGCCTCCGCCACATGTGTACACTGGGAGAAAACGCAAGTCCGTCGTGGATGGTCGCTGCTTTATTCTCATTGTAAATTTTCTAATTCTGAGCTTCTAAAATAGACTCACGCTTAGGTTGTTCCTAGCGGCTTCTTTCTTTGTGGTTTTACAACGACTGTTTCGCTCAGTGCTGCCACATGCTTTGTGTTCTGTGCCGAGGTAAAGTTTCAAAGTCAGCCAGAGTCCCCGGCCCAGAAAAAACCTTTCCTTTACCTCGTTTAATTTCATTCACTCACTGAAATCGAATTTGCATAATTTAACATGATGGTTGCGCTTATTCCTGCAGCCTGTCAGGCGCACAGACAGCGACAGCGACGGACAGGCGAGAGAGGATGGGTTATTATTGTTCGCCCTCGAATTCAGCGTCACCGCATTTTGCTGGCACATGCATCATCATTTGCATACATTTGCAGTTCGCCCAGTCAGTCCATGCTCGGAGTAATGAGGACTGCGCCGGTCTGAGTCGATTTTCTTTGAATATAATTCGCGGCGCGGGGCAAGGAAAGCATTGACGTTGATGGATTTTGGCACTTACACAGGCTAGCGCCCGTCACCTCCGACCGACGACTCCGACTCCGACTCCGAAAAAAGCTGCGGCAGCAGACTCTGCCCAAGTTGAGCTGAGCTGGCTTTGAAGCGCAATTTAATGAAGAATGATATGTTGGCATCGTGGCCGCAACAGCCGCAATCATCCACCCCTCTGGGCCGCACCCCCTAACCACGTCGACTGACAGTTTTCGCGGCTTCGCACGCAGTCACTGTCGAAGTTGAAGGGCGCCGACAACATCGACAACAAGTTTTCTCGCTCAGTCGAGGGTTGGGAGTGGAGGCGACGAATCGAGCTTCTCACGAATTAGGTAGCGGCTTTGTCCCCGATTCCCTCAATATTTTTGGAATGAATGCGAACGGTAGTTCTCCTACTCTGACATTTTTGCCTATTCAAATTCGGGGGCATTTTCGGACTAAATTTGATTCGAAAGTGCTGCCGAAAGTGGCTGCCGGAAATCTCAGAGCGACCTAAGCCCCTCCTGGCAAGTGCAGCCTAAAGCACAACGCAAATAAACGGGGGGGAAAACAATAAAGAGCAGGACACAGTGGAACGGTGGGAAATACAAACAAAAATAAATACTCCCGACATTGGTTTTCTATGCAAAGTGTCACATGGCCGTATGCCACGCCCCCTTCCGACGGGCGCCGCTGCCGCTGCCGCTGCCGCTGCCGCTGCCTTTTCATGCATATCAAAATGGCAACAATAAACGCCAACAAAAGAACAACAATAACAAACATTAACATGGAAATACACACGCACGCGGGGCCAACAAAGGCGGCAGTCAAAAATGTTGCAAATGTAAGCAAAATAAAAATAAGAATACATAACAAAGACACAATTACACTCACAGAATGAGTGTTTGCCAGTGTGATTGTGTGATTGTCTGTGCGTCTGTGTGTGTATTCGTAAAACCAAAACTTTTGACATAATAAAATGGAATGTTATTGTTAAAAAAGTTACTTGCATATTAAAACAAACGAAACTTTCCCACTAGCTGTCGCTATCTCGCTCAGTCTTTCCTTTCTTCCTATTCTGCCCTCTGTGCCTTTTCCCTCTCGCTCTGCAGGCGCCATTTATTTTTGCTTTACCTGTGTGTGTGTGTGTGTGAGTGTGGGAGTGTTTTTACTTGCAAATGTCGCACACAAATGCAAATGGCCGGCGTGTGAAACGAGCAGCGCTGCCAAAAGCAAACAACTTTAATTGAACTGTTTACCCGATTTTTATTTTATGCCCCCCCGAAGCCCCCTCTGGCTCTGTGTCCTGTTGAGCCGTGTAATTGTTATGGTTATGTTTGCGATGATTATTTGGCTCGCTGCACAGCTGCCCACATTTGGCATATCGATGCGACTTGCACCCGGAGTCAGTCGAAATGAGTGACTTAGGAGTCCTTTTCACCAGCTTTTTACCAGTCCTTTTTACGTTGGGCAACGCCAAAACAATGATAAAGATGCGTAACGCGCTGCATGCGCTTGCATGTGTGAGTACTCACAGAGTAGGCGGTTCGCACGACGTTACGCATCTTATTCATTATAATATATTATATATATGTATGTATATATACATATATATATATATAAGGATTATATTGTGCCTGATTTTCACCAGGGATATTAATCTAAAGTACGCTTATCACGGCTACACATCCAAGCTAATTTCAAAAACGGAACGATCAACAGAATCTTAGGATTAATCAGGTACTGGATACAACAGCTAACGAGCCGAACACGTTACGGATCATAATACTTGGGGGATCGTAGGCAGGTTCGGGAAGATATAGCCGTAGATAGTATAGTATGTATAAGTATAGGGATCAGACTACTCACCTTTGCTAGCACCGTCCGGCCCGCGCAGTATGGTGCACTCCTCTATAGTGCCGAACGGATGGAAGATTTGTCTAACATCGTCTTCGGATTGTTGTTTGCTGAGCATGCCAACGAACAGCTTGCGATCTAAATGCTCTGTTTTGGTTTCGGGTTTATTCATGTTTGATGTCATGTCAGTGGTTTTCATCGATCCGATTGATTTTGATTGATTACGAATTTAATTTTTTTTGTTTTTGTAGTTTTTTTTCAAATTAGATTTCGATTGTGGCACCAAAGGAGACGGCAAAATGGACAAATGGCAATGTATTTTCGTGGGTGGCAGTGTTTGATTGTGTTCGTTGTGTAGAAATGAAAAGTTTTCAATCAAGAAGCCATAGCCAGAGAAATTTCGCATTAAATAAGATTGAGAACCGAAAAATGAATACGGAAACAAAGGACGTTTGTTTGATCGTAATGTTTATGTGTGTCATATCAAAAGAGATGTAAATGCAACAGGGTTACACATTACGCAACATTTGTTGTAACGAGTAACGAACGCAGCAGGCACATTTATGTAATTGTTTTCGGTTTTGTAATTTTTAAAATTTCAACAGGCGCAAAATACCCAAAGAAAAGTAAAAGCAACAACATTTATTTAACGAGAGATTTTTGGTGTTTGGATGGATAGTTTGATCACCAATAGAGCAATTACAATTACAACATTTATAAATGTGGTTAGGGTTTGGGGTGGTAGGAAGGAGAACAAATTTCGATTTTATAAGCGGAACAAATTTTCGTTTGAAATTGTTGCATCGAGAAGGTACAAATTTCATTAAGTAAATAACCAAATCAAATTAAAAGAGTACGAGTAAGATTACAGGAAGTCAAATAAGTTTTAAGAAATAATAAGAGAAGAATTGTCAGTTTTCCAATTTTGCCAATTTTGATGTATTTATTTTTTTCGTTTCAATCATATATATTTGATATAGAGCACGAACAAGTGTTACATAAAAAGGAAAGAAAAGAAGATAAAAATGGGTGATATTTAGTTAAAATTGTCGCACAATTTGTTTTTTGTTTAAACTTACAATATACGAGAATGGAAAGTAGCTATTCATATACGTATAATATAAATTTGATGTATGTATATTTAGATATAGAACAGACACGCACACTCAAGCATACCATCTCACACACATTTACAAGCTGGCCACGCATAGAGCTACTGAGTTAAGGATAGACACAAAAAGGATATTGAACACGCTAGCCACTACTTTAAAAAGGAGTTGGTAAACTATGGCGAGCATGGGGAATGTGAGGCTTAAAAATACTTATTCTACCTTATGGCTATGTTGGGACGAGTGATCAGACATGGATTCGCTAAGATGATATCAATTTATACTGGTGAATGGATGTGCTGCAGAAACCACTCAAGGCGTGTGAGTGTCTCCCATTTTTCGGTTTCAAAAAGCATTTAAGCCGCCTCCTCTCCAGGCAACCCGTCTGGCACTCCGGCACTCGTATCATATCGAAAATGGAGCGTCACATAATTGGCCAAACACTTGCCACAGACCCACAGCAGACGGCCAAACCGCCCAGCTGCTGTCGCGTTAAAGTGGCAAAAGCAATCGAAGGAGAAAATAACTAATACGACACGTTGGACCCATGCACATGGCCTGCAGGCAATTGTCTTGTGTCCGGGTTAAGCCTAATGGCATTTGGGCCCCGTTCCCATACCCGTCCCCACTACCTCGAGCACCCCTCCGTCCCAAGCACGTGCAATAAGCCAAGCAACGCCCCCGGCATGCTAAACAACAACAAGAAGGACTCAGGGGCAGAAGGGTGGAAGGGCTTGGGAAGTGGCAGTGGAAGCTGTGGAAGGGTTGGCTTAATAAAAATGTAAAGCACGTTGGACCTAAGGGGCAGGAGCAGGAGGAGCAGGAGCAGGGCCGAGTCAGGACAAGGTAAAAATAGTGCAGCATACTTTGTGGCGCCTGCTGTTGTACATATGAAATGGCATAGTTCAACTGGCTGTTAACAGTTGCGGCCAAAAACAGAAAAAAAAGGGAAAATGAAAACTGGGAGCAGAGTGCACGGGGGATAAGAAGAAGTGGGATTCGGGCTGGGAACAAAGTATACAGGCTGGGGTCAGGACAAAAGGATTTGCACAATGTTTAGCCTGGCGTTGCAGCAATTTTCTACAATTACCTGGGGCACAACGACACCGACCGGCAAGGATAAAATGCACACAGGGCTTTCAGTGATTCCCTTTTGGCTGCTCTCCTTTCGCTTTACTTTCGTTTTTTGTTCTTTTTTTTCGGTCCTCGGCTAAAGGAAAGAGCAGTGAAAATAATATTAAAGGCCATTAGGCTCATATAGACAAGTTAAGTGGCTCCTGGTCCGGGCCGGGTCCTCCCTCCTGCCTGCCCCATCCTTGCTGCCGTCCTTGTCTTTGTCCTGCTCTTGATTCCCTTGCTAGCCATGTGTGGCAGTTTTTAGATTTTATTTTTATGCCTGCTCCACGTTCTGCGCCTCATCCTGGCTGTCCTCTGTTGCCACGGCAAAAGAAGTCATTAACGTGTCGTTGTCTTTGATGCCGCAGCCAAAGAGGGACGGGATGGAGTGGAGTGGAGTGGGCGGGAAAAAGAAAGCCAAATTAAATTAGTTAACCACATGGCAAGTTTTGTGCATGTGCTGCGCCAGGAGACGACGAGGACAGGCCACTAATTGCTGCACGTTATGTTTTTGCTTATCTCCGCTTGAGTCGCAGCCGCTCCTGTCTCCTGTCTCCAGCTTCGAGCTTCGAGCTGCACCGCTTCCCCTACGCTTCGCCCCGCCCCTCCAGGTTCGAGTAATTGTATTTTAAGTCCTGGGTCCTGGCTGAAGGTGAAAGAGCTAGTCGCGTCTATGAATAATACAAAAAATGTGGAGACATCGGAGCCGGCGGATAAAGAACTAAACACAAAGTCGCTGACATGGCGAAAGTCAAAGCTCAAAGCTCATGTCCCAGTACCTCATTCTTCCCGGTCTGTTCTTCATTTTCCTTTTAACCGTACTCGCTGCCTTCCTTTGACTGGCTAGCCGGGTCCTGTTGCCAATTGACATGTAAATTGACGTTTAATGGCTGCTAATGAGCGTCTAAGGATTTGTTCCTGGCATTGTGGTGGCGATTTGAATAAGCCCGAGAGAGAGAGAGAGAGAGTGAAAGGCCAGAGCAAGTGGCAAGAGATGGGGAGATCACATTTGAATCAGGTGAAATTTCTCCGCTCAAGGGCTGCCATTGCTCGGGGATTAGGTTTAGTCTGCGGAACCCTTCGACATCTTATTGCAGCTAATAAATCATTAAGCAAACAAATAAATACTCCATTAATTTTCGCAGCTTAGCAGCCAGCATTCTGAGAGCCAGAGAGAGAACTGAACGACAAATGAAGATCCTGCCATAATGCGACCAATTCATATCTGAAAATGTTTTAATCTGATTACTGCAGATAGCTCAAAATGCTATGTAAATATGTTTAAGCTATTAATTATTTTGTGGGGATTTTCAAGCTTTCGGCATAATTACAAAACTCTCTGTGAGGCAAGTGGTAGCTTCAAATAATATTTGCCTGGCAAAAACTGATTGAAGCCAACGTCTGCCCACTCCTCTATTGTGACTCTGTATTTATGTTTCTGTATCTCGCCAGGCCCTGGCGTTTGGCTTCGTTTATTCTGCTATAAATTATTGAAATTGTAATTACTTAGGCAGGAAATGGGTAAGTGAGCTCCAAATCGCATACTTACTGCCGCCCCTAAGTTCGACTCTCTTCGTTCCTTCCTGTGTATATTCTCGATTTTGTTTACTTGGTCTAATGAAAATTTAATCATAAATATGTATGTACACTGATTAAAGAGGGCAGCGTAAGCCCAAAGTAGTTTCATTACCATTTTTCCATATATTTTATTAGTGAACTCGTCCGCTCTAGGCCGTGCGCCTTTGATTGATGATGCTCTCGCCCGGGAGTGGGAATGGTAAAAGGAAACTAATTAATATGTAATTAGTGACACTCATTTGACATGTAACGAGGCTAATGAAAAAATATTCCAAAGTCGTCTCAGGAAGGCAGAGGCAGAGGCAGAGGCAGAACAAGGCGCCCCGCCTCCTCAATCGCATTGATTAAAATGTAAATGACTTTCCGTAGTCAATTCAACCGCACGATAACTCCCATATGCCGGGTCCAATCACAGGGATCAGATGCTGCAAATGATATGCTGCCCCATCAATATTGCCGGCAATTGTTGGCGGCCAAGCGTGCCTGCAGGCGCAGCATCCCATTTTTATGGCCCTTCAACTCTGCCCCAGACTTAGGCACAGACACAGACACAGACACAGACACAGACAGAAGCCAGACTGGCTGGCGGTCTGAAAGTCATCCCGCACAGCCGACAGAGGTGTCAGTATTTATACAGCAAATAAGCTAAATGTTCCCTTTATGAGTCCCTCAGCGGCGTCGCCGGCAAACAGTTGGTGTCGTCGCCCGACAATTGTGTGGCAATTGTCAAAAGTCTCCCCCGTCTTGACGTTTATATATGACTAGATATAACTCAGCGCTGGCTTCTCCCAGAAACTCCCTGAAAACTGCAAAGCCGGCTTTGTGCTCTTTTCGCCTTTGTTGCCATTGTGGCGGGGAATCCTTTGGGCCTCCTTCCGACTGTGCGCTCCGAGTTTATTTGTCAGTTTGAAATTCTTTAGTAATAAGCGTAAAACTCGACTATAGGCTGGGGACAAACTGTGCACAGTGAACGAATTGTGGCGAGAGCGAACCGAGCCCTAAGCCAAAGTTAGAAGTAAATTAGTTATTAGCCTTGTAAGTAGTTCAAAAGTTGCCACTTAAGCCGCTGACAGCCTGCTGGAGCTCCGTTTCAGAGGCGATGGCAGAGTATCGCTAAAATGCGCCTAATTGTTAATTAGCGTCAGCATGAATTTGTGAGGGGCTGCAGCACGGTTACGGGTTACGGGTTACGGGTTACGGGTAGTTCCAGTGCCACTGCCAGTAGCAGTACCAGACATTACCATAGTCACATTTTTAGGCACAAAACTTTCTGTTTGGCTGGGGCCAAAAGTTACTTCCAGACCGAAGGAGGCAGGCCTCAGGAAGAAGGCAGAAACTTTGTCCTCGCTGCTGTGGTATTGAAGTGTTAATTAATATTGAAAGGAATAAACTTTTGTCGGACTTTCTGAATAGCAAAAGAAAAGGCTAATGTAAATTGTGGAAAAGTGGTGAGGATTGGAATTCCATTTAAATCCTTTCGGCGCATAATAAAGCCTCAAGAAGCATAATATATCTAAGACAAGTTATAGAAGACAGTCGCTCACTTTAATATTGGTCTGATTACACACCACAGGGTGTGTGTTATCTTAACTCAAAAAGCATTTGCATTTTCTTGTTGCAGCCGGTGATAAATTCGAGTTTCTTCACCTCAAGCAGCGCTCGCAAAAGCAATCTTGACAAGCCATTAACATTTCATGTGCACCTTGTCTCCGTTTTTTCTGCTGGCTTGACTATCACACTAAAAGTCAATATAAAGTAAAAATTTTTTTATGACCCCGGGATTATCATTTTGTGCTGGTTCTGCTGTGGCTGTCGCTGCCGCTGCTGCTGCGGCTGCAGCTTGACATGAAATTGGCTGCACACTGTGGGTAACCAGAAATTGGCCATAAAAGGCGAGCGACGGCCAAAAGGTGCTGTCGTTCCTTCTTTTATATGTATATAAATGTATAAAAAATATAGAAATTTTTATTTTAAGTAGTGACGCGTCAGGGATAATGTTAATGGCACATGGCATTTTCATTCCAAACGCATAAAAGTGTCCGCAATCCACGTGAAATGCTTAAGGAAAGAGCGGAAAAGCGAAATGGAGGAAAATGTCAACCGAAGAGTGTCCCCTTTGTGGCTGTCGTTTATGTGTGCGCAGATTTGTTTTTTATTTCAGATATGCACAGAAATATGTACCCATGCCCATGTATATCAAATAATGGCCAACTCACGATAAAAAGGAATTTAAAGTTTATGTGCGCTAGACGGCGGTCATCCTGCATACGCTGGCTTAATTATATGGTCGGTATTTTTATTGCAACTCTCCCTTTTCAGTCCCCTTGGGAGTTTTGACTACGGCATCCTCGATTGGAACAACAGGATTATATTAAACTTAGAGATATTTTAGCAGTCGAATTCGGAATACACATAAAAACATGAATGCTTACTTTTTCTTTGCTTTTTCTAGAACTAAGTTAACCACGGAATGTTTAGAGCTTGGACTGTTCCTGTAGTCGTGTGAGAGCATATACAGTGGTTCAGCACTTTATTCAATTTAGTTTACAGCACCTTCGATTTGAGGCACATCTGCGTACACTTATCACGATATATTATCACGGACTGATACAAGTGTTAAGTTGAATAATCATCAGCGCCTTTACATCGCTGATTATAGAACTACGGGGATATGGGGCGCTCCTCTGGGATTAATGTGAACGCCGATTTATTGGTTAGTTTGGGTCGGATGGAGCCTCCAAGCTTCCATAGCGAACTCTCGTCATTAGTTGAACGCCGTCGTTTGGCTGCTTCTCAGGCCGATAGCTAGAGATTGTGTTCGGTTGGATTTGTTTCGGTTTACAAAGTTATTGCAAAAAAAGAGAAGAGCAGAAAAAAGAAAGAGAAAAGTAAGAATAAATAAAATTTTATGTTCTCTGTTGTTGTAATTGTTTTCTGACAGAGCGGATGTTGTAAAATATTTACTTTGGAAACGATTTTTCCCATTGTTAAATAGTTTTTCACTACAGAAATGAGCAACACGTAAAAAAGGCACATCAAATGTTTACGCGTCACAACAATAGACATTTTGCTATATATTTTTTTACGCTGAAAGTCTCCTGAAGAGAGACAAAGGTAAATTACAGTAAATCACAACATTTAGCAAAATCGTTGAGGTATTTTCCGAACTGTGTCCATTATTTTCAGTGATAAAAGGTACGAACAACACCAACAACAACAACATAGAGGCATAAAACTTTATTGGGAAGAAATAAGTACAAAAAGTAAAAAAAAAAAACAAAAAAAATATATAAATTCCATAGATTAGCCAAAATGTAGTTAATTAATTTAGTCCTGCATAAATTTGTTCTAGTTCTGATGTGTAATGATAACTAATTCTATTGATATGCAGTTATGAATTAAGAAAATACGTATTATATATTGTACACGACAACAACACACGGCATATGCGTATATACGGAAATAAATATGATTACACGTCTAAATATATATATAGCACGGATATAAATAAGTATTCTATACGTTAGCATTACAATAATCGGAAAGCAGCCTAAAGACAGCACTGAGTGCCTAAGTCAGGTCGGAAAAACAAAGTGTTCCATCATCCATTTCCCCCACTCTATCTCTCATATTGGAAAATATATTCCAGCTCCAGCAGTTTGGATCCTGCTGGAAAATCAATGCAAAACTCCGGTCGAGCTGCACACCCTTCAACACCTTGACAGCAGCTGATGCCACAAATCAACAAATAAAATCAACAAACGGCAGTAATGGCAACAATAACCGGACGAGGAGATGAACAACAACAGCAGCCAACCACTGAGTCAAGTCCGTCAATCAAATTGCTTTGGGAAGTTTTGCGAGAAAATGGTTCAATAAACATGTCTTACATAAAACATTTTAATTAAATTATATTTCTCCCACTTTCTTGGTGGGTGAGTGTGTTGGTGCGTTTTGCAATATTTATCAATTTTCCAAGAGTCATCACAATAACCATACGTCTTCATCTAGCCCCAAACACACACAGCACACATGCATACATACGGACACAGGCAAACAAAAGTGTTTTAGCGCTCTTCATGCACATCACTCATTTACACGAGAAGGGATGGGCGGATGGGCGGAGCGAGGGACCCAAGCAAGCTCTGTGCGCTCTACTTTAATTTAATTTTTGTGGTTGCTTCCTCCTTGGTGGTGAGGCCGTTGTTGTTATTGTCCTTTGTTTGTTTGTTCGCTGCGCGCAATTAATTGAACTTGCAGCAGACTCTGACTATTGACAGCCAAGCGGGGGCGGAGGAGGGAGCCGAAAGTGGAAAGGAACAAGGCTTCGGGCACGAAGGACGACGAGGGAAGGCTTGTGCTGCGGTTGAGTCGATGAACACTTAAGCCGCACTCAATGCAGCCCAGCTCCCGCTCGTTACCCGTTACGCCTTTCGGAATTTAACTAAGACAAGCACCACAACGAAAACAACAAAGACGAACAGAGCCACACGCAGGTACACTGAAAGAAAATCCTAGGAAATCTTTCTTCAAATTGAAGTCTTTTTTTGAGTAATTGTTATTTAGGGTTAAGATAGCAGGGCCAAATCAATATCTCACTTTCGCCAGTCTGTGTCCAAGATCAAAGCTCACTTTAAACATGTATTAGACTTTATATAGATTTTTCTCTAGGTGCACTCACGGACACTCAGACAAATTCACTAACACGGCTTTCGCAGTTTGTTGCCTTTTCCGTTTGGTATATGAAATGCTTTCGGGACTTATGTTGGCTTAGCAGCAAACTTGTCTAAGCCTTAGCCCAAGACAGATAGACGAGCATGGCTGAGGATAGCCTTTGGGGCGGGCAGAGCTCCTGCAATTACAATTACACAGAAACGGAAGACCAAGCTGCAGTGGAGGTCCAAGAGAGGTCCAAGAGGATGGGCCCTCGGTAATTGTAATGGGCAACAAAGTAGGTAAAGCATTTAGCAGTTTAACGCACTTTCCAAGAGCTCTAAAGCCACTCTCTGCTGGCAATCTTAAAGGTGAGGCGGCAGCTCTTCTCGTTCGCTGTTGACTTTAACTACTTAGCGGCCAGTAAGCAACTACGTGTCCTGGTCAAGGACAGGTCCTGCATCGCGCTGCCAGCCTCTAAAACATATTGCACAATTACTTGGCACAAGCGCACATACTCCGGTGCCTCGGGCAAAAAATAAAATACCTAACGAAATTTATGTTATTGTTTGTCTGACTGCCTGCCAGCCAGCCAGCCAGCCAGCTATAGCTATAGCTAGGAGCAAGCCGGCTCCATACCTTGGCCCGGGATCGCTCTCCCATATTATTTGCACATATTTCTGCCCTCTGCGAGTGTGTGTATGTGTGTGCTGTTTGTTGCAACATTTTATTTATCGCACTGGCCATAAAATGCACGCTGGGGGCATTTGTAACAATTTCGCAGCCGTACACAATGGAGGAGGAGCTGGCTCCCCTTCTATACATATATCCTGTCCCAGCCCCGGCCCTCCTTCCCTTTCGCTCGCTCCTTTCTTAGTCGAGTTAAAATATTACAACATCATGCTTAAAAGTCACGTTTAAACGCTGACGACGACGGCGCTGAAAGATTATTGCATTTTTAGACTGCCAACCGCCGCGCTCAGCTTCTCGGGGCCCCCGGGTCCCGGGTCCCGGGTCCCAGATCCCGGGCTCAACCTGCTCCACCTGCGCATAGCCGCGCAATCACAAACAAACGAAGTTCATTTCAGTCAGACGTCGTCCTTGTCGTCTGCGCCTGCCTGTCTGTGAGCCCGGCGAAATAAGTAATAGTGTTGCAACGTGCCTGCCGCATTTTATTTCCTCTTTAGCCAGATAGGAAGGACTCCCGGTGGGAACGGGGCCTGGGGAGGGGCCACCAACCGACCGATCCGACGAGTGGAGGAGCAGTCTGTGAGCTGGCAAGCCATTGATTGTATAATTCTTGTGTTGCTAGTGAAAACTGTGTATGCTTGATGTCTGATTGAATGGAATTGATGTGAGAAAGTGACTGCTCCTCCATTTGGCTCTGCGGTTACGAAACCAATTTATTTGCGGGAGCCATGCTGTTATTTATTTTAAATAGCACAGGCCATGCCTGTCCAACAACGCAGGTGTATCTTCCTTCACAGGTTTTTTCAGCATGTGCAGGGAAATCCTTGAAAGCCAAAAATGATTTCATAAGATGAAAAGCGCTTTCCCACATCATGTTTTGTGGGTCTGTGGTTGCCGAAGGTCCGAACTGTACAAGGCGGAGCCACAGCAATTTTTGGCAACTCTGTGTGGCAGATTGAAATGTTGGCTGTCGTTGGGAACTGGAGGCGAAGGAAATCTTCGGCAACGAAAATTAAAACAAATTGCTGAGAAATAAAGGAAGCATGGGACAAAAAACTAAACCAAGCTGTAGACGAGCTTCGACGAAAATATACGGTTGAGCTGAGGGTGGATCTCTGGCTGAGCCCGTTTCGAATACATTTAACCCCGACTCCCTGCACTTACAGCAGGATTTCTTCCTGAGGCCCAAAGGCAGCGCCCGGAGCCGGGAATCACAAAAGCAAAAGTCACTTTTTCAATTTTCAAAATTAAAAAAAAATTCAACGCACACACGAGTAAATCACTAAGTTACTGTGTCGCATTGATAAACCCTTATCAAGCTGGCTTTTTAGGCACACTCCCACTCCCGCACTCCTGGCACGTTGACACTCTGTCAGAGGGCGCAATTCGGAGGGAAAAAAGTCACTAAACGGAACGCGGAAGTCTGACAAGGGTGAGCGGACTCCGGCCCCAGGAGCGAATGAAAAACCGAAACCAGAAAACCTGTCGTCCGGGAAGAAGTCTTGCCCTCGCCTACTTTTCGGCATGAATTTAAAAGCCCGGCTGTATGAAGGAGCGGTTCAGGGGCCTGCTATGTAGCGCGCATATTAAAATCTATAAAATATGCTTGTGACTGCTTTACGACTTGAAAGCCTGCAGCGGGACGGGGAAGGGGAAAAGACGGGAACGGGGACGGGGAGCTGGCAGCCAACAAAAAAGTTCAATATTTGTAAATCTCCTGCTTCTTGCCGCTGTCGCCTTCTGACTTCCCAAGCTCTCGTTCTTTATGGGTTAATGGTGCGAAAACGTGACTTAATGTGCGTGTGTAAGAATTTTTCCAGCCCTAGCTCCGGAGAGTTATGAGCGGAGGCGGCGCGTCGCATCTGGCGTTCAAAGGTCAGAGCAATTTGAGGCGACCATGGGCTGATGGCTTTTAATAGAATTGTCAGCCGGAGTGGCTTTAAACAGCTGCCCTGATTGTGGCCGGGCGGCACGTTCAAGTGCGCATGGTTAAAGATTTCATTAACTCTCTTGTCTGGGGGGTCGAGGCCCCATTTAATTATATATCTCTTCCCGTTTTTACCCATAACTAGCGCACTGAGGCTCTCGGTTTTAGCGTAAATGACAAATCCTTATGCTAAATATGCTTAATTGCAACACATACACGTGCGCAGCAAGGACGCATGGACATGCATAAAGAGGGGGAGCTTACATCGTGCTGTACATATGCTTAATGAAGCTTATAACTCTCGCCGTCTTCCTCCCACACCCGCACGCGCACTCGCTCCCGCACCCGCACCCACAGCCCCTCCACAAACACACTTGCAACGTGCAACACGTACGTGTCCTGACAATCCAGGCAACAGGCAGCATATGCCATCAACTGGAGGCCCGCCAGGCGAAATAATTATAAAGCGCTTGCAGCAGCGGAAGCTGCAACGGAAATGTTACCGTTATACCTGGCAAAAGCACGTGCGGTGCGGCGGAGAGGGGCGTGGCAAGTGGCATGGCAGGTGGCAGGTGGGAGGAGGCACGAGGCATCCTGGTTGCGGGTGCAAATTCTAGCACTGCCAGCCGTTTAGTTTAGCATAATGACAGGCACAGGAGCATGGCCCGAAATAGAGACAGGGCTGCTGGGTAGTGGAGCGGCAGTGTGGCAAGGTGGCAAGGTGGCAGGGTGGCAGGGTGGCAGGGTGGCTGGGGGCAGCCACTAAACCAAGCCACATTAGCTCGGCAGCAAATGTGGCAAAGCGTGTTAATAACTCACTGTGCTCCGAGTGCACACCGGAGAGCTCAGCTCAGCTCTTCCGTCTCACCTCTGCCTGCATTTAAGTTTTCGGATTTAATAATAAAGTTGGGGGCCAGGAGGGCACATGGGGTAAGTTTGTCGTCGCGTCTTGGCTGACGTGTAATGGGGCCTGGTCTGGCAGGATTTGGCCTGCTGGCATTGCACATTTTCCATGCATAATGCATAATTTCGTTTCATCATCTCGGGCTACGGGCTACAGGTTACGAGCTACTGGTTCCTACCTTCCTGGCTGCCGCATTCCTGGTCTCGACTCGGGCCTAATTTGCTGCATAATGAAGCGTGTAGTCGTCTGGCTGTGCTCCTTTGGTCCTGTTTTGTTTCTGGTTAATTTTGGGCGCCACTGGAAAATGCAGTTTCTGCCTGAAATATTCTTAGTTTGGCAAGCACAGGTTGCCTGGCTCTATTTTTGCCAGATAATTGGATAGCATCCATCAGGCAGGGCACATCCACCTCGGGACGGATGGCTGCTGTGACATGTCATCTCAATAATTACGCGCTCTCCGCTCGCTCACGACACTGAATCGATAATATGTACCCGTGCCACCACCTCTGCTGGGCTATCCACCCTCTGGCTCTGCTTTTGTTAACCTGAAACTAACAAAATCCAGACGAGAGGAGCAGAGCAGGTGGGGGGGCTTCTAACCACAGCACACACACCTTTAATGTGGCCACAATATGTGAGAGTGTGTGTGTGTGTGCTTCATTATTATTATGGTTGTTCTTATTCTCCATTCGTCCTGCTAGCCTCTATAGCTTTCTATATCCCCGTATATATGTATGTATGTGTCTGCTGCTCCCCATCCCTGTCAGCATTATTTTATTTTTGTCGTATTGTTTGCTTCCTTGTCGCTGCCATTGTTATTTTTCGTATTTTTGTCAGCGCCTCCTTCTTGCGACATCGTCCACAGCCTGGATAGCCTTTGATGGAGCTTTGTGCTCTGTGTGTGTGCGTTGTTTTCGTTGTTAGTTTTTAGCTCGGTTGTTCGATTTTCGTCACTAATGAGGAGCCGTAAAAGCGGACGGCGACGGCGAACTCGAGAAGGGCGTGACGCAGGTAATACTAGGTATACGTGGACAGTGGCCAAGGATGCGTGGCTCATGTGTGTAGGGTAAACAATGTATTTTATTTGTGTTTACGTTTTTAACAGCTCTGACAGGCGTCTTGTCCGCCTTGCCGGGCTCCGGATTTGGGTCAATGGGGGGGCGAAGGGACTGGCGTTCTACTCCTTTGCCCTGGCTTCTATTTATGCCCATCTCCAGGAGTTCTTCGTGCAGGGATTTGTCATTTGCCTAATGAATTCAATTATTTATACGCCTTGAGTTATTTTTCTTAGCCACGCTTTCAGCGACAGTTTCTGATTTGATTTGGCTGCTCCCCTCGATCCCAGTTGACAGAAACAGGTGAATCGGGGCCATTTCTAATTAATATCGTACCAATTACATGGGTTTCGTTCTTGAGGGAGGAGGAGGACTCAGGAGGACTCAGGAGGGAAGGTACAAAAAATGGCAATTTAATTAGTGCAAGAGCAACACTTAATTGAAAGTTGAGAACTAATTAAATGGCGATGGCAGCGATCCTCGGCGCAAAGGGTTCGACGGAGGTCACCTCTCAGTCCATTGCAAATGCAACTGACATCGTTTGAAGCACAAAATTAATTAACACTCAGCCGCACACACAGAGCAACAAACCCTCTTAAACACACAGTCATTGTGTGGAAGGGCACACAAAATATGCAATTAAAATTTTAGTCGCGCTAAAAATCGCCGTCGCTAAAATTATTAACAACAAATAAACCATAATAATTCGAAACTTTGCGCAACCACACACACACACACACAGCATAAACAGAGTAATGCAAATAATAAACTAATTAAATCGACACAGGCCTCAATACAATGTGCTTAATAATTTGTAAATTGCTTTTTGGCCAATCCAATGGAGGGTGCAATGGGGCACAAATGAGCCAATTCAAGCCAGATTCTCTGTCAAAGTAACTCCTATTGAGGGCATCTCAAACGCTAACACGGATGCGGGAGCAAAAGAGTACTTCAGGGAGGAGAAAGTAGGAGGTGATTCGTTGAAACACATATTAAATCTAACTAAATAGTTTTGTTAGTGGACCACAAACTTACTGCGAACTTAAATCTAAAAGTGAGCTTCGGCAATAGAGACTGGGACTTACCTGTAAAGAGAAAAAGAAAGGAATGTGGTTAAGTACGACTTTAAACTAGTATATTGTGTTCTTAAAAAATATATTATGAGAGATTGAACTGTCCCGGCCAAATCAATTCAGCGGCGACCCATTCCTATATTTCTTTTCCCCAGAATCTGCAGCACTACACCTGCTTACCAGAATAATATTTACCGTGTGCAAACGGCGCACGTTTATAGGTAACAAAATTTGTTTTATATTATTATTTGCATTTTTTCTCGCATGTGTTTTGTTGCCTTTTTATTTGTAGCCGGAGCCAGTGCCAGGGCCAGTGCCAGTGCCATCCCTCTTCACATCAATCCAATGCTAACAGAGTTCTCTTGGTGTCGAGCTGCCCTTTTTTCAGGCTTTTCAATTTCACATATAGCAAATATTTTTTATGTTCCGAACTCCTCACCCCTGGTGATGCGATGCGAGTTCTCCTCGCTTTTCGTTTCTCGTCTCTTTTTTGCCATATTTTACATGCAAATCGAATTTTCCTCAATTTTAATTGGATTTTTGATTGGTTATACTTGTGTTTATATACGCACATCTCGTTTGACTGGATCAACCCGCCACTCCCCCTCTTAATCTTTCCCCCTCCGCGCGTGTGTACATATATGGTATTTATTTGTAAAAATATATAAACACGTATATATGATAGTATGTGCATGCAAGGGAATATCGGCGAAAATGTTGCCTATACCTCAATTATTTTGGTTATAAATTTGATTTTTGATTCCCATGTTTGTTAGTTTGTTACATCGTGTACGTTGGGAGTTTACAACAAAATCGGGCGGAGTATGCAAATTTTTAATGCTCTCGACATTCTGAGCCGGATGGCTTTTAGCAAATTGTTGAATTTTCTCAATTTGATTTCGTAACAATTAATTTTCACGCCAACGAAAGTTGATCTTCACATGAAAATTGAAATATAACCTCGTCCCCCGGACCTCCAGCCATTGCCATTGCCATCGCCATCGTATCGCCATTCTGCCGCGAACTTTTACAACTTTGTCAGCAACACCTTTGGCAACCCCCATCTAATGATACCATTCCAGCAGTTGAGCAGTTGGCCCGGGCAATTAACCGAGTCGCGCACAAATTGCTAGCAATTTGTACAAAGTTTTAATTGAAGACGACATGAAGAGACATTCCCTCTGCACGCATCTATGTACTTAAGGACGAGCGTTCGCTGTATGTAAAATTAGAGCCCACAGCCTCGCGGGCATTGGCGGGCATTGGCGGGGAGGTGGGGAGGTGGGGAGGTGGGGCTGGTGGCTGTGGAACTGGCACTGGGACTGGGACTGACATCCACTGACATCAAGGCGGTCTCCCTGCTGGCTTAGTTTCATACTTATAATTACAATTGAGACCCCGGCCGCAATGATTATAATTATGTTCTGTATTGTCGGTTGCCAGTGGGCGTGGCCGTGGTCCGCCCGGCCTACCCACCATCAACTGGTAGATGGTAGCCCAAAGTAGCTACAGGTAACCCCGAGCCCGGTCCAAGGGAAGAAGAATAATTTTTGAAATAAATCACTTTTTGTTCGGTTTTGACTGGGCAGCATTTGTGCGCTCTGCAAGGACTTATGCTGATTAGTACCAAAAGCGACACAGTAAATTTGAATGTCAGGGGGAGGACGGAAGGACGGCAGGACGGCAGTACGGCAGTACGGCACGACGAGGACCCACCCGCCCTGTCAGGCATTCGAAATGATTTATGCAATGAGCTCAAAAAGATGAAAGTTGTACATTTTCATATTTTAATTGCTTTGCTCTCTTAATACTTTTGGGACCAGGCTCAGGTCTCGTTTGCTTTTTATTTATTTTTGCTGCCGCTTTGGTTTCTTCTCCTTATTCCTTGTTACGCTTCTATGGGTCTTTTGAAGTCCTTGTGCGGATGGAAGGAGGGACAGAAGGTGGTCTTACCGCCCATGAGCTGGGAATACTTTGGTTTGTGTGTGTGGTGCCTCGTAGTTAATGTAAATGTTTGCTGAGAAAATTTTACTAATTTTATAACAAGTTGCGGCTTGTATTTCTGTTGCGTTTTCAGTTTTCCATTTTCCTTGACTGCCCCAGTCCCTGTCCCAGTCCCTGTTCCTTTCGTTGTCCCACTCCGCTCGCTGTCAGAGTAAATTTTTTTCTGCAGCAGTGCTCGGTAGGAAAAGTAGATTTCGTGTATAAGTAAGCATTTCGCATTTATAATTTATGGCTTTGTATTTGTCAATGGCATTATTATTTCTCATTTTTATGTTTGTCCATATACCTTGGTGGTGGTGGGGGTGGTCGCCCCGTCACGCCTTGGCCTGTATATTTTATGGGGCATTTAGCATTTCAAGTCCCAAAATGTGGGTTTATGGAGTGGCAGGTAAATTTTGTTTTGGCTTTAAAAAAAAATTAAAACAGCAACTTCACCTTAGCCCGCCCCTAAGAGAGCAGAGAGTGCACATATCTCATTGGAATTTGCCATTGATTAAAGCAGAGTCCTCCTGTCCTTGTGCGCCAAAGCATTTAACCCTTGTCGCCACACATACACATACATAAAATATCTGTTTGCATGTACGGGGGACCAGTTTGGGTTTTGGGTTTTGGGGCAATTTCCAAACACATTTTCCATATGCACATTTGCCACTAATTATGCGCAAAATTTCTAGCTCAAGGGCTCCAAGCAATTAGCAGAGCACACACACACACACTCGCTCTCCCGCATCCTTCTCAAGCAATTTACATTGAAATTAAACAAAAACTGTGTGTGTGAAAGTGCGAGGAGTGGAGAGGAGAGGAGAGGGAGCCGGAGCTGTACCTCATTTTCCAGCATGTGGCCAACATTAATGCAACAAATTATGTTTAGAGCGCGCGGACTCGGGAAAACTCCAAATGAAAATAAACCGCAACATTTTTCATTTGTATAGAAAATGAAGAAGCCGCCCCGTGCTACCAGAAAGCATCGGGGGCGACTATCACACGGGAGCAATATAACTGGTTTGTTTGCCACAAAAGCAATTTTATGATTATAACAGCCGAGGCCCGGTCGAGTCGAGTCCTTGCCCACCCCACGCCCGCGCACTCGTCTCTCTTAGGGAGCGATGTGCAATTAGGCGCCATAAAAATGGCTAACCGCCCCAGCTGGGCGTGGTTGTTTGTCTTCTCTACGTTATTTTTATTTGTTTCGTTCGCTGGAAGCCCGCAGCCCGCACAGAGCTCGCAGTATTTTTAATTTAAACTCCACAGCGAAGCGTGAGCGGCGGCAGAAAGGAAAGATGTACTACAAGAAATATCCGGGGTGCTACTGAACAAGTTAAATCTTTTTAAATGCATTCTGGAAGCAGGAAATATATTCAATCACACACTTTTGACCATCTTGTTCCTTGGAGTCAGAGCCTTAGTTTCAGTCGATTCTACAAACTTGAGTTTATATGGAAGACCGAGCGGGAAAAAGCGAAACACTTTATTTGTCCTTTGACAAAAACGTTCTGTATGCAATCTGTCATGTATAACTCATATGGTTCCCGATATTTGACAATATTTCCTTAACCCCGGTTCAGTGCGTTAGCCAAGCTATTTACGACCAGAATAAAAACAGTAACAATTACAGCTTTATGGCCCTCTGACTACCTTTAGTTTGCCTCCGTTGGAGATTTGCCATTTACAGTCAGTTAAAGCTTTCTTTTGCCAGGCTCCTTGTGCTAACCACATTAACGCACACTTCCGGGGACGAGGGAAGTTAAATTATGGTTATTGTTTATGGTTAAGCACGGCAAAGGTCGACGGCTAGTCAAATTGGCTGTGCATCTCTTTCCGCTTTCAGCGTTGGCGGCCCCTCAAACCCTTTCTCTGCTATGTTTAGCGAAAAAACGGAATGTATATATATTTACTCTGTGTTTCGCCGAGCAGTCAAGTTTTATAGAAATTTATGAGGTTTATAGTGGCGTGCCATTTCGTGTTGGTTCGGCTTGCTTAAAAGTCCCTCGAGATGTAATCAATTACTTAATGCTATGGAAGAAAGTCCCTCCCCACAGCTCTTCTCCCCCAGCGACTCGACGCCAAACAAAAGCCATTACGCTGAAACTTTTCAATGAAGCGTTCGTTGCTCGCCGGCTCGTTCGCCGGATCGTTCATTCCCGGCTCCGTTCGTCAGTAAGGCCGGGCTAGAGGCGGGGATGGTGAAGGCGACGGAACGGGGAACGGAATGGGGACGGAGGACTATTAGCTGCCTGGTTGGGATGATGTCCTCGATGTCCTCAATGTCCTCGCCGTTCTTCGGCACAACCCCTTGCGGGGGCATTGCCACAGCTGATGTATTATTATGGCCCTCTAGATTGGGCTCTGTGGGCTGGCTTCTCTGTTATTAATATTGTTTTTCCCTCTGTCTCCAGCCAACCCTCCTTTTCTCTTCCACTCTACCCGAGCCCTTCTGGTCTCTCCATTCTCCCGTCTCCCGCCTCCCGTCTCCGTTCTCGGCTAGTACTTGGCTAATACTGGCGAATCCCCAGCGCATTACGTGCCGAAGGTAAGCAGGCAGCATGTCATCAGAACACGCCCACTTGAATTTTGAATGGGTTTGGCAGTCGTCGGCGTTCCTTGTCCCTGCCGCCGTCTAGGGTTTTTAGGTTGAGTTTACAGTAAAATAAATATTTAAGTGGAGCCTGCGACTCTGGCTGACTGGGGTAAGTCACTTGAGCGTTTGTTGGCACGTAAAAGACATCATAATTAGCATTGGGCGCTCGAAATTAGTGTGCCATGCTCACGGGCCAAAGGTTAAAAAGTGCAAAAACGTGCGGAGTCTGGGCTGGTCGGAGCACGTGAGTCACTGCACTGCCGCACTGCCGCACTGCCGCACTGCCGGCTGTAGACGGTTGTGGGTGTGCTCCTCCCAGGACATCCCAGGAAACTTGCCAGAGCCAATTTCCGTGTCATAAAACTTGAAAGCTTTCTAGGAGACCGAAAACAATTTGCATTCCAAATTCAATTTTATAATGGCAGCATGCAAAAGTGGCCAGGGCTCAGTCTATCCTGCACTCCTATCCGGGAAAAGTTTTGGCCTGCGACTGGGCCACCTACCTGGCGGTGTCACCCTAATTGGGTCAGGACACAAAGACGACCCAGCATGCGGAAATCCAAGATGGCCAAAGGAAGCCGAGTCGCAGAGTTCAATAATATTTGCCTCGGCGATAAAACAAAGGAAGGAGCCAAGTTTTAAATTACCAAGAGACGCTGGGCAAACATTTCGCATGAAACTTGCTTAGAGACCCAGACGCAGACGGACTCAGACCGAGGACGAGACTCAGACGCCACCGTTCGGCCGACTGTCGATGGTCGATGGTCGATGGCTGTGTCGCCGCAACACCCGTAGAATTTGTGTAATTTGACCCAAAGCAAATGTAAATAGAACTGCGACTGCTGAAAGGGCGTTAAATTGTATAACTTAATGAAACGTCGGTTGAGCAGCAGAAGCAGTTGGACAGCAGCAGACCGAAAGCCAAAGCCAAAGCCAAACCAAACCGAACCCAGTCCCAAGAGCCAGAGGACTAGAAGGGACCTAACCAGAAAACCAACAGCACCAGCAGCACAAGCAGCACAAGCAGCACCAGCACCAATGCCGACCGACAAAGTCAAAAAGTAAGAGGAGTCCGAGTGCCAGGACGAGATATCCAGGACTTGCCGGCTCTGCTTTGTCCTGTGGCCCGTCCATGTCTCTTTCTGCTCGGTTGTGGCTGGCCATGTGCGGATTACGTTTGACTTAATGCAGTCAGGCAATGAGGAGAGAAAAAAGGCAGGACACACGGAGAGCGACAGAAACTGTTGCACGCCATGCCACGCCCACGTTGAGTTCAAATTAAAATGCCAAAATTTCCCAGCTAAAGCTGTGGGCGTCGGCACACACGCCTCTTTCTACCACAGAACCTAAAAATGCAAAGCAAAATAGTTTTTAATTAAAAGGTCTGACTGTCACCGTCCTGCTGTCTACACTCGAAGTCGTTGAATTAGTCCGCTCCCAGGCTGAACTCTAGAGTGATTTCAGATGCGAGGCATTGGCGAATCTTGCGCGGTCACAAACAATTTCATTTACTTGGCCCGCCTACCTCGGCGGCGCTCAATTAAGGCGGGCGGAAATTTTTCGGGCACCCTCTCCCGCCGCAAGTCAACAAATAATTCCTATGCAAATATTTTACACTAATTATTTCAAATATTTTCATGTGGCGACGGCGGCGGCAACTGCCGGGAAAGCAAACACAAGGCGGGAGCCAGGGAAGGTGTTGTCTGTCTGTCTGTCTGTCTGTCTGTCGCTGCCAAAAATAGTTATTTGCTCAAATTAAATATATACATTTGTGTTTCGTGTTTGCACTCGGCAAATATGTCTCCCTGCTCGAGTCTATGTGTGTGTGTGTGTTTGTGTTGAAGCAAAATTATTTTATGGCGTTTGCGTTGGGCAAACACACGGATACTAATGCAGGTCGCCGGTTTCGCCAGCCAGCCAAAGGAGCTACATGGTGAGTCAGTCCTTCAGACACAACCCCCTCAAAAAACTACGCAACGGACCCTGCTCCCCTGCCCAGAGCACTCCAGAGCGGAGCAATTTTCCAGCCTTTGGGCGCGCCTTTTGTTTGGACACAGGCGCTGAAATTGATTAAGTTTGTTGCCTGCCAATGGAAAAGGCACTCAATCAAACGCCGACGCGACTGCCGCGGCGACATCGGAAAAAAGTGTTATTGAGAGTGCTCAGGGAGCAGAGCACAAGTGCACAAGTGCCTACCGAAATAAATGAATCGATGAATGAGACGACGCGTAGACCTGGAGGCGGGGAGTGCATTCAAATCATGTCAAACGTGAAAACGTTGACTTTACACTCACACGCACCTGAAGGACCAAGATTGCAGTTTGTGTTGTGAAAAAGGGACATTTTTTTTGCTAATGGAGACTCGGAAGCATTTTAAAAACTTTGAGCCTGGCAATGAGCTGAGCCAAGAGCCAAGTGAAATTCCATTCATGAATTCGTATTCGTATGCTGTGGACGGGCAACGTTGCGTATGCGTAATGGCGCACTAAAACCAAAAAACTTTGGACACAAAAACGAGCGCCAGAGAGCCAGAGCCAGAGAGTAAACAAAACCGTTCGCTTGCTAAAATTTACAATTTTAGTTTTGCAATCTCGCCAAGAGCCAGATATGGAAGAGGAGCAGCTTGCAGGCAGATAGACAATTCCGACAGCCAAAAGAAAATCTTATCAAATTTTTGCCCGGCTGGCAAAGTTTTCGCGAAGGAGCTGAAGCTTGTGCTGGAATCCTTGTGGGTGGTTATCCCCCAAAGTGCCACTGTAAAATATTTTATTGAATATAATAAGCAGGGGAAACTTTCTGTGCGCTCTGCCAAACGGAGACAAAGTTGTTGATGCCATTTAATATGAGATTGCAAACATTTTGCCTTCTTTTCTTCTTCGCTCCCGTCTCAGGGACTCCATCTCCGTCTCCGTCTCCATCTCCGTCTCCGTCCGTTTATTGCATTTGCTTTTGTGCGCTGCTTTGGCAATATAATACCTGCGTGTGAAATAACGCAAAGTTTATGCAGCGCACCAAAACTTTGCACTTAAATGAAAACTACAAAACATTTAACTTTCGGCCAAAAAAGGAGGCGACAGAATTTAAATGCCACGTCCCGCGCTTCCCGGGACTGGGGCCGGAGGCCCTTGGGCAACGAAAATGAAATTTCTTTTCGCAAAGTTTACACTTTGTTGCTCGTCTTTGAAGCTCACGCAGCTCAAAAAGAAAGGAAAGTGTCAAATTAAATTTAAAAGTGATTTGCCGCGCTTTTTTCCTTCCCCGTTATTGGGGTTTTATTTTGCCGCCTTTACAAGCTGCCAAATGTCAGAGAGAGAGAGAGAGTGGTAATGTCAGAGGGTTGCAGTGCGAAAACACACCGCCGCGTGACGAAGGACCCCGCGATGCGAGCTTTAAGTTGAGTTCCGTACGTGTACGAACTTTTATCATAACGCTCGAGCCAGGGCCCTAATTGCTGCCATATTTTATTTCTGGCCAAAGACAATCCAGCGAAATACGAGCTGGTCGGGTTATCTAACTCAAAACACTCATTTAGATGGCGCCCGGGACAAAGAGAAGTCCGGCAATTGGCCGCGCTGAGCCAATGATGAGCTTTCGACTGTCATTGACCAGCAGGTGTGTTTCCGCTCAGACACAGCTTACCGTTATCACCTGCCGCCACGGTCCGCTCATCCCCCCGTCCTCCGTCTGGCCTGTCATGATTGACGGTCATTTGTCATTTTTTGCCATTTGCCCATTTATTTGGCCACATCTTTTTTAACCGCTGCCCAGCCGAAAGCCGCACGCAAAAGTTGGAGCCACCTCTTCTCTATTCAGCATTCGCACACTCGAAGAAAAATTCGCCAAAACTATAAATATACTATATATTTAGAGGAATTATTTGTACCTAAATTTTAATATAAATATTTATATTTAATTCCTTAATCTGCCTTACAAATTCAAGCATTTTTTTCGAGTGTATCATCTGCCCCTGCTTATGGCACATTTGTCAGACGTTGACGTTATGCAAAAAAGCTCAGAAAAGCGGGTCGGAAAGAATTTTGTAGGTGTTGCCAACATGACGCCTTGAAGCGCGTATAAATTACAAAAAGCCAAAAGTCAGGCGAGAGCAGGACCGAAAAGGGTTTTTATTTCTGTTATAAATGAAGTTGCATACTTGGCCGATGGAGACCAGGGGGACGGAAAGTGGGGCCTGAATGCCTGAAAAACCTGACATGTCACGCCGCTGCCGCCGGAGACTTCGCCCTCACCTCCTCCTGGTCGACCGGCTACAGTTACAGGCAGTGTTCCAGCGACGTGTTATCGTTTCGGCCCACGCCCTCCGCCCGAATGCTGGGGAAGGGGTTGAGTTTTTGCCACCCCTTTAAGCCCGAGGCATTCATTAGAAAACGGAAATTTGTGATTTTTGGTTCTGGCTGCTTCGCGTGGCTCGGAGGTAAAAGAAAAATTGTTTGCCGCCGGGCCCAGGTCTGATTTTGTATTTAATTAGCCACTCAGGCTAAAACAGACAGCCCGAGGTGGCCTGCCATTAATAAGGGAACGAAATTCACTTAGAAGTCTGTTCAGGCAGGCAATTAATTATGAATATGTGGGCCACTGGGGTTATTCCAGTCGGGTTTTTAGCACTTTAATGATCTCTGCACCGACTAAAGTATGTTACGCTTAAAGCTTAATGCCATTAGGCCGGGCAAAGTTCTTAATTTCTTGCAGTTACCCACTGGCAAACAAAGTTTAAATGCAGCTGCGTTAAGTTGGGCTTGGGACGCAGACACAGACACAGACACAGACACGGGCACATACAAAAGGCACCAGTACACATATGCAAATGACGCTCACGCACTGGCACAGGCAAAGTTTGCAGCTAAGCAACAAACAAGGTCTTGCCCGACTCCTGTGCACTCGACAGAAGGCAGGCAGGCAGGCAGGCAGGCAGCCCAGCCGTGGGGCAGGCAGGCAGGCAGGCAAAAGCAATCCATCAAAATTGCACCTTCTTGCAGGAGCTCCAGCTGCCACCTTTCCTCCAACTTGCTGCTGCCGCTGACTAAATTGAATTTAATTTGTTTTGCGCGTCGCACACATGGAGCAGCAGCGGCAGAGAACATTACATCCCAGCCAGCGCTCAGCGTCGAGGACAAGTTAAACACTCCCCAGAGAAAGACGGCCATTGTTTAACCCCTTGGTGGCACCATTCCCAGTCCCCAGTCCCCAGCCCCCAGCCCCCAGCCCCAACACACACCACCCAGGCCCCAGCAGCGGCACTCAGAGCGCAGCTCTGCTTTTGTTAATTATTTGATGAATTTTTAATTGATTTTTCGCACACAGCATGGCGGCAAATAACAAAAGATACAACATTCTTCGGCCGCATCTACACCTACGTCTACATGCCCTTACAGCGCGCTGTGGAGGACACAAAATGTGCTACATTACTGCAATACCCACGACACTGCAGTGTGTGCGAGTGGAAAAAATGTGTACCGTTGCATACTTTTAGTTGCTTTGTTATATTTAAACAAAAGCGGAGTACAACCAGCAACCAGCAACCGCCGCAGCTCCGATGCATTGTTGCAACATTTAAATTAAGATAAATCACCGCAAAATTTATGGTTTTTAATATACGTGCGAGCGAGCCTGTGCGCGTGCAGTACCACGCCCACAGCGACGCGCCGCTTGTTGCCGCTGCTGTTGTACAACGTGGAAAACAATTTACTAAATTGCAATTAAGTGACATTTTATACCAGAGCTCAGGACCAGCCGAAGGCGAGGTAATGGCCCAGTGGCCAGCCCAGCCTCCACAGCCCGCTCGCCCTCGATGGCCGCGCTGCATTGGGTAATAAATTTGAAATTGCGGTTTGGCAGTTTTAAATATTCAATTAGTTGTGAAATTTTTGCGCCACGGCCAGCCGGCAACGGCGGCAAAAATTGAAAATGAATGAAGAAGCGGGAATAGGGGAAGAGGGAGCGGATTTATGATGATAGCTGTCGATACTCGCCCTTTGCCAAGGACATTTGTGACCCCTGCAACTGGGAATGGGCATGGGGAATGCGAAAATAAAACAAGCGTTCTTAAATTTCCCGAGCACCCAGTGGTGCTTAAAGCATTTCTGCATTTTGCGAATGCCGCTAGTGGTCGCCATTTTATTGATGTCTTCTGACGCCGCTCCATTCCCAGCCAAGGACAACAGCGCAGGCCAGGCCAGAACAGGACAAAGTGGGCTCGGACAATGGCCAGAGATGGAGAGTAGAAGAGGGATGAGGAGCTGTCCACAGCCTGCATTTCCTGCCCTTCCCTGCGGCTGTCCTGTCGTGCCCGCCTGCCTGCTGCGTCTGCTGTCAGTGTGAGAGATGACGGGGCAGGATCTCTAGCAGTAATTTATTTCAGAGGGAGTCCGGCCAACTGCCAGCTCCTTGGCCCGGCGCCCTGTTCTTTATTGTTCCCTCTCCTGGCCAGAAACTTATTAATTTAGACTTTTTGTTTCGCAAATTCACGTCTGTCTCCACTCGATCCCGCTCCCCGGTGCCCTGTTCTCTCTGGGTCGTTGGCCAAACTAGCGGCAACAACAACTCGAGCGGTGCTGGAGAGGAGTAGTCAGCTATTTTTGGGTTTTTTTGCCTTGGCAACATTTATGCAAATTAGTTTTGATTGTCTCCACCGTCTCCGTCTGGCGAGGGGCTAGGAACTAGCAGCTGAGAGCTAGGAGCTAGGAAATTGAAAGTTAATTTGCATGCTGCTTGGTGGACGGCAGCGGCCACAGTTAAATACACAACAATAACTGTCAGGGAGCTCTGGCCGGTCGGTTGGGTTCCCTAAGAGCAGCATTTATTGTTGTTATTATTGCATTATCCGCAGCACACTTTCAAGCGCTGTCGCCTTATTTAATTGCACGTGCATAATTCTTTTAAAATTCAGTTGCAATTATTGCCGGCAGACGTAACTCTTGGCCAGAAATTTATCGTCCGTTCCAGTGGGGCTCATTGCTTATGCAGGCCGGGCTTAAAGGGACCGAGTCCTCCTGCCGGCCATCCGTGTCGACTTCCTCTTCCTGTGTAATTTTAATAAGTTTTCACAGTTCGTTTCTGGCCGGCTGTGGAGGAGGAGGGACGCTTTAAGGAGCTTACTTGCATATTTATGTCACTTTGCCATCCACCCACATGTGTCCTCATACGGCAGCGCAACGTGACCGGGATGAGATGATAAAACGGATTCGGGCCCCAGGGCCAGGTTCGCCGTATAATGGAGACAATCTTGGAGCAGCAACAGCTGCCACGCCAATCAAATGAGAGCGTGTGTCCAATCTGGCAGCGGAAACTAAATACCAAATAATAATTAGCCAAGAGCTTCGTGGTTATAAAACACAACTGTTCCCAACCAATACTCTGCCAGCGCCAAGCTGCCGGCACTATAAACTCATCAGCGTAATGAAATTTGCCATTTAGTCAGTCACAGAGTGACTCGGAGGGAAAGCCCTGTAGTGAGGTAGAGATAGAGACAGAGACAGGGATGTAGTGCAGGATGGAGAGTCCATCAAATAAGAAGGCGAAACGCGCATGGTTTTAATTACTAAACAGGATAATGCCCAGAGACGAGGGATACCATCATGTTGTTTGATTGTTAAAAGTATTCTAGGATAATGAAAAGTGTGTCCTGCCGAAAGATGAAATCGATAAAAGTGAAGATGCCTTTGGCAATTAATAAATAAATGATAAGGCTGAGAACGCGATATAAAAATTAGATTTTATTGGGTTCTCTGTTGAAAATACTATATGTGAGTTAGCTTAATTGAAAGTTGGCAGGGGACGACGACGCGTTTGACTTTGAAACGACATTCAGGCGGTCCACGATGCACAGAAGGGTAATAAAATTATGATGGAGTTTATGGCTCAGACCACACTCGCATTTGAGTGCCATTGTCTGCCTGTTAACATGCTCATTATGGCGGAAGGCAGAAAGAGAGCAAGCGGCAGACCCAGACAGGATAGGAAACTGAAACTCGTTCATGACTTCACTTCAATTATAATTACGTCAAACAGTGCAACAAGAAAATGTGCAACTTGAGGCAAACAAGATAGAGCTGAAAGGCAACGAGCAGGGACAGGGGTAGGGGTCCTTCTCAACAATTGTGCGCCCAGAGGGAGACTAAGGGGGGACCGAGAGACAAACAACTTGAAAGTGAGCATTTCCTTTTAATGCCGTTTGCTCATTTTTTCCCCTTCGTCCTCTTCTTTTTTTTTTGTGTTTGTTTTTTTTTTTTGTCTTATATTGCATTACATTTGCTCTGCCAGAGAACATTAAAAACAATGCACACAGACCGAAAGCACAGAGACGGAGGCAGACTCGTTCTGGCAACATTATATCCTGGAGAAGATGAAAACTGTTTTGAAGAAAACTCATAATTGCATGGCACAAATTGCAAGTTATAGCCAAAGTTGCAGTCCAAGGACCAACTACAGGCATTCATCAAATAACTTTTTGCCCGGCCAGGTGGCCCTGTTCCCACTGTGCTGCAATTTGCGGGCGAAACGAGCTGATAAGGTGGCTAATCGAAGCCCATGGTGGATGCCCATGGCATCTGACTGCCAGCTTGCTAGCTTTGTGTGCCGGAGTGCAGGAGTTAACTTAAAGCTCGGCAATCCACTCCGATGCACTGGCGGCTCCTGCAAATCGCTTGTTGTTTTGGGACCCTGCCAGTGTGTGTGCAGCGATATTTGCCTGAAGCAAATGTGGCCGGGAACAAAACATGGCCGTAGTCAAGCGTCCATCTATATCTATATATATTTGGAGAGTGGGCGTGGGCGTGGACGTGGGCGCGGGCGAGTCATCCATTCAGACGGTCATCCATCTATCCATCCATCCATCTATCTATGCAATGCAGCAAGTCATGCAGCGGAGCTCGCTGACCCGCACGATGGAGCCTTTGTCTGCCCTCCGACGTCCCCACATTCCGCATCTGCTCCTGCTCCTGCTCCTGCTCCTTTCCCATCGAGCTTCAAGCTCTTGCATGCATTTGGCTTTACAAACAATATTTGATGTTGTTGTCGTTGTTGTTGTTGTTGTTGTTGTTGTTGTCTTCACACAACAAACTACATCAGGCTCAGGCCGAGCCGCTCTCCATCTCTGTCTGCTGGCTGTTTGGGAATCCTCTTTTTCACTTTTCAGAGCAGAGTAGAACGTAGTAGGGTCCGATCCATCCCCGTCCTGAACAAACTAATATGCTATGCTTAAAGCGTACATATTGGACTTACAGTTGTTGTTGTCTGTTGTTATTTTTGATGTTGTTTGTCTACTGTGGAGGAGAACAAAAGGCCTCCTGCTGCTGTCATATTTCGTTTTCCCCTCCCTGTCTCTCTGTTTCTCGCAGGGAGCGAAAAGAGTTTCCCACTGAGACTCAATGGACATGACCGGAGCCGGAGCCGGAGCCGGAGCCATACTCGGACCCGGACCCGTTGAGCTGTGGCCCTGGAGTTCACGTTGACGGACCCCGAAACGCTTGCCTGTCCTACGCTTATCATATAAATTCTTCTGGCTGCTTGTTGTCCTGGCTTTGTTGTTGCTGGTTTGGCTACGCTCCCCTGATCCTGGTCATAACAAAAAGGCTAAAAAGTTTAGTTGCTGCTTCTACTGCTGCTGCTGCTGCTGCTGGCTCCTGTTATTGAAGGCTTAGGCGCCCGGGCAGCTGTCGAGTCAGTTAGCAGAGAGCACCGCCTGCTGTGGGACCACACTAAGCACTGACCCCTAGTCCTCCGTCGCGTACCCATAAACAACACAAACACACACAGAAACACATTTAACGTAAAATCCGGGTTAGACGAAAACAATAGCCTTGCAGTGGGTCGCCAAAAGTGAATATTGTACAGTGCATCAAGGAGAAATAGTCTAGAAAATCAGAAATTGAAGAAATTTAGCCAGGCTCCTCAATGTCAAGTTAAGTTTCTCCGCATACAAATCTCACCCTTCTAATAACCTAAATTAAATTAATAATTATAATAAATAATCTTGCATAAATCGAATTTTATGTTAGAAATTTCTTAAAGCAATCCAACAAATTTTGTGGTGTCATCTTACTTACTATTTGGCATTGTCGTTGGTATAGTCCATATACAGATATGCGCTGTGCATACCAGTTCCAACTTACTATGTATCGACCAGGAGCTACAGCAGTTGCAGTTGGCAGATAGCTTACTCCGAAGTCTTGGCTTAAAGCCTTTGTGACACAATCGTGACGCCAGGGTGTGAAGAGTAACTGCCTCGCTGGCTCACAGAAGCGGACCAGAAGCCCCTCGATAATTTCCATATCCTGGGCGACTCCTCTAATGTATTATATTAAGCGACCGCATGGCTCCTACCGACCACAGCTCCTTGTGGCCTGCCAACACGCCATTTGGCCATATCTCTGGCCCATTCCCGGACGGGGACGTGTAAAGGAGACAGATAGCAGTTTTATGCGTTCCTTGCTCCACTCACTTGAGCAGAGCTGCACAAAGGAGGCGCTTGCTCGGCTCATATACTTTACAAATCTTGATAAGTTAATAGAAGCAGCGAAGGAGCAGGGTCGGCGTCCGGGGCTGGCAGAAAGCAAAGACATGTTTTGGCCAGTTTGGCGCTGGGGTGTTTGCGTGGAAATTCGGCACATTAAAGCCAAGAGTCGAAGCCAAAAAGTAAAATAATATGAGAGGTCTCATAAAAATAGCAACGGGGGGCCAAAACAACAGCAACAGCAACAGCAGCAGCTACAAGGAGAAACAAGTTTTCGGTCGCATTTTTGTTTTTATTCCCGCGACAAGTTTTCTCTGCGTGTGTTAATTTAGGGGAAATCAATATTGTGATGGGGATGGGAGCTGTAGGGGCGCTGTAGGTGGGAGCAGCGACACATCATCGAGGCATCGTGGCATTGTGGCAGCGGGAAAATCTATAAAAATTAACGAGCTGCAAGTAATGTAGCATACTTTCTGCCATCAAATGCGCTCTGCTGCCTCCTTGGGGCATTGTTTCTAACAACGAACGCTGGTCTGTGTTTAGTATTATAATGCCATTATCATTTTTATTATTGCATTTTAAATGCATTTTCTGCCAAGCAGTTTTTGCCAGTCCTTTCATAATTTTTAATGCCCAGCCGGACCCACAGCTCATTAAGCAGGAATACTCGTCCTGCCTGGGAGACAGTCCCGACTCGACTCGGCGGCAGTGGTGCAGACAAGATTAATGTTCCTCACGTGTTGTTCTGCGCCTGTCCTTGCTCCGCACAGCGTTGCCGCGCTCAAAGTCGCTTCAAAGTCATGTGCATGATTCCGAAGGATTTTGGGATCCATCCGCTCCTCCCGCTAACTGCATTTAAAATATGTGCAGCTTATATTCCTTGCACTGCAACGTCCTGCTTTGTTTTGCTAGCTGGCTGCCTGGCTTGCTTGCTTTTCCTCCCTCGCCTCGTAAACAGAAATAGCCCAGAGCTAGGTCAATCACTCCACAACACGCCAAGGCAAGGAGGGACAATGTGGTTGGCAACACTCAAAGGGAAGCTGGTGCAGGATATAAAGCAGGACATGAAAAATTAGATTGGTCGGAGCGAACCGAAGGATCCAGCTTTCTTTAACTTTGTTGAATATTTTATGTGTTTTGAAAATCAGTTCCTGCCCTAGGGATTTACATTTATTGCGCTGCCATCGACGAAAGACCCTTATAAAGAATTATATTCTATAGCCGATACGAACACAAACCAAAGATAATATAAAATATTAAGATTCGTAACGCGTTTAGATTTGTATTTCCCGAACGCAATAAATTTATCTACAAAAGTCAACGCATCATTTGGCGTTACGCATCTTATTAAATTAAATTATAAACAAAATTATTTAAAAAGGTTTTCATAACGCTAACGATTTACATTTAACACTCGGTTTGCCTTTTCTTAACTAAATTATAAAATTACATGAACATAAATATTACATTTTATTACGTAAATTAAACGTATAAAAATATATATAGTACATTGCATTCTTGCTTTATTTATCACTTTCAGTGAGTGTTCTATTCGGACATTTCTTTTTAATGTAATTGATATCGCTCCAGTCTTTCCCCGTCAGCCTTTTAATAAGTTTCCCACACTGACTTTGTTGCGACCACAACAAACTGTAAGTGAAACGCGGGACAACAACTGAAATGCCCTGCACCTGCCACGCCCCAGTCACGCCGCCCAGCTGACCCACCACTCGTAACTATTACCATAACATTTATGATTATTAACCTACAATGCGGGGCACTCTAAATGCAATTAAGATTACGATCTATATTGCATTCGCTGTGTTGCAAAAAGAAGCCTGGCAACTCTGCCACGACAAACAATTAAAAACAATGCGCCTCCATCCGCCCTTGCCCAGCTCTGCTCCCCGCCGCTGCAATAAAATGCTGTTACAGATGCTTATCGAGACCGGGCGCCCATATTGCATAAGAAATAATTACTTTTTATATTACACATACGCCCCGTGCCCTTCGCTCATCCAAGACTATTGATTGCGGCCACAATGGCACCACCTGACCCCGCTCCCGGCCTCATCACACGAAAGTGTCGCGTTTGCGTGTCGCTTATCATTGGCTCTTGGCCAAAACAAAAATGAAGACACCCGAAAAGCTGAACCCAGGGCAAAAAGCGTCAGACAATTGCCGCCCCGATAAGATCGGCTAAAGAGAAATGTTTTTGTGCCATGTCCAGCTGGAGCACCTGGCTGCAAGAAAGGGCACACGGGGCGGATATGAGAATGGGGCTCAATCGTGGCCAAGCCCTATCAACGCTATTCAATAAGCCTGAATGGCTCATAAATTGGATGAAGGGACATCGTAAGGCAGGAGTGAATATTTTAATGGTTTCTTCCGAAGGATTCGAGCTTAAAGGGAAAGGAAATCAATGAACACAGCATCGGGCATTCTGCGAAGTTCGGGGCTGAGCTTCACTCCCCTGTCCCCTGTCACAGGTAAGCCAAACATCAGGGAGCCAGCCAGCCGGCTGCTTCCCATCAAAAATATCTACGTCAACAAACTTGACTTTTGGTATTTTATGCAAATGTTTCAAGTGTCACGGACTAAAATGGCAATTGAAACGCTAATGATGACATTTGGCAGGCCTAAGCAGCGGGCCAAGGAAAACAAAATAATAAACTAAAAACAAAACAGAGACAGAGAGAGAGAGAGAGAGAAAGGAGGGGAGTCGTTGTGTGCCTTTCCGTTTCCTGTTGGCGCTGCGCTGAGAAAACATAACAAATCGTTCTCTCCTTGCTGGCCCCGTTTTGTTTTCCTTTCGGAGCGAAGTTTCCTTGTAGGCCTCTGGCATTTTTACGAGGCATTCAGCCAATTGACAGGCTTCAGTCGCTCGTAAAAACAAAATCAAGCAACGAAGAAAAATGATGCGCAGGCCGAAACGAACTGTCAATAGAGGAAGGGATCCGGGACAGGACAAGACAAGAACAGGGACAGGGACACGGGACGGGAGAGGAAAAGAATACGGAAAAGGAAAAGGAAACTATACAGCCGCTGGAATCGCCGAATCGCCGAATCGCCTAAGAGTATACTTAAATATTTAAGAGCCAGCGCGGACAGGAGCAAAAGTTTAAAAAACATTAAAACGCATTTAGCAGGCAGTTTCGGGCCTTACATACGGACGGAATGGAATCTGCTTGCCCCGCCCATAAATACTTATTATCGCTTATTTGAACTTGTGAATGCTGCCAGCAGCTATGTTTGTGATTTACTTTTATTTGAGCTGGCTTTTCCTTTGCCCTCGCTTTTCGCTTTTCCGCCCGAATTTTGTGCGTGAGTTGTCTCTTCGGCTGTGTGTGCGAAAAAAATCGATTTTTATTTCGTCTCGCAGAAAAAAAGGTCAAAAACAATAAAAGCCTAAATACACATACGAGCCTTTGAACTGGCTTTGATAAAAGCAACGCAGTCTCCGAGAAGAGAAAAGCGAAGAGCCAGGAAGGTGTGGATGGGGCAAGGGAAGGACAAGCTGGGGGCTGGCGGGGGTAAGCCTCCAATCAATGGCTGTGCGTCGCTTTTGGTACGTGTGAATTTAAGCTGATTAAAGAATTGAGCTCCTCCGCTCAGAGGAGATGAGAGGGGAAGACCGAGGAACGAAGAACGAAGAACGAAGAGCCGGGAAAAGAAAAACGCAGAGAGGCAGAAATTGATGTCTGCTGTTAGGCGTAGATGCTGCCGTCGCTGGCTTGGCTTTATTTATGCCTTTTGTCTGGGCTCGGAGGCTTTGTTATTTGGGGCTTAGTGGCGAATATCCCTGCCCGAGCTAACGCCCCCCGGAAATCGCATCCCGCGCCCGATTCCTTTTAATTTGCACCCCCCAAAGAAACACATGTGGGACTGATAAAGGAAGTGGCATCCGGAGCAGTCGCGGTCGCAGCCGCAGCCGCAGCTGAAGCCAATCATCATCGGCAGTCAATCTATATTACAAATTCAATTGAATTTGTCGCTCTTTATTCGCGCTAATCAAATTGCGAGGGCTGCCATAAAAATGTTGACACTAATAAGGTCGCCGGCAGGTGGCAGGTGGCAGGTGGAGAACTGCCGTTCGCCTCCAGTGGTCCTTTATGGTCAGACGCGGGAGAACTTTTGCGGGAGCGAGAAATGAGAATCGAGGAACGCCAATTGGTGGCGAATACAATTCAAATGCGTAATCAGGCGCAAAAGGCAGCCAGGGAGTGGGGAAAGTGAGTGGCAGCAAACGAAATGCGAAAAGTTTTTCGGGGCGGCCAACACTGCGTATTATTATTATTAGTTTTTCGCCCAGAAACTTTTCGCAGGCCGCACACTAGTCGGGAATGAGGAGGGTTCTGTTTCATAGCTCATTGCTTTTCAATTTGATGAGACGTTTTCTATAATGAGGTCCCCGAAACTTTTCTCTCGGCAACGTTCGCCCTGCCTGCTCCGCCGATAATGTACCTTCTGGGCGTATGGGTTTTTGTTAATTTTCGTCTGCCATTTATCATTGGGGAGGATGCAGGAAAATTTTTATGGAGTTGATTTTTAATCTTTTGCAATCATCCCCCACATCCTCCGCAGGCAGAGGGCCGGAGGAAATGAATATTTATAAGTATGATGAATGAGGCGAGACGGGAAGTGGCTAAGGAGCGGCATCTGATTTACTGACGTGTGACAAGGAGTCAAGCGGGGAGACGGACGGGATAAAGGTAAGGAAATTAATGCGTAGTTAGGAGCATAAATCTGTGCCCGGCGGCTCTGCCCTCCGCTCGCCAGTGTGCTCGGAAATGGCGGCATTTCGCAATTTATGTTTGTGTGCCAGGACGAGGCGGATTCTTTTCGCTCTCCGGCAGGTATGAGTGATATTAATTTGACTTTAAGTCGCTGCTCGCCTGCAGCAGAGGAATATCAAACGTAACACGTCAACGTAACTGTAACCGTAAGCGAACGTATGCAATTTACGTGACATCATTACGTGTTAGACAAGTACAAATTACGCGAGGGCCAGGGAGAGGGAAGAAGACGGAGCTAAGGCAGACGACAATATGAGTTTTGATAATGATGAAGCATGGTGTGTGCCTGTATGTGTGTGTGTGTGTGTGTGGAATATCAAGATAAATAACTAAGCAAGGCATCCTGTTTGTGTGTTGTGTGTGTGTGTGTGTGTGTGTCCTGCCAATGAAACGAAAGTCATCAGACTTAGATATGGCTCTGAAGATTGCAAATGCGACGAACATTGTCGGGACAGAGGACGGATACCCAGGGCAGGACTGGGGGACTTAGTGACTGGGGACAAAGGACGAGAGACAAAGGCAACAAATCGTACTCGAGTTCATGTAGGTTTCGGTCCTGGGCCTGGTCAAAGCAGAGACATGTCAACAATGCTTCTTCCCCCACTAAGTTAAAATTGATGAAGTTAGCAGGCCGAGATTGAGGAGCGGAAGGGTTTCTACGACGAAGGACTCGGTCCTGAATCCCTTCCAAATCAGCACTTGTCAACACTAATAAATGTATTCATATCCCCCCCTCCGACCTTCGCACTTCGCCCGAATTTTATGCTTGATTTGAGTTTAAATAAATTAAATTTCTTGTGCGGCTGAAAAATGCAAATGTCAGCGGGCAAGAACTTGCAGCAGCCTGCAGGAGCAGGACCCTGCCCTGGTTGAGGCTAAGGCCGAGACCGAGACCGAGGCCGGCAATTAAACTTGTCCTTGTCTAATTGCATTTTGGGCCAGGCCAAAGCCAAAGCCAAAGCTAAAGCTAAAGCCAAAGCCGAAGATCTCTACTCTCTCACACACAAGGCACAAACAGTCCAAGTCAAAAGTCGCAGCAGGAAGAAGGCGTCGAGGACTCGCTGCTGAGTTGCCAAGTGCTGTGCTGATAGCGGCCCGAAAAAGTTTAGCGCTTTAATTTCTTAGAAATTTGTTCCGACTCGAGAGAGGCAAGGGCCTGGCAAACAAAGCAACTAACAAAAATGTCGACTTGATTGCGTCGCCGATGGTTTGGCCTTTGCTCGGCTCTAGGTCCATCCCAGCTCTGGTGCTAGCACTAGGTCCAGGTCCACAATTGTGCGGACAGATTGCCGGCAAGTTGCCCTGCCAGAGTTGAGTCGAGTGGAGTCGAGTCGAGTCGAGTCAAGTCGAGTTGCTTCAAGTTTTCAATCCCCAGCGGATTAGAAAAGTTTAAATTGTTGCCGCCGAGCCAGCGAGTGACTGCGAGAGACCAGAAAGAGGGCCAAAAGGAGCGCAGCAAAGCGAAATCGAAGCCAGAGCCGGAGCTGGAGCCGGAGCCGGGGAACGGATGAATGAAGGGAGCAACGTAACGATTAGTGCCTTCATGTCCTTTGCCAAAGTTTAAAGGTCATCCGGAGGAGGGTCCTGACTGACTGACTGGCTGGCTGGCTGGCTGCTGATTTGACACATCAACTTTGTCAAGGTTTTTGCCACAGCCACCAGCGACAGCGACTGTTATGAGCAATGGCTGTGTCCGTCCTTCGAGTCCTGGCCGAGGGTGGAAGCGGGGTTGGTAGCGAGTGCACAAGCAATTTGTGCAATGGACGTTTTGGGCGCTCTGCTCCGCAGTGATAAGCGCTGCCAGCTGCGAAATGTCTTAGGAGATTGCGGAGTGCACTGACTTCCAGTCCGACTCTGGCCCGGGGGCAGTGCAGAGTTGATTGCGAAATGTGTAGCATACTTCTATGCCACTGCACCCCTGGGCCGGAATAGGGATCTTGGGGAGCTGCCAGCTCGCCAGGAGTGGGGAATAAACCCTGCCAGCAGGGGGAGAAATATTGAAATTACTTTGAAGCTGCTGAATAATGAGGCTGTCAATAAGTTTATCAAAGCAACAACTACTCGAGTCGAGTCGAGTCGAGCCGAGCCACGGTTGACCCAAAAAACAAACTTGAAGTGCTGTGTAAATTATGCAAATCTTTATCATTCTTTTTCTGCCATGCGGGGCCGTTGGGGCGGGGGTCTTGGGTCGATGGGCTGTCACAAACAAGCGTGAAGCACGACAACTGTGTGATGGGCCCAGTAAAAACAATATGGCGCCCTGGCCATCGAGGCCTGTCCGCCGTCCGGCGACCGTGGCTCCGCCCGCTCTCCTGGCCCATTTTCCAGAGCTGACTGCCAATGACAGTTCAACGTTGTTTTGCTCTACGCTTCCCCATTTCTCTGCCGTGTGCCCAAGTATTTTTTTTCGAGGTACGCTTTTTTCTGAAATGTCAAATTTTTGCAGACAGTTTTGACAGTTTATCGAAGTGCGCCCGTAATTTTTGCTGACGTGTGTTGTAGGTGTTGAAAATAGCAGAGAAAATAGCGATGCGGGCTTGTGGATGAATGTGGATGGTTGGGATTGGGACTGGAGGTGGAGCTGGTGCTGGAACTGGGGCGGGGGCGGGAGCGAGTTGTAGAGAAAAACTTTAGCTGGCTCTGCACTTTTCGGCTGAGTGCTTTTGCACAAAAACTTTGCACAGAAGACGGGTCAAGTTTTTCGCAATTATTTGTTTTGGGTCACCTATGGCGACTCCTCCCGATTTGTTGTGCGCAAATTGATTTTATGGCAGGGAGTCCACGGATATAGGGTCATAAATGAATATGGCAGGTGATTACTTACCGCTGCGACTTTCATTTTCAGCTGGCTTCAGCTGTAAAGCACGGTTCATCTGCAAGAGAGAAAAAGAGAGAGAGACGGGTTTTAAATAAAGTAATATCTGGCTGAGACGAGTGCTTGGCTGAAACAGATTTGGCGTTAATGGTATTAGCAGGAAAGTCCATTAAATCGGTGGTTGCTGCGGGGGGTTGCTGCCCCCTCAAATTCAATCAACTTTCGTTGGTGGCCAAGGACCTCTTCATAAACACCTCCCAAAACACATTTGGCCAGCGTAGCATTTTCAAGCATTTAAATGCCACTCAATATGCAAGCCCATCTCCTGCCGCTCCTGTCGCTCCTGTCGCTCCTCCCAGCCTCCTCTCGGCCTCCTCTTCCGTCATCCCTGGCCATTTGGGCTCATTGCCTTTTACCCACGACTGGGCAGCCACATCCTGTGCCGCTTCATGCATCATTAAAGCTTAAATCTCACCCAAGCGACCCATGTCGATTCTGGCCAGCCAACACTTAACGTTCTCCCTCCTCACCCAAAGCTCTCGCTCTCGCTCTCTGTTCATCCACTCCTCGCAGTGGTATCGGCATCGAGAGCGGGTTGGGATGCGGAGGTGGATATGGATGTGGCTGTGGATGTGGATGTGGATGTGGATGTGGCTGGGGGTCTGGGTTTGCGACGACTACGTGTTGTGGTCACCTTTCGGTTTATGGCAAATGAGTAATATGCCCGTGCCGGGGCACGAAAAATCCCATTAAAAGACGTTCAAATGAAATGCATTAAAATAAAACTTAATTGAGGGCTTCATACCGAATGCTCGAGTCGAGTGGCCGAGTTGCCACCCAAAGACCGCAGAAACCCGAGCAAATCAATAATCAGCCTGAAGGAGAGACCCTTTCGCTTGCTCTCGCAGGTGTAATTTATTTGCACCACACAGACGTAGTTTGAAAGGGGCGGCTTCGAGCACGCCCATGGGCTTCCTGGCCCTATCGGCCTTCCCAACCCCTCCTGGCCTTAGATTGGCTCATCAGCAGGGTCTGAATGCCCGGCCAGGCCCTGTCATTAGCCACCGAGCGGTGCGCTCGGAAGTCTGTCGTCTCATCGCCTGCCGCTTGTCGCATGAATATTTTATAATCAGCCATTAGTTTGCGGCAATTGAAAATGATTGAAGCTTTTAACTGCAAAATTCAATTGCTTTATATAACCAGGAGGGAGAGTGACTGGGCGAGCCGAGCCTTTTGGGCCCTCCCACAATATGAAATATTTAATGTCGTAGTCCCGGGCTCCCCCGCCGCCACGTTCCGTGTGTTTTTTTGGAACAATCCATTAGTCAGGGGCGAGTAATTAAAATTGCGATTTATGCACGCGCATGGAGCAGAGCCGAGCTGGAAATTCGGGCTCTGGCCGCGATTGGACTTGTTTGTAATTCAATTATGTTAATGATTGGACAACATTTACCGTATTTACATTAATGCATAATGAACGACTGCTGCCGCTAGAGGAGGAGCTAGCCCTAAATGCCGGCGAGTGGCGAGTGGCGCACGGCGTAGCGCGCTTTTGGCCAGGTTTTTTAAATGCAATTGGGTCCCTAAGCAGGGAGATCGGCGCACAGCGGACCAGCGGCAATTAAGTGCATTTCTCTGTCTGACCAAAGGCATGCTGAATTGCCGTCCCTGCTCCGCTCCCCTCGTCGCTCTTGGCCAGACAACACACAAATGCGCTTTGGCTTGCTCAAAGCTCAGCTGGATAAATTAAGTGGTCGATGAACTGAAGCCGTGTTGATTTTATACACAGGCGATACCAACGTCAGCGCCATGTTGTTGACAGTGATGCGGGACCCGGGTCAGGGGCAGAGCTGTGACGCCGCAAAATTTAAACCAATGTTTAACCGAAAAATGTTCATTTAGTCGCACGTCCCCCGCCCCTGACGAATGATTGATGTGGCGTGGCTTAATAAATTGGAAAATGTTTTCAGCTCAAGCAGGGCTCCGGGGCGGCGTCTCAAAGGCAGAGCCCGACTAAGCATCATGCAGGTCGTTCTCTCCACTGAAAGCTATCCTTTCCCTGGGCCACTTCACTGTACTCTACTCCAAGCCACGCCACTCCACTGCACACCGTTCCTCTTCATTCTCGACCTCCCTCTTTTTTGAAGGGTTTATCAATGGAAGCCCGCAGATGTGGCAGCCACATCCACATCCATCGGGCGGCTTTGACTGCGGCTTCTGTCTGCAAAAACAACAAACAGAAATCAGTGCAGCAGGCTGCATGCACACATATTGATCAGGCATCCGATGCAGTGATGAAGCCCTCTTCGCTTACTCCTGCCTTCGTTTGGTTAATGAACTTCTGATCATTTATGAGGCGCCAGGCAGACACTGCTGGCAGAGGAAAAAATGTGGGAAATTCACGAAAATTTAACTTCGTTCGCTCCGCCAAAGCATTCTCCGGCAGCCACATGACTGTCGGCGCAGCATCCCAACTAAGGCATCTCTGACTCTGCACAAAAGTCTGGCTAATTATTAGCGCCAGAAAGGTTTCCCCGCAGCCTCCTCGCAGCCTCCCAGACGGCTCTTTTGCCCGCGTAATTAGCGCACATAATTTGAAATTTAAATGTTGCCAAAAGCCGAAGCCTTTGAGAGTCAAAATGTTAATTAAATCTGGCTCTCTTTTTCTCTCCCTTGGCCGCCCCGTTCGGCTCTGCGTGGAATCAAAAGATGCCTGCCTCGACACAATTAGCCTTCACGATTGCTTATGACAAAGTGTCCTCTGAGGACGAGCCCGAGTTGGAAGGGGAGGGGCAGGAGGAGCAGGATACTGCAGCGACAGTTGAGAGTCGACAGGCGCCAGTGGCAACGTTAAACCGCAAATTTTAGCGCCACAGCAAGTCGTGCATGGCGGGCTAGGAGGGGGCATGATGGGGTCGAGACTAGCCGCAGTGTCGCCTACGCATATGCAATGCCCGAAAGTGCCAACTTGGCCAAGTGCTCTCTGAGCACTACCACTGGATCCCAACCTCCTCCCTGTCAATGTGTGGGGGCGGCAGTGAGGGTGGGTGTGCGGCTGGGTGCATGGACCCATAAACTGCGTTAGTTTATGATGCCCGAGCGCTAAGTGAGCAAAGCGAAATTCGCAGAGAGCCAGCGACAGGGCCAGGGACAGGGATCCAGAGATCCAGTCAAGCCGTAAGTGCCTTCCCGAAATCCCCGCCCCCGCTACTCCTTCAGCCCATCCTCGTGCAATTAGAATGCGGCGCATCGAACCAGCCGGAGCCGAGCCAGAGCCAGAGCCGGATCCAGAGTCGGAGTCGGAGCTTTCAGTCCTGTTCTGCTCTGCTTTGGTCAGTTGTTGTTTTTATGCATTCGCCGGTCGAACTACATAAAACGGAACAACGAAAATGCAATTAAAACTACGTTTTATGGCTTTGTTATGGCAGTCGTCCTCGCTCCTAGCTCGTCCTGCTGGCCTTCCTCTGCGGGGCACATGAAGAGCGATTTTTATGATGCTTTCTCCACTCGATGATGATGATAGTTTGGAAAATGGTTTCGAATTGAGTGGCCCGGCAACTTTTGTTGATAGAAAAGTAATATTTTATGGGGTAAGCCGGAGGGCAATCGACGTAGCTGGTTTGGGTTTGCTTATTGAAAACACCGCCGCTTAGTTCGCTTCTTTTTCAACAAAAATCATTAAAGTTGTATGCAAAAGTTTAGTCAAGCTGCCGCTGCCGCTGCCGCTGCCGCTGCCGCTGCCGCTGCCGTTGCTCCTGCCGCTTGTGGAGGAAGTTCGATGGAGAAATTTGTCACTGGCAAGCACCTAATGGTAGACAATGTTGCCTCAAGCATCTGTCATGTGTGGCTGGCGAGGGTAAGGGTCGCTGGAGGTAAAATCAAAACAAACTAACGAGCTAGCAAGCAAAACAAAAGCTTGCTGCAGCTCTCTGCTCTAACAACCTGCCATAACTGCAGCTTAATCAAAAGTTTTTCACTGCCACAGCTCCAGCTCCAGCTCCAGCTACAGCTACAGCTGGCGGGCAACGAGGCATCCGACTAACCGCAACTGTATCATCCTCCGTGATACATGCTCCATGCTCTAGGCTCCCAGATCCTTGCTCTTAGCTCCGCGCCCCTTCCCCCTTTGATACTAATCAGTGGCTGTTTCTTCCACTTTTTATGCTGTCTGGCCGGGCCACGTTCAATGGAAAATATCTATATTCTTTATGTATCTCTGATGCATGAAATATGGCAGCCGTATATAGCGCTTGTTCCTCCCCTGTCCTGGTGGGAGTTTGCAATTAGCAAGTGGCAATTAAAGTTGGTTTGATCCAGGCATTGAACCTGGTCCCAGCAAGGCGTGGCCAGGAAATGTTTATTGCTTCATATATTAACCGCTGGGCCAGACAACAGATTGGCTGGAAAAAAAATTCTTACCAGGCGGTAGGAGAAAGAACAAAGAAAGGGAAGTAAAAAGGTTTAGATACTTGTTAAGTATCGATAACACGATAAGGACATCTATGAAGTATATAATACATTTTTGAAGTACCAAATTCAGTGTACATTTTCTCAATTTCAACAATTTTCCATTAGTTATGCGTTTCTGCAAAGCTTGTTGAAATAAAGACCAAAGCAAAAATATAAAATAAAATAAATTAATTACGTTAATAGTTTCAAGCTTACGAAATTTCAATTTTCAGTCTTTTTTAAAAACTGTTTCAGAGCCTTAACAAGCGTATAAATAACAGAGTTATCCATTATTTAAGATTACTTGACTTTTTTTTTTGCCAGATGTAACGTCTTCCCCCGCACCTGCGGGCCACCTTGGCAGGCAGCAGGCAGCAGGCGGCAGGCCCAACCCAACTCAAAGCGTATTTCATTCAAGACACGACACTTGACTGTCGTGTGACACTTGAGTTCCTGCTCCTGTCCGTCAGTCGGCGGTAACCCCACCCCTGGGCTGGCACAAAATATGCAAATAAATTACTAATAACCTCAGAATGTAACCCTTGCACGGAAGCGACGGGGCCAGGAATGGGATGGGCTGGGGCAGGAGTAGGGGCAGCGGTAGTGGCAGCGGAAAATGGAGCGGGCGCTATTCCTGATTCATAATTCAAATTTTACGCCGCAATAAACAAAAATGCCTAAAATTATGCAACACAACGCCCATGAACATTGCTGAGCAAGTCATAAATTATGTAAATTTAATTTTACGCCCCACGCTCTATAAATATATATATATATATATATATATATATATGCATATTTGTACACAAGTACGTTTGGCCACGCCCACAGCCAAGTCAACCACAAAATTGTAAAGCGCGTATTCGTTCCGCACAGAAGAAGGCAAAGAAAAAGGAACGTTATTATTATGTAAATAATTAATGGCGTGTAATTATCTAAATTTTGGACAATTAGAAAAAATTAACACACACACCGACAAAGAGCGAGAGCGAGAGAGGGAAAGTTGTGTACCCAAACACGCAGTGATACGAGAAATTTATGACATTTTTATTGTAACAAAATTATAAAAAAAAAGAAAACGAAGTAAAAGCGAAAGTCCATGCTAAGCATGTCCTTGTGCTGACTTCCTGGGTTTCCGTTACACATTTAACGCCATTTTAACGCATGCTAATGACCAGCTAAGCCCGGTCCGGCCCACAAAAATACTTTGTTTACTCTCGGAGAATACGAAAACGGGGGAACACAAAATATGGAACAAGGTGTAGCCCTTTGAAAGGTTTGCCATTAATTAGGCAAACTTCGAGCCAACGTCAGGCCAGACAAACATTAGTTTTGGTAATTTATTAGCAGGCTGGCCGAAAGACCGAAGGGCCCAGTGAAAGCTAATCAATACTTTCAGGACTCTCGACGTGGGCAGACGAACCTTTTCCAAAAATTACCAATTAACCCGAAAACAGACAGCTGACTGTCTGCTTGAGGGCCGTGACATCTCACACAAGGTGAATATTATTGATTTCGTTTGCTTAATGTGTTTGTGCTGACTTCATAGCCCAGCAAGTTTTGAAAAAGTTACTTTGGAAAAATGGTTCTCGACATTACACGTTCGTTTCCCTTTGTCAGCGGCGACATGTATGGTAAATGCTTGTGCTTCTAGGGCGATGACCCAATTGATTACTTTGACTTCAGACGGAGCGGTATTAAAAGCACACATTTACGGGCAATCCACTATGGGGCGGACGACCACTTTTTCTGGCCGAAACCTATTTTTAAAAGTTGTTAAGTTACCATTTTTTTAACCAGAATGTATTCAAAAAACATTAATATGTTATGTTACATACAACAAATGTTAACAGAGCGCGCCCCTGTTAAGTTATCGGCTGTTAAATCTGCTGTTATTTGCAACAGCAGCGAGCGCTGTTAAATCGCTTATTTATTGTTCAAGTTTTAAATGCCAAAAAAATGTAAATTATCGAAAAAAAATTAAAATTTTTGGATGCAGTCTTATTCACAGAGGTTCAAAATATATGTTTGAGGGCAAAGACTGTAGAAATAGACTGTTCTGTTGCTATTATTTTGTTTAATTTGTAACCCTTAAAAATATGTAAATTTTTTGTGTATTCCTATATTCATATAGAGCTACAAAGTGAGTCCAGCTCAGTCCACCTCTAGAACTGCTTATATATTGTCAAAAATTCTATTCTTTTAATATTCTAAAAGTATAAAAGTGCACTTTTGCGCACTTTCTCTGAAATTTTACTTTAAAGTTGCTAACATTACTTTGAAAAATATCTAGTTTTTTCATGCTTTAACGACCAAAAACGATTCGGATATTGGAATTTTCATTTACTTTTATAAATTTCATTACTAAATCAGCATATTTTCAAATAATATTACATAAAATTTGGCTTTTCTAGTTAGTTTCTTTAAAAAAGATGGTGTAGACGCATGAAATACTGCATATGGTTGACCGCAAGCACCAAAAACAAAACAAAACAGCGATTTGGTGTGAAATATATTTTCTAACTCTACCAATTTTACAGAATCGTATTATTTTGCAATAATAATAAATTTAAAAACAAAAACTTAGAAAAATAAAATTTTTTTACACTTAAAAAAAAATTAAATCTCTAAAAAATGGCGGGACCACGCCCATTTTTTTAATATATCTTCATTTTTTTATAACGAACATGATTAAAAAAACAGAACCTAAAAATACTACTTCGTTTTAAAGTTATTAATTAAAGCCACAAAAAGTGGTCGTTCGCCCCATAGTGCAATCGAGAAGAAGAAGCTCCCTGGGCATTCCTATCCCCTTACGCCCTTCCGCCCTGCCAGCACGGAGAGTTTTTGCTGCATACCAGCAGGCGCGCTAGAAATGCTTCCAAATTACATAAGGCCCAGAGAGCAGGGAACGGACCCGAGAGCGGTAAGGGGGAAGCTGGGACCTCGGCCCAAGCAACGCACTCAACTGTGAAAATGTCTGTTAAGGGCAACAAACACGCACTCATGTGTATTTGCGAGTGTGTGTCTGTGTCTGTGTCTGTGTCGGTGTCTGAGCGTGGGCTACCTAGCCTGTCAACAGAATGACAGTTTATATAGTATATATACCTATATTCGTATATGTATGTTTGGGCATCGGTACATATTTTCCATGTGCCAAAGCCTGCCCCGCCTTGGCCAACTGTCAATTGTGTTGGCATGTTGGCAACCTCTTGACTTTCAGCCTAATGTGAATTCCTCATAAGCATGATAGGCATAAATATCCATTTGGACAGCCTCACATGCACGCTGCTGGCTTGGAAAAAACTTGATTGAAATATTGCCAAGTCAGGCCTCCTCCGGGCAACACGCCGCGCTCCACATACCGCACTCCGCGCGCCACTCTCTTCTAATGCCTGGCACGTATTTTAATTGATTCGTGCCGCACAAGGAGCCGCAGGAGTGGAATCAGCGGCAGCTCATTACATGTCATGAAGAAGGTTCGTTTCGGGTTGCAGCAAATTGAAAAATCCCATGCCAAAAAAATAAATCAATGGCAATGCAAACAAGCAGGCTGGGAGGCAGGCAAACACAAGGCACAAGGCACAAGCACCAGCAGCAGCAGCAGCAGCAGCAGCGCAAGCACAAACACAAACAGACCAAAAGGATACTCGATATTTGCTCTACGGGTTTGATGTCTGATGATGATGCTCCATTTATTATTAACTTGAAATGATTTCGGGCAGTCAGTGCTCGTTCTGCGGTCCGCACTCTCCTCGACGAGGTGACGACGCAGCGATTGAATGCACGACTGCATCAATGCCAGGCACTGCATGTATCTGCAGCTGTATCTGTGTCTGTATCTATATCTGAGCCGGCATCCGTGGCTCTGCCGACAGTGCACTGTATTTGTAGCCGTATCCGTGTATCTCCGCATCCGTGTGTACACGTGTGAGTTCAATTGGAAAATCGTGTGCGGCATACGGCAGCGTGTTTTTGTAAATAGCAATCGCGTACGTTTCTCAGCAAGCGGCGAGCTGGGAGCAGCGTGTTTACACTTGAAAATGTATCTCTGATATGTAGCCCATATCTATGTAGCTGCCCTGGCTGATGAAATCATGGAAATCCATATTCCATATTAAATTTTAAAAGTGCTGCCCTTGGGCGAGATGAAAGGATATATACACAGGTGGGGAACCAAAGGAGACATTCCTTGAGCAAAGTACGAATGCCGCGCGTAAAATAACTTTAAAGCTAGTATAATTTACTTCTCTGGAGAGAACTGTGGATCGTTAAATAATAGTAGCAATGCCTGAAGAGCCACTGGTTTATTTCTCTCTGTTTATTTACATTTAAACTGGTATTCACAGGATTCTTAAGTAATCTAAAAAAGAGAACTGTTTTTTTTTTCATTTATGGCTTTGGTATTCAATGGCCACTGGAATTAAGCTTTAGTAATCTCCTAAATAGGCTGATTTCATAAAGCCCAAGAGCACCGACAGAAGGTGTATAGTTGAGGCAAGACAAAACATCAATTTTTGTTTATAACTCAGGACATGGGGAGTCTTCCCTTAAAGTCCCCCATTCAAAGCTCTTTAAATTTAATTTTCGTGCAGGAAGCTCTGTGTGCTCAGCACACAACTCAAAAATAAACCGCTTAACATGGCTTTGAGCAGTGCAAATAGCACAAGCGCATAGAGCGCATGCAAATGACAACAGGATACGCCCACACACATGCTCGGCGCTCGGCTCGACTGTATTTGTGTGCGCATAAGTGAAGTATATCTTTGTAATCTGAAATGCTCAAGGCGTGCAAATATTCAATTTTAAATATGCAACCGTCCGAGCCACGAGCCCCGAGCCCGAGCCCCTCCCTCGAACGACCAAACATTAAAATAAAAAGGAGAATTGGCAGCATTGCTATCCTCCTTCCACAGCCCTGTACCCCGAACTCCGAACTGTGCAGCTCGTCATCTCTTTCTGGCCGTAGCAACTAAATGTCATAAACACAATGTCATGACAACTTTTGAAATTTGAATTTCAAAGCAAAAATTTCTCTCATTTATTCATTTGCTCAGTCATTCATTGCCATTTATTCTATTTGCCGTGCCATTCTGCCCGGGCCTCGGCTTCATGCGAAAGAAATTGGTTCATGTCCATGTCTCAATTTACCTCCTCCTGTCTGCTCCTGCTTCTCGTCCCAATCCCCGCCCCGTTCCCAGCAATCGTAAATTCCTTGCAAGCACAAGTTCTTAACACATCTTTGATCTCGGGTCCTGTCGATATGGTAGGTTGTGTGCACACTGTACAGCCCGGGTCTTGAACTGGGAGTAGCGACCCGAAAATTGTATTAATTTAGATTTCATTTAGTCCGGGCCCTTGTCCCACTCGGGTCACTAATAGTTGCTTTCTCGTGTCCAACAGTAGAGAACAAAAACAAAGCAGTGAGGAAGCGTAGGGGGCTGCCCCAGACCGGAATTCAGGGGGTACAACTTTATTTAATGATCAAAGTCCCATAGATTCTGGCAGAAGTTTATGGGCGTCTTTAAACTTAAAGAAGCCTCGTTAATTTAGTTTTCATCGGTACATCACATCATACATGGCCTTGAGCCTTGTTTTCCAGGGTTGATTTTCGCATCTGTAATTGCTTCTGCCCTCAGGCTGGTTTTCCGAAAGATGGTTGGGGTTAGTTCGACTCCGAGGGTTGGCGTTGTCCCATGTTTTTAGTTCACTTTTTCTCACTGGCCTTGTTATTATTATAATAAGCAATTTGATTTTGTTACTCAGAATGCTGCCACGTGTCCTCTGACATGGTTGCTTTTTCTGGGGTTCTTATAGTGTCAAAGGCAAATAATCGCTGATGACTGTGCTGCCAAAATTTCAGCTGTTTCTGACTCAAATGTGAAAATAAAACGTAGAAAAATCTTAAATAATAGCTAGAAAATTATTCATAAGCTAGCGTGATATGATATTTATATTTATGAGGGGTTTCCAAGTAGATACCTTTATGAAAACACACTACACACAAATAAATTATTTCGAGACATAAGTTAAACCTAAAATCTTTACTTTATTTAAAAGAAAAAAGGATTTAAATTTGTATTTTTTGATTGATTTTCAATAGATTGAATTTCAATAAATTTTCTTCATATTTGTTTTTGAATTATTTGCTGAGAGTTATTATTCCCAATTATTTATATTTCCGTTTGAATACTGTCAGCACTGCTGGACATAATTCTATATAATTAAGGGGCGGAACATAAGTAAGTTACAGGCGGTGGGAAAGTGCAATGTGCGAGAATTAAACAGAAATGTCCTGTAGGAACATGAACAAATAGATTATCTATACGAGATATATGGCCATGGACATGGCACAGGGTACGAAAGGTGGAGAACAATGCCACTTGAGAGCCGCCTGTTGTCGCATTTTAATCTAATAAGGAACCTTCTATGTTTATTAGCAGCTTGCATCCAGTTCCCAGTTAATCACAGTCTCATTTTCACCTTCCGGGCCGCTCTCGTACTTGTCCTCTGTCCTTTGTCCTTTGCCCTTGCACATCGGATCCCCGGCTCGTATCCCTCTGATACCACTTGAGTCTTGAAAAGCCGAAAGTTTATTAAATATAAATTTATAACACGCACATGTGGCTCCTTCATGTCAAACGGAAAACAAACAAAAGTCAAGTCTGTGTCGCCCTCTTCAAATGAGAGAACAACCCCTCGAGCTCCCCATCCCTGACTCCTACCGAGGCAGAGCCCACGAGTGTTCTCTAAAGCTGCTGCCTCTCGCCTTCGCCATAACTTAAATAAATATGCAAACATTTCGTCACATTCCGCCCACGCCCACTTTTAATTTAAGCCCACTTAACACCTCATAAAACAGGCTACGTTCTGGCTGAATAAATGAATGACTGAATGACTGGATGAGTGAGCGAACGGAGCAGAGCGAAAGTGAGTGAGACTGACAGTGGCAGAGTCCTTCCTCTGTTTAATATAAAATATACACATTTTATACATTTTAATTTTTACATTTAACAACTTCCAAGCAATTAGCTCGAAAGGGTTGGCCCTCACCTAACCACCCTCCCGGCCCTTAAACAAGCAACCCTCTCTCCGGCCGCTCTTCACTGTCTGTACTTCTGGCCCTGGCTCTTGGTTGATTGCTACTTTTGGCAAATTAAACTTGAAAGTTATAAAATTTCCCTTGTCATTGGCAAGGACACGTGCGTGTCAAACAGCCTGCGCAGATCTCCCCCTAATCAAGCATTCCTCGTCCCAACCCTTGTTGTTCTAAGCTGATTCCAGTCGGAGTGGATTCGTGTGGCAGTGATAGCACTTTGCATACTTATAGCTATATTAAAATATAAAATATATATCAGATTTGACCTCTTTAAAACTGCAATGCACACTTCGTGGATGCATTATCCTGCAACCTCGGGAGCTCTCCTCTGATTTGATTTGATTTGCCTTCGTTTGCGGCCTACAATTACGTCATTTACGCCGAAACAGAAGTGCGCTCGGTGCTGAACTGATCTGGGCTTCATTCGCAGCCCATAACAATTGCTGTTTATGCTGATTTTTATGCCCCCTCAAGACACACACTTTCCGCTCAGGTCTGGCTATGAATAAGTAAGTAAACGGGCGAGGTTTCCTTTGCCGGCATTCAAATGTTGTCCTGCTCTGGCTCGCATCTCCGCCAGCTTATTTGCCATGTAATCTTAAGCGACAGGCATTTGTTTACTTATTTATGCACTTCCCTCCGCCCACACACTCGAACACTCGAACACTCGAACCTCGCACACCCGAGCACTCGAACTCCCGTCCGCATAAAGGTTAGCAACTTAAAAATCACAATGGGGGCTTTGACTCTGCCATTAGATAAGATGTGTGGAGAGCGAGTATCCTCTTTGGGGTATCTCCTGCTTTATTTTTATGCGCTTCGTGTGAGATTTTTATTGTGTACACACAGAGGAAAGAACTCGGAGACAGACGCTATCTTTGCCACGTTTGCTTTTATTATTTAATGGAGCACAAAATGCATTTCGCTCGCCCGCCCGTCTGCTTATTTGCTTTCCTGCCGTCGCTGATCCTTCGCCAGCTTGGGCGTGCGGTTTCGTCCTGTGCCCCATCTGGGGATGGCCCGGGGAAACCGAGCTGAACTGGGCCAGGCAGGCATGCGAAATTAATAATTTATATATGAAAATGTGCGTTAAGAGCAGCAAAATGCGAGCAGAATGGAGGAGCTTGAGTTTGTTTTCCAAGTGGCTCTGGCCCCGGGCTGAGGCGTCAGGCGTTAGGCTGTTTGCCAAGGTCATAAGTAGGGCTTGCCGAGATTCCCCAAGCTCCATATCTTTAAGGGGCCCGTTCATTGTGATTTGCTTAATAAAACGCGGTGTGGCATATTGCATAAAATATAAGCGGGGCGGCAGTCCTATTGTTCCGCTCTGTTTTTCTTTCGACTTTGCGCAATTTGTAAATTGCAAACCAGATCCCGTCCGCTCGAACTGAACTCCTTCCTGTCGCTCTTCATTTGGCTCAAGTAGAGAGTTGCAGGAGCGTGCTGTCTGGCGCAGGAGTCAAGTGGATGTTATGTGCATAAATTTCCCCAGCTCCGGTGCTCCGGTGCTCCGTTGCCCCGAGGAGACTGCCTGCCAAAAGGCCCAGCGGTATTGTTGGTCGGGTGTATTTTTATGGAGCAGCCAAATGTCAAATTTATGCATATGAATGTTTATGGCGGATCCGAGAGGGATTACGGTACGATAAGCCATCGGTAGTGCCCTTTTGGAGCGTACTTTTTTCCCCAACAGGCATACCTCGTGCTACCCTCTCACATCCGAATTTACCTTTAGCAATTTTCCCGACTTCAGCATCCGGCCAAAGTCAATTGAAACTGTAATGAGAACTGAAATGGCTAACAATTAAAGGCGATGGTGTGTCTCTGTCCCACCTCGTCGGGCTCTACCGCCCCCCCACCTGTCCTGGCACCCGATTTCACCGTCGCCCTCGTTTCTGCAGGTTTACGCAAGCCGCAGGCTCAAACACTTTGCATAACATTAAGCAGCTTCGGCTCAGTTTTTTATTCCGATTCAGATTCTCTTCGGCTCTCGCCGCTCGATGCCTCGCTTTTTGTGGGTTTCAGTGGTGGACCGCAGCCTCATAAAATATGCACCCAGACACACACAACAAAGTGAAGTATGCAAAATGGAAGGCGAACAGGACGAGCGGGGGGCGAGCAGGATCTCGAGCGGGAGCGGGGTGCGGCAAAGCGCCTAAAAGCATATTTCAATTAAGCTATCACCTTGAATTATTCTCACGAGCGCTGGCACCCCTCAGACTCACATTCTATACATCCATCCATTCCATATACAAACATACCCCGAGAGCTCTGCCTAAGAGCAGACTACATTTTTTATTTTTAATTTTAATGTTTTCATTCACCGCCAGCGGAGAAGCGCCGCAGAAAGTCGGCGGGGGTGGCGGAGAACGTTAAAACCGCTCGTCAAAAATTTGCATTTAAATGAGGCGCAGAGGCGACTGACTGACGGGTCCTGGCTTCATTTCCCGCCAGCTCTCTCCTTGGAAGTGGAAATTTTTATGATTGCGGTGACTGCCAAATTGTCAGTGGATAAAGGAGCGTGTGTGAGTTTCGTGGTGTGCATGTGTATATGGGTGGGTGTGGTGCACAGTGTGCATAAAATGTAAATATTCATTATGTCGGTGTGAGTGGTGGTGCAGTTGTGTATGAGTGAGGGGTCAGTGAACACACAGAAGTAGTTAGCACTCTTGCGAAGATCAGAAAACTCCTTGCCCAAAAAATATCCATTCGATATTCAAGACAAGCCCAATTGTGTTAATTTTCCATTTCAATCAAAAAGTAATATCTTTTGCAGGCTCCCTCAGATGTCCGAAAATCACAGCTCAGAGTAAACGGAGTACACAGAACACAGGAAGCCGAGCCACGCTCCTGTGTCTGCTGTACAAAAATTTACCCAACACACATACATGGATCATCGTCATCCTTCATTCGGGAATTTCCCTCTCTCCATGCCTCTTGCTTTGGCCAAAAATTTTCGGCATAAATGCCATAAACAGTTTATTTAGCAACGGAAAATTAACTGCAGAATGCCGCCAAGCCACCGCCCCCGTCCCTGTCCCTGTCCTTGCAAAAAGAATATGTAAGAGGCACTGGCAGACAACCGGGGACTGTGGATGCTACTCGTACCCAAGTCAACCGACCGAACTCCGCTCGGCGCAACTCAACTCGACGCTTTATGACGTTTTACTTCATGTGCAGCTTCATAATTAAGTGACTCCCGGGGGTGGGACAAGCCCAGCCCAAACTACATAGCATCAGGAGGATGGTGTAAGGAGGCAGGAGGCAGGAGGCAGGAGGCACTCGGGGGAGCTTTTAGTTTCGAGCCACGTGAGTAGCATCATCGCTTGGGCTTCGCCTGAGCCATAAAAACAAGCCCCAAACGAGGTCAACTGAGGGCACTAAAATGCATTTGCTTTATATTCCCGTACACACATGTATTGGTGGATAGAGGGGCATACAGTTAAAGACGCACATAAAAAGTGTTAGCAGCTCGTTTTGTGTACTTACTAATTTGATGGCTGGTGGTATTAATGGATGATGGCAACTTACCTGCAAAGATAGACAAGGGAGGATACGGGTTTAATATTAAGTGATACGGCAGAGAGTGGGATATAAAATTGGCTAAATTGCGAGTATAATTAAGTCATTATGAGTTTTGGGGTGGAAAGCATAAACTAAAACTAGATATGATGGCCGATAAGAGCGCACGTTCTGGGATTCGCATTAGTACCCCCACATGTCAACCTTAAAGGGGCACATACTATACGGACAGAAGCCCGCTTTAAAGCCTGGATCAGAGCTCAAGAATACCCAAAAATTGATTATTGCAAACACTTTAACACGCCCAAGCGCCTGGCAAGTTAGCCCTGGGCGAAGCCAGAAGAAAAAATGTCATAAAAATTCTATTTTCGTATAAAATTTCGAAAGTAATCTAATAAATATTGATTTTCATTCGTCATCGCCAGCGACGGCAGGCCATGTCGATGATGGCTCTAGCGACGATGGCGACACTGGCGACAACATCATCATCAGCAGCAACGGGGTCTCGGGAGGGATGGTGCCGGGTCAGGGGTCTACGAAGAGCTATAGCAAGCAGGAGCAGGGACCGAGGAGCGACGTGTAACCCTACACGTGCATGCAGAGAGTGGGTCGGGAAACGACGGCACGAAGCGCCACACAGGCGTAGTCAATAGTCGTTATTTGATGTAGTCGCCACACCAATAACAAGCTGGCCATGATGAAACGTGCCTGGGACCGACGCTGCCGCCGCTGACCAGGACATCGACCAGGAGCCAGAGTAGGAGTAGGAGCTGACCGCACGTCAGGGCAGCCCGTCGCTGCAAGGGATGAAATCATGCGCGCAACTCGTTTTCGGTCAAGCAAGCCACCCCGGGGAAGCGATGGGATGGGATGTGGGGCAGCTGGTTGGGGCACAAACAGTTCATTCAATCATTCAAATGTCCTTTGAACTATAAAAATACATGACACTAATAAAGAAAACGAACAAATGACACGACACCGGGAGCGAGTGCTCTGGCTTCAGCTTCGGGAGCTCTAGCACTCCTTGAAACGAGAAATGTGGAAGAGGCAGAAGCAGAAGCAGAAGCAGAGGTGGAGCAGCCAAAATTGCTATTTAGAGAAATTTATAAGCATACTTTAAGGCGCCCTTAGCCCCGGCGCACACGACATTTGACATTTACGAGTGAGTCCGGCGCGGCAGAAGGGGCAGTCCTTTAAATCCTTCCTTCCCCGTCCCTCCTCCGGAGGCACCATAAATTTTGTTGAAGCTATTTATTGCATTTTTATGTAAAATGATCCTAACGGTAAACCTATACACGTTTCTCCGTTTTTTTATACTTTTGAAAAGTTGTTTATGGGGCCACGAGAAATCGAACGGCGAGTCGTTCGTCGAAGGTCACACGAACGAGAACAATTTAAGCAATTAAAGGTGTGCCCCGAGAGAACTATTGCCACATACATACATACATACATATACATTTATTTGCAGCAAGTTTTTTGCTTTGTTGCGGCACTTGGGGGATTCCCGGTGCTGATTTTTACAAGAATTTTCTATTCATTCGCTGCCAGCATTGCATACTTTTCGGGCTTTGGCATGATTTATCTAGTATCTACCACGTCTGCACCGCATTTTTATGGCCATATGCTTCGTTCCCGCCCCGTTCGGACAGACCTGCCCTTTCTGCCTGTTTCGCCCTCAATCCGCGCCGTAACAATCGGAAAAGCCACAACAACTGCCACTACAGCTGGCATAGGAGCGCACACAAATCAAAACAACGCACACAGCGCCTAAAAAGCTGCCACGGCCAAAGGGGCAAAGGAGCCAGGGGCAGTAAACTACATGAAGGCTTTCTTCGCCGCGTCTGGGCCCATGTAATCTCTGTTGACCATAAAGATTTATAGACTATTGTGTGTCGTTCACGCTGCCTCAGCCTGCTCCTGCTCCTGCCCGGCCGCCGCCACCACCGCAGCAGCAGCAGCAGCAATGAAAAGGAAACTTTTTGCAACTTAGCGCCAAACTTTATGCAATAATTTATATATATTGGGCGCGCGAGCGGGCTTTGGCTATATAAAATGTTGGAAGCAAAACAAAACCGGGAGAAATAGAAAAAATATCAGAGAACGCAATGCCGGCGACCTACACAAAGGAAATACCCGTAATAGTCGCAGGAGCAAACAAAGGGCAGCGGAGGTGGCAGCGAACGGTACGTGTATAGCAACAAGGACCCCTGTCCTTGGACGAGAAGTCGTGTAGAGTCGTGGTGAAGTTGTGAGGTTTTGACATCAAGTTCTGTGTGCTAAAAGCGATACAGAATTTCTATAAATAAGTGATTGGTTTGACGCTAAAACGGGTATTTCTACACTGCTTTTAAGCACAGAATTCTTATATACAAGTATTATCAACTTCTCTTCCTCAAATTCAACGCTGACCATCGCAAGATATCCCCCAAAAAGAGTCCTATCTAACAGGAGTGTCGGACGACCTCGGCCTGAAATAGCGTAGCCAGGTTCGTCGCATATCAGCCAGAGTTGGCAGTGGCGCGATACAAAATTAAAAACTTCCTCCTTCGATACACCGCTTAGGTGCAGGGATGGATGCAGGATGGGGGAGAGCACGCCAAGTGTAAAAAAGAAAAACTTTTCAATGAGTTTTTCCTGTTGGCGGCGGTGGAAACGGTGGCGTTGTCCTCGGTTATGAGCCCCGGCTACTCCTACCCCCTTTCCACCATCGGCCGGCAACCCCCTCTGGCGGTTTATTGTTGTTTGCGTTTTAAATAGACTCGAGTGTTGTTGGCGTGGCTGTGGTTGTTCTTGTTGTGTTTGTTTTTGTTATTGTTGCTGTTGTTGTTTTTGTTGCTTTTGTTGTAGCTGCCGGTTGCAGGCATTGTCTGAAGTGCGTTCGCTACTTGCGACTTGTCGTTGTCGTTGTTGTTGTTGTTGCTGCTGCCGGGATGCTGCTGTCCTCGGGACTCGAAATCAATCGATAGTTAATGGAAAATCGTTATTAATGAAAAGTTTACTGTCTCTCTCTCGCCCTCCGCTCCGCATCCGCGCTCTCTGGCTCCGGCAGTCAGCAATTGAGCGTTCACTGAGCCATGGAAAAATGGTTGATAAAGTGCAGAAAGCAATAAACTGCTGGTGAGGAAAGGAGAAAGCCATGGAGGAAGGGGACAGTGGGAGCGCTACATTTAAGTAGCAAAGTTTTCCTTTTTTTTTCTCGTAATTTCATTTGAGTGTGAAAAGTTGCACGCACATGGAGACGATGGCGCCGGAGTTGGCGTTGGCGTTGGCGTTGGCGTTGGCGCTGGAGTCGCAGCAAAGGAGCACCGCATTTGCCTCCGCTTTTTGTTGCTGCATATTTTCCAGCGCATAAATATTTTATGCATGCAACAAAGGCAGTCAAAACACAATGGCCAAAAAGTTCCTGCAGCTTGCGGCAAAGGATGATGTGCGGGGGCGACTTGGTCTGTCTGTTTGTGAGGCATTTGCACCTCTAACAAAGCTGGGCGTACTTTTTATAATATTTCTGATTGAGGAACCCGCAAAAGTTTTCCCTAGCCCACTCCGTTCGCGTTCAGCCAGCACTCTTTCGATAGTTTAATGGCAGTTTAAGTAGTTTGACAGCGGGACAGGGACGGGCGCCGGTTGCAATCCAGCAGCAAGTGATTTGCTCCAGGAACTCATTACGACCGCATCCCGATGAACGTAGATCACGCAGGACATAAATAAGCAGCTCTCATTCGGCTCCGAATGGTTTTGTAATCACATCAGGCGGGGGAGCAAACGGCAATGCACAATTTTAGGGGTCCGGGGTCGCTTCCGTGGCTGATTTATTGCAACAACAAAGTTTTATCATGCATATTTTATGCGTGTAAATGTTGCCGTCATAAAATGCCTTAAAGAGAAGGTCCTGGCGCACGAATGTGCCCCTGTATGCGTGTGCGTGTGCGTGTGCGTGTGTGCAGGGGTTCAGGGTATGTAGCAGCGCCCTTTATGCGTACGAGTTGTAATGGCGGCCAATAAAGCAGCCATTCAATGGCAGCAAATTGGCATTTTATTAGCGCACCCATTTCCAGCCCTTCCAGCATCCCCACTAATTCGGTTCGTACTTCTCGCGTATGTCATAATAAAAATGAGTGTTGAAAACTTTTAACAAACGACAAAACACCAGCCACAGTCCCCGCAGACCGGGCATCGATCGATCGGGTCCCCGTGGGCGAAAGGATGTCCTCCCAACTTGTCGCTGTCGACTGCTCTTTGAGGTTGTCGCCGTCGCCGCTGCCCCGGATTCGCATCGCATCTATGTTAAGGCTGGGAGGGCATAACTCAAAGTTTACTCAAGTTACTTGCGCCAGCGACAAGACAGAAAACTTTGTACTTTACATCATTAAAAAGTTTCGCTTTCTTCGCTTTTTTTTGCGCTCTCCGGTCTCTGTGTCTCTCTCTCTCTCTCTCTCTCTTTCTTTCTTTCTCTCTCTATGTCGTTCTCTCTGTCCCTGTCGCTGGTCGCGGAGTTCCTCGCCCTCAACTTTCTTTCAAAAGACTGACTCCGACTCTGATTGTGATTCAGGTTTTGACTGAGAAGCTTAGCAATTGACAGTCGGCCATCAATCGAGAGCGGGGACGGAGGTCGGCGGGACTCGCTTTATTTGTGCGCGGCGCAGGAATTTGAAGGAGCCAAAGGACGATGGTTCAAGACTTCTCTGACCGCAGGCCGGACGACGACAAAGGACGATGGGAACGCTCCACTGATTGAATGGAATTTCTTGCATCTGGAGCCCTCGGCTCTCGGCGGGGCAGAAAAACTGCATACATTTAGGCGTGAGCTGGAATTCCCGTAATAAACGAGCGCGTAATAGAAAAAATCCCAGCCCCATCGCCCCCTCCCTCCCGACAAGCAACAACAAATAAATAGTTTCAATGCTCCAGTTTGCACTACGCTCTGGTTGGCTGCCTGCCACTAGCCACATGCTGGGCTAAGGGTTGTGGACGGGGCAGTTCGGAGCAGGAGGCTCCCTCGGAGACTAGGGACTGGGGCTGGGGACTTCCCCCGGCTCGTAGTTGGCAGTAGTCATGCGGTGGTTGCCTTTTTGTGCCCATGCGCATGGAAAATAGTTGCACAAACTTGCATACAGCAAAAAAAGATAAAAAACCGAGGCATGAAATGTGTGGGAAAAAGTCAAGGCAAAATAGGGACTGCCACCGAAGGAGGAGGAGTGTCCTGCCCTTCGTGTATCTTCCCTGCACGTGTCTGAGTGTGGGTACTGCATTGTCACTTTTTCAAGTCTCACCCCCAACCCCCCATCTGCCAGCGAGGGGCGAAGATTTGCATAAAACTCTCGGGCTCGGACAACACATGTGACTCTGCCCCGGCAAAGGTGTGGAGTGCGCTGGTATGTGGCCTTAAAGTGTTGTGCCGCGGCAATTATTAAGTTTCCCTTTTCTTGCGAACAATTGCAGTTGTTGGTCCCTGGCTGCTCGCACCCGGAATTATGTGGAAGGACATGCAACGCTGAGCAAAAGGCGGCGAATTAGTGACAATTTAGCGGGGTCCGGGGTCCGGGGTCCGGTGTCTAGAAAATGGGTTATGCGTGTGCGTCGAGCGTTAAATTAAGCCAGCCAGGCAGGCGGACAATAGAAGGTGCAAGGAGGAGCCGCGGATTAGTTAGCAAAGGATAAAAAATGGAAATTGTTAGGTAGGACTTGGATTTATGTCTGATACTGGTCCCGGTCTATTCTTGAAGTCTTGAAGAACCTGAAGCAAACGGAATTAAACATTAGTGGAGATTGGGGACTTTACTCTCTTTTTTTCTGGAATATCTCTCAATCAGTCTGCTCGCTTCCACTGTCACCGGATAAATGATGCATATGCATTTCCATCTCTGTCTCCATCTTTGCTTCCATCTCCATCCCAATCTCCTTCTACATCTGTGCGCATCTCTCCAGCACGAACGGCATTAGTATCTGTGAGCTACATGTGTCATGTATTTTTTATATCCCTGCCAAACACAGTCTTTATGCTTTGACAAAATATATACCATTTGCATATCCCCAGCTGTTTCAGGCCCTCTCGTTGCCAACTCGTCTTTCTCTCAAGCGGAGCGCGTTTCGTGTTGTTCCCTTGAAAATGCAGCAAAAGCCAACGAACTGTAACTGGACGTCGTTTTCATCAATATCAATGGGCTAAAATCTCCACCCGCACCTCATGCGCCACCTACACCTCCTCCTTCTGCTTTTCCTCGTGCATCTCCGCTTTTCATTTCGCCAACAGAGTTGCAACATATGCTATGCTGCAAGTGGGCATGCCGGGCTGGAAATGGGAACCGGGAGGGGGAATACGGCGGACGGGGCAGGTCTGGTGTGGACAGCAGCGCTTTTGCAACACAACGCATCATTTTTATTGTTTGTCGGCTACAAGAAAATAGCAACAACAACGGCCGAACTATGTACGTCTATTGAAAATAGAAAGCATAATGCTGAAGGGCAGTCCGCGAGGGGTCGGTTGCGGGCGAAATCCGTTCGTGCTTTTGTATTTTTGAACCCAAAAATAGAAAAGTGCAACTAACTCGAACGCCAGCGAGTACACCGAGCGCAGAAAATCGAGGGAAACACAACTTGAAATGCGCATTGAAGTGGCGGCGGCGGTGTCTAATGTAGCCGAAGTTGTTGCATTGGAGTTGGAGTTGGGGGAGGGCATTGGTTACAACGGACTTCCAATCCATTTCTCAGTTGTTCTTTAAAGCTTCGCCTCGGGTGGGACTGTAGCACTGTGGCATCACAACAACTTCCTTATAATCTGGCAAAAGGCAGAATATTTCGATTAGTGAATTCCTAATGTGAAAAGGTATGGTTGACTAGACTACTGGTATGCGAATATGCGATGATACCTGTCCTTGCTATTTGGAAAGTTTGATTTTCCAAAAAAAAAACCCTAAACGCTCACTCAATAACGAAAACACCTTTAATACAAGCAGCGCACTCAAAATGATCGATTTCGAAGCGGCGAAGGGGGAAAAGCACCCTATTCGCACCACTAACGACACTATCAACAAGCCAAACAAGCGGCTCCGACAATGACGGCAACCGCATTTAACTATTGTACACTTCACTACCTAATAAGTCTCAATTAAATGTACATAAAGCATAACACCTTGTAACATTTGCATGTTTTAACCAACAATCCCGCTTCCCCTCCTGCCTCCGGCAACACGCTGTCCCGTGTTTACTTGAACAACTTTCGAAACTTTCGGCACGCAAACCTTCAACAACAAACGCTGAATACAAAGCAGGAGCTTGCCGCTCAACAAAATTACTACACCTGCACAATCGCTGGGAAAGGAGGAACTGTCATTCTGCCAGTGTGTCATTCAATCATTCACTCATTACTTCAATGTCTGACATTGTCAATGTCACAAGGCGTTGCTCCATTTCTCCCTTTTAAAAAACAATAATAATAATATTGATTAAAGTAATTGTATTGAAAAGTCCGAATCTATTTTCCACAAAATATACCTCGTAAACTATGAAAGACTGGGATATCTGAAGAAAAATAAAATGCCTTAGAATTAGGATACAATAATGCCTTTACTGAAGTCTGAAGATAAATATTTAAAAATATATAGAAAACTGAAAACGATTTTGGTGAAACAAGCAGGAAAATCGATCGGGAAGGACATAGCTAGCGGCATGAATATTCCAAGAATGCTTCAGTTCAGGCAATTCCTTAAATGCCAACCAAATTTTTCTTTTGGGTCTCGGACTGTCAGACCAGTGCCCCTACTCTTCCGTTCCCACCACCACCACCGCCACCACCACCACTCCCACGGAGCATTGCATGCGTGCGTTTCAAGTGGCTGTTGCTGTTCTGGCCCACTTCCTGTCGTAAATAAAGTGGAACTCACTTTTGGCAACTCCCGGCCACATCGACAGCCCCTTGCGCACAGGTTGCCTGCCACCCTTAATGAATATGACATTATTTTTTATGAGCTGTCAAACACTATTTTCCATACATTCCTTCTCCTTCAGTTGTCGCTGCCTTTCACCCACTCGAGACCCATTCCAGGTTTCCTATTGCCATTTTTATTTATTGTCCTTGAGCTGGTAGGTGTGTGTGTGCTTGGGCGCGCCTCGGTGTGTGGTTGTGCGGTTATTGTTATTATTTATATTATTTTTGATAAATGTTTTTGGGAAATTTGTATTTTATTGGTTGTTTATCGACAATTAGCGGTTTTGTTTGCCGAGTTTCCCTTTGCATAATGTACACACCCTGCTTCCTGCTTCTCGGAGTTTTCCTCGCTCCGTGCGCGTTGATTTATTTGCCGTGTGGAAAACGAACTCATACTGTCAGAGGAACTGGCCACTCAGAGAGAAATATCGATAAGGTTAAAGATTTTGAGAGTGAAAATAATTAGCGTAAAAGAAAAACGCGAAAAACAAGAGCAAAATGGCCTATATAAGTAAGTATGTTTTCGAGGGAGACCATAAACATTCTGCTGTGGAACATAAATAATAAACAGAAATACAATTTATTGTTCTCCCAGCGAAAAGAGAGCGAAAAGTCGAAAGCTAAAGGCCCCTTCATGCGGTTTTGCACTTTGGCGAAGGCATTAAAAAGTATGCAAAGTATATGAGTGAGAGGGGGAGGGGTGGTCCGTGAAAAGCATCTGGAAAATTTGTTCACATGACGCACACAGCTGCTGCCACTGCGAGCTGTAAGATTTTCCTTCGCTTTGCCCATTTTCACTTTTGGTATTTTTGCGCTTTTGTTTACATTTAGATTCAGCTATTTTGAGAAGCCATAAACAAAACAAAGAGAAACGTGCAGAAGCCGAGGCAAAGGCAAAGGCAAACTAAGAGGAGGAAACCGGAGCTGAGAAAAGTCCGAAGTCGGAGGGCATATAGCCAATATATACGCGTGTATGTGCCGTGCTTGCTGCGGGAAACCTAATGAGCTGTGCAGCTTTTGAAGTTGCCTCATTACGATGATCGAATTGAATGGAATCGAAAATCGATCGATAGTCAAATGGAAGACCCACAATTAAGGCAGGCAGCCATAGATAAGACCTGGCCCGAGGGCCGGGGGATGGACACGCTCGAGGGTGTGCGTTAATCACGCAAGTAATTCTAATGCCCAAACCCGCCCCGGCGCCCTCGCCCTGCCCTGCGGCGATAAGTTTTCCACTCTCGCTCCCCCGCTTGGGGGTGAGTTTTTCGCCGATGGAACAAAGCATAATCAGCGCTGAACATGCCAAGCACAACAGAAGAGAAAAAGCGTTGTTGGCCAGGACACTGGTGAGCTTGGGAGAGGACCTGAGTAGCAGCCGGGGTGCAGTTTGTGCGCCCTGTTAACAAAGCTATAAAACTGTCACCTATAATAATCGAGAAGCTCAAATTAAAGCCCGGAGCAAACCCGGAGTCGCGTGCCCTTCGACATACATAATAAAAAATGCAAATCATTTCCCAGCCAAGCATAACGGAATCGGAAAGCATTAGAAGTTGTTGAAGAGAGAGACATGCTAAAATTAAATGAGTGAAGTGAATAAACCCTGGTCGAAAGGTTAAATTGCATTTCCGTCAACTGAGTGACCGAGGACAGAGCAGCTTAAAATCTATAGGGGAATTTCTAGGTAAGATATTTCTCTAACTGTCAAGGTATGTACGGCGAAGGAGGATATAATCTATTATACTTTTAACGATATTTGTTGAAATTCCTTTTTGTTCTCAGGAGACGTATGTATTTTATTTTTTAAAAGTTACTTGTTACTTAAGTTAAACTTAGAAATGTAACTACTTATCGTTTATACATAAATAAACACTTGACTAACATTCTTGGTAAATGATTGTTGACTCCAAAAAAGTATTTTCGGTCATGGGATGACTAATCAATTAGGCTAAGGAAAATTCCATTGGCAAACATTTTCGCCGCGTCTTTCGCCTTCCCGTTACGGGTTGTATTTATGTTTATTAGGCTGGACAATTTGCCGACTTATGCAATTACCAGAAAGCCAACAAAGGGCGTTGGCGCTTTTCAATATTTATACGCCTGTCACCCACTCCTGTAGGCCCTCTAATGGTATGTAAATGCTTGACGGCTTACAAAATACCGGGCAAAGCATAACAAAGGCGGCGCGGCGACCACAACCCGTTATTATTATTGTTGCATACGTCAAGGCGCCCTGGCCCTGCGGTCTGTCTTGTTTCCCTTCGCTTTTTTGCTCCTTCCGCTTTGTTTTCCCAAGTAATTTGCAGTGGCAAGTAATTTAATAGCACTGCATGTGTGTGCGCGCCTCGACGGGCTGTTGAATGCGCCCCCAGGTGAGTAAGGTGTGCTGTAAGTGGGCGGGGGAGTGGCCGTCAAAAGGTAAATTACGCCGGCGGATGACAAGCGGACTCCTTCGAACGCTCTCGGTGTCCTTTGGGTGGCTTGCAGGCCACATTCAAGATTATTGGTTTCAAGGGTGAAATTATGAAATGAAGTGGAAAATGAAGTGTGTGATTGTGCCAAGTGGCAAGTGCGGATGAAAGCGCCGCCAAAGGAGAAGGCGATTAGGAGAGGAGTGTTAAGGGCAAATATTGAACGGCGACAAAGGATTGAAGAGCTGAAAGGCTCAGTTTAAATGGGAAGTAATCGAAAAAAAGGAAACACAGTAAGTTTTAAATATACCTCTTGTAACTACTTGTCTTGGTTTCTTTTTTAAAATCTGTATTAATTTTAATTATAAGCTGAGAAAAGCTAAGCTTATAGTTATTATTATCAATAGAGAACCTTCCACTTATTGAAACAAATTACAAGTGGCAATCAGTCTACCTAGATCTTCGTTGTCTTAAAAGCAACTTGCTGCCTGTTAAAGGATAGACTTTTTAGCAGAGACAATTCGTGTCTTTCAGTCATGGCCCGAAATGCAATCGGTAACGCGAAAGGAAAGAAAAGGACCCCAAAAGAACTGTGTCAACGACTTTGCTCCACTTAACCATTTAACGAGCAAGTTAGCTAACACGTAATGCCAACAACAACTGAACAGCAACAAAAGGATGTGGAAAAATTCAAAACAAGTGGCACAGCACAAAATATTGAACAACAATAGGGCGAGCAAGGGAGAGGACTAGATAGGCGAACGGCTGGGAGGGCGACAGAGAACGCGTGTGTCATCATTAGAATAAGAAGAGAGAACGAACATCCCCCGCGCCAAGGATGAATGTAAAAGCAGACACAAGAATAAGTAGGAAACGGGTGGATGCGGGGAAGGATTGGGGGGATAGGAGGAGAGAACGGCAGGACGGACGCACGCACAAAGCACAACAAAGAACGCCGGCGACGTCATCCAACGCAGCAAGTAGCACGCACCACCCTCGCCCTGCCCCCTGCCACGACACCCCTCAAAGCCCGTCCTGTGCAACCCCCATCTATGCCCGATCCTAGACAGCCACCACCATAAAAGTGAAATACACAATGAAATTTACGCAATATCCCAAAGTAACAGACTTTTCTGCGTTGGCGTTGTAATAAAATCAAAAAATAGAGAATAAGAGAAAAGAGGGTGACAAGCGGACGACAACAACAGCAACAGCAACAGCAACTGGAGGAACATCAACAACAGCATGTGGGGCACACACACACACATTCACTCGCTCAACCCATACTGATAAAGCAGTCAGCTGAAAGTGAAACAGATAGATAGGGGAGCGGGAGTGAGACAGCCGTTGTTATTCAACGCAACAGAAATAAATGTAAGTCCGATTAGAATTTAAGTTTTTTTTGTCGAAAATTCCACAAAGCTGGTTGACAATTTGGCAGAATCGAGAGACTAAAGAGCAAAGTGAATGAAAAAGGAGATAAATCAATATGTAGGACTACCATATGGAAACTGAGAAATATCAGGTGGAAGCCAAATAACTCAAAGAAGGGATATTAATAAATCGGAATTATAATAAAATGTAAGCTTTTTGTAGATTTTCGATCGATGATAAGATAACCAATAGTAAGAAAGTACTGTACTTCTTTACATTCAGGATAAGAGAACCGTAGTGCCCAAGGCTCAGACTCCTAGGTCAGCGAATTTCTCAGCTTGGACTTTTATGGCACACTTAAAAATTACATAAATTTTTAACCAAATTAACAATGTCGCAGATAAAATATTCACACAACGGATTTATTTTTGCAAATGCAGACCGCTGCAATAAACCAAATAATTTATTTTAAAGAATAACAGATATTGGATAATAACCCAAAAAGTCGACTGGTAAAGTTTTGTTTAAAGTTGTCGTCAAACTATAACGATTTCTAAGACGACCATAGCTATACACTTTGATAAATGGTAAAAAATTCAATAAACATTTTATTTTTCAAGTCAAAATATAATATTACAATTTTAAATAATTCGTTTATTACGATTTTTCACGAAAACTTGATTTGGTCAATCGATTGTAATTGGTACTTTCTTTAATGGACTAAGGACAATATTCAAAAATATTTGGATTTAAATTATTATTTGACCAGGGTTTTAAAAAAAAACATACATCTAAGATCCTAGCACTTTTTCACTTTGATTAAAACAAACTCTAAACTTTTTTTCCACTTCAACCGTAAAACGGTAAAACGGTAGTACATTTGCAGTAAAATAACCACAACAGTATTTTACTAGAAATCAAAATGTTTCAAAAACTTGACTTTACTTAAATTAAATAACTGAAAAAATACAAACAAGAGCTGATTTTGTCGGGTCTAAAAGTATCTTGATATCTTGAAAATCAAGCTTGATTTATTTAGTAACCTTTCACGAAATAGAGCTTTTACCCTTTAACAAATGGTTGAAACGACTTTACCATTCTTTATATTTTATATTTTTCTGTTTGACGATAATGATTTTTAAACCGATGAAGGTGAATTTAGAATTAGGTATAATTAGTTATAGGCAAAATTTGGTAGTAATTTAAAAAATATTTATTTTCTTTGAAAAGGTTTAAGCCACACAGCTCCTAGATATTATTATGTAGTGATTACAAGAAATTACAAATATATTTTTAAATCACCATGATTCTTCCTTCCGAAGGAAGAGAAGAACTTTAAGCCGCAACCAATGCCTCGTAACAAGGACATCAGTCAGAAGCGGATAAGTTAGGCCATTGCGAAGATGGCGGTGCGTTAATGGCCGAGCGACGCAGACAGAGAAGTCGAGAGTCACATTGACCTACACACAGACGCACTGATTTCGAAATTCCCACAAAAAATGTAGCCGCAAACACGCATACACATACAGGGAAGGACACCCAGACGCAGCGAATGATTAATTGTCAAAATATGTTGAACAAAGCCAAGGACAAAAAAAAAAAATAAAGTGGAGCTGGAGGGAAAAAGCGCCACAACAACATAATAAAAAGTGCGTTAGTGAGCGTGTGACAATGTGTGCGGCGATGAATGCATATGTATTTGTATTAAGTTGTCATTACGTGACTACGGACAACAAGATTTATTATCATTTCGTCCCCAACTGCAGCCCACCCACCCACGCACCCTCCGCAAAAGGAAGAAATTCATTTGGGCCCCGATTCGATACTCACAGTAACTTGTTGAGCAAACTCAACCTTCGGCTGGCCGACCAATTCGATAATATGAACCATATGGAACGATTTGCTCTTGGACGTGGCGCCTTTGCGAGAAAAAATTGTTAACGATTTGCACCGATTCCCTGGACGCTTTTGGTTTTCTTTCTCTCAAAATGGCTGTTGCTTATTTGCTCGAGTGTTTGTTGTCGTTATTTTTTAGCACTTTTTAGTTCAACCGTTTCTAATTTATATCTGATTTTCACTTGAATTGTCTGTTACTTATTGATTCGACTGTATTTGATTTTCTGCGTTACTTTTGTGTGGTTAGCCTACTACAATGTATATACGGCGGCTGGTTTAGTGCTTATAGTATTTATCTTATCTGTATTTTCCAGTATTTAAGCACACACGCATGTACTCTTGATATATCTGTCTCTCTTTTCACTCTCTATGTGATCTTTCTGCTCGTTTCAAAAATCGAATTAAAATTTATGTGTTCGAGAATATTATTCGTGTTCTCTGTAAGCATGGGTAATTGGTAATTGGCAGCGCTGTTTCAGGTACAGTTTGACTGAAACTCTGTGAATTTAATCGCTTGGAAATTAGGTGAGAGCGGAAATAAAACAAAAGCTCTTGCGATAAATATTTATTCGAATATCTATCGTTGTTGGCCAAGAAAATGATTTATCATTGCATCGGCATTGCACTCAGGAATGCCAATACTTTAAAAATCAAATTAATCGAGAAGAACTTAACCGAAAAATGTAATTTTATATTTTTTTCAAGGCTTCCATATTAAAAGGTTATGAACGCAGTGCACAAAACAATTTTATGTACATTTCACAAGTAAACGATTTTTGCTTTTAGACACTTTAAATACGATTTTCGAAAAAAAAAAATTCTGGAACTCTTGTAAATAAATATTTCATATAGACTAAGCAATATAAATTTATATTCATGTATTGGCAAGCTCAGCACCACAAAACTCAAATTCAGAAAAAAGTAACTAATAAGTGAAGCGTTTTACGATTGATTTAACACTCACTGCAAATCGAAATGGTTCAGAAAATTATTTTCGTTCAACACGGGCCACATCAAAGCTCCCGTAAAATATTTTAGCAACTACACACTATATACTCAAATATAAAAGCCAGACCAAAGAAAGGAAAATCATGCTCTGCTGGCCAAAATCATTAGGAGCAATGCATATTCAATTAACATGGCCAAATATATTGGCAGCTCACACTGGCAACCAAATACAAAATACGGCAAACACAACAGATTTTGGGAAAATGTTTCAATGGGATCTCGGCTCGGCCCAGTGTTGGAGAGCCGGAATGCCATGGAGATGAAAATGAAATTATGGAATGCTCAAAATATTCAAATTCAGTGCGAGAAACAGAAACTGTTTTCCGTGCTCCGCTCTGCTTTGGGTTGCTTTCGTTCGGTTGGCTTTTCGGTCCAAAAATTTAATTGAAAATGTTTTCGTGTGCTGCGAGCGTGAATCAATTTCGTTTGTTTGTTTATCTGGGCAAATTGAAAAAAATACACCAAGAATAAAACGAAGCGTGGAAATATATCCAGAAAGTAAGGCCCAAACAATGGGAGCAGAAGAACCTGATCGCCAGTTCCCTCTACGCGTAGTACTAGTTCTATTTGGAATTTTTGTTTACGAATTGTTTCTAATTATTTTTGGGTTTGTTTATCGTGGCAGTTGAGGCAACTATTTCTGGAGCTAATATTAATGATGCCGATGAAGAGATTGAACAGAAAGCGAGTTTCGATGAGTCAGGTGCTGGTAACATGGATGCGTGATATTGCGGAATCTACTGGAAATATTTTGCTGCATAAGTTCGGGATGTCTTTGCAGTAATTGCCCTTGCTTACAGGTTTAACAGTTTAATACTCGAATATGTTGCTTGTTCGTGTTATGGAATCGAGTCAACGAATTTTTCAAATATGTTTGCGATTTTGTGGCGAATTGATTTGATTAAGTTGTTATATTTATAATATATTATTGAAGCGAATTGAAATTTTAATTTTTAGATGGTTTTTGTTTTTTTGGTTGTTTTTATGAATATTCGTAAATTGTATTATCGATGTGTTTTAATATGCGTTTCTGAATTAGAGAACAAATGTCACACGACAGTCGACGAGAACTATACGAAATATTCCGACTTAACTACACAGAACTCAATATCATACTGCTGTCGTGCATAGTCGTGTTGCCTGCTTAAATTTTCGAAAAATTTCGTAAATAACGAGAATTTGCTCGCGACTCGGGTGAAAGCCGAAAGTACTTCGGCCTCGCTGGAGGAAAATCCTCCCTCGCAATGCTCTTACTCTCTTAGAGTCGCTCTTTACCCGCTCGCCCGAGCAACAGCAGGAACACGAGCACGACCGAACTTGGACCCATCCGACCAATTCGAGCCAGCGTACAGTGCACTATGGGGTGTTTTACCTGTTCTTGTGGCAGTAATTAATAGCTCGGTTAGGTTTGGAGATATCAACATGAAACTTTACCTATCCGCATTATTTGCTTCTAGGCACATATGGTAAGAAAATCGTTCGGATCAGGAAACTGTATCCTATAGATCCCTTAGGTACGATTAGGGAAAACTTAAGATAAATTATTGAAATTTTAGGAGCTGCAATGTGTTGCTCTTTTAATACGATATAGCAATTTTAAACTAAATCCTAAATAATTAAACTAAAATACCGGATTTTAGTGTACATACAAATCGTCGTTGGAGACAGATAGGAATATTCAAATTACACCAATAGTGCGGAAAAGTGCTAAGTGCTTGTGCTAAGTGCTAAAAAACTTACAGCTTTTTGCTCAGAATTAACAACGCTACAGCATAAACTCTTCCGAAAGTCGTAAGTTTGTTCCTCAAAATTCAGTTTTCGGTGTGATTATAAAATGACCAAATATTAATATAAACAGGCAAAATTTGAACAATTACAATTACAAACCTGTGAAATCAGTGTTCATTAGTTTTTTTTTCGTTATACATTTTACCCCAATAGTTTAATGTCAAAGATCACTTCGTGAAAAGTGCAAATTGCAGCTGTTCTGCTAATATATGCTATTAAATATTAACATTTTAAGTATGAGACATAAAAGTTTGATGTTCTGTTAATACATTCCCACTTATTTCTTTTTAATTAGAGCACTTATAAAAAAAAACTAAATGCCCCATAAAAAAAAAATGTGTTAGGAGTTTCTCCAAGTTTGCCTCAATAAACTTATAATTACTATTCAAAAACACTTAAAATTATTCAATTAATTACTTGACCGATTAAATTTTAAAGTACCTGTGTTTATTTTAAATCATTCAATAGCATGAAACTAAAGTACTGCGGCCTGACAATTGTGCTAAAATAGGTATGAATATTTTTTTTTTCGTTTCGTGAGAACATGTCTGACGCCCACTGTTCAGCGAACGCAACAGTCCAACACGCCGGCAGAGAACGGTGATGGTAAACAACAACACACACGCACACAAGTTCGAGTGGTCGGTTGGGGTGTCCTGCTCCTGCTCCGTGGCCCGAGCCGTTCGGCTTCCTTCGGGCGCCCGGCACGAGCGTTGGCTCGAACGCGTCGAACGTGCGTGTTCGAAGTCTACGTCGAACCAGAGGCCAGCCGCCCCGAGCCGACGGTGCGTATGCGTACGCAGCATTAAAGAAGCTAAGATCCTGGACTGAACATATGGGCCGCTGATAATGGCTTGTCGCTCCTCACAATAGCAGCCGCTGCGATGGAGATTGGAGATTTAAGATGGAAGATCTACGCCATTCACACTCCAACATACCACCTTCGCAGGACCCAATCGTAGTAGTCCCGACTTGTCCTCCACGGACAACAAAAACAACGAAAGCGAAAGAGGAGGCCAAATCACGCCGAACAGCGGCTCTGTCAGGCAGGCTGGAAATGGAAACCCCAGCAAAGCCTAAAGGGAAAAGCTCGTGACTCGTGCTGCCGAAGCACGCGCAGCCTTTCTCTCGTTCGCGCCCTCTCGCTCGCGTTCTCCGGGTGGGGGTGCGAGCGAGACGGCTAGCGGTTAGTTTTCCGCCCTAGCTATGTAAGGTGTCTTGTGTAGTGGAGCGGAGTGCATCTGAGTGGGAGAGCGCGAGAGCAGAGCGCGTGGCTGCCATGTGCCGGGCTTGACTGGCTGGCTGCTGCCCTTCTGGAGCTGGGTGGTGCGGGGGGTGGCGTGAGAAAGAGAGCGAGGAGACAGGCTGGGTGGCGAGGGGGTTGCGGTGGGTGGGTGGGTCGAGCACCGCTAACATGTGCGTTTCGCTCTTGTTTTTGCACTGTTTTCGGCTCTGCTCTGTTTTGACTGGAAGTGCTCATCACTGCGATGATAATTTTCTGTTGAATATTTATGAAACACATGACTCACAATGTGATTAAGGCTTTCCCACTCACCGTGTTGTTGCTGCTGGTGCTGCCGATGCCGCTGGTCCCAAAAGGCAAACACTGAACGTGGCTGGAAGGCTACACCAATAAGAGCAACGAAGAGAGTCGTTCTGTCCGAAGGGAGTCGGTGCGAAGAGCGAGTGTACAGACACATACGGCAGCTCACCCACACTCGCACGCCATTCACCGAATTGCTGGGAAATTCATCATCATGAGCTTGATGTTGATGACGACGCACGAAGACAGGAAGAAATTAATATGCGAAACGCAACAATTTTTGCCAACTACAGCGGCAACAGCAACAACAATAACAGCACGGGCGGCAGATGGAGAAACACTTTTTACGCTTTCCCCAAAGCCGGCAAAAATAACAACAAAACGGCAACCGGGAAAACATCTGCGAGGCATTGAATAATGCTAGCGAAGTTGGGGTGCGGCTTGTTGTGCTTTTATTCCCGGGTTTTGCCTTAATGGTCGAGGCACAGTTTTGCGCTACGCACATATAAACAAACATTCATACATAGCCCAAAACTGCAGAATTACCTGCGAATCAAAAAGATATCGGTTAAGGTACCTCAACGATAAAACGGTTTTATGTGAAAGTTAACTGGCGCCCATTAGGAGTCTGTACTGTATTCTTGGTAAAATTATAAGGGACCTGCTTTGGCTAATATGTTGTTAACAACATGTTGGTTAAGCTTTAACGAAAAGTTAGTTATCATTTGACCTTCGATTTGAAAAAATTAAAAAACGACTAAGTTATTTCAATGTTAAAAAGAAACCTAACTGTAACTGCCAGCTGACAGTTGTTTAAAACTCTCTTGATAATAACTGCTATTGTTAACATTGTTATGAAGTTAATTTTCATTATAAGGCGTAATGTTAATGTACCTAAGATTGTACATGATCAATTTTTCAACGGATTTAGACTAACGTGACCCTTACATAAAAAAAAACATACTGTATTACCTAGTTTTTTAGTTTCGATAAATATTTTAACATTAAATTTAAGCAGACATTTTTTATCCAAATAAAGCTATTAATGGTTCTCACGTGGCATGATCAATGTATAATGATCTTGAAACCTAACGATAGATGACTTTACCCGAACTCTTAACTCTGCTAAGCTTGACTCGCTTTATCCGTCAGTTAATATGCCGAAATCCATCAGTTGTAAGCTCAATTCACAGTCGAGTTCAGTTCGGTTGAGTTCAGTCAGTCATTGAATCAAGCTGCTAACAATCTCCGCCCTTGACAGAGTCGGAAACCTAACAACCTGCCAAAGCAGCAATGAATGTCGTCTTTTTTGTAGCCTGTCCATCTGGCCCTGTCTCTGCCCCTACCCCGCCGACCCGAATCCTCCTCATGGGCCAGCTCCCCCTCAGCATTCAAGCGTTATTATTGTAGCTAGCGCTTTTCCTTTTACCCTGATATTTTCGCTACGCGCTTTCCTCTCGCTTCCTTGTGCGTGGGTGTCTGTTTCCATCTCTCGCTGTGTTTGTGTGTCACTAGGATACGCAAAAGCATCATGTAGCGTCCCCCTACCCAACAAATCTACCATCCCCGCAACCGCCGCGTTGTCCTGGAACGTGGAGTTTTTCAATTTGATATGCTCGACCGATTTTCGCTCATTTCAAGCGCGGCACAGCACAGCGTTGTCAGCATCGCCAGCCGCCAGCAGCCGTCGTTGCTGTTATTGTTTCTCTGCGTTGCGCTTGTCGTCGCCAATTTATCGCATTTTTACTTTGATTTTGCGTTAATTTTCGGACAGCAACAGACGCTCCTCCCGCTCCACTGCCCCACGGAGTTACCGTCTCACCGTTTTTCCGCTTTCGCGCTCGGTAGGCTCTTGTGTGCCCGATTTCGTTGTGTATTTAGCGCTAAATGGTCTGTTGATATTTTTCTTTTTATACCCTTGCAGGGTATTATAGTTTCAGTCAGAAGTTTGCAACGCATTAAAGGAGACATCTCCGACGCTATAAAGTATACATATATATATTTGATCAGCATCAATTGCAATCTGCAAGGGTATATAAACTTCGGCGAGCCAAACGTAGCTTCCATTCATGTTTCAAGATCTTCTATGCCTCTAGCTAAGAGTACGCCCGGGGGGCAGTCAAGTGTTAAGGCACATAATCAATGTCAAGATGGCGACGATGATATGAAATCAATTTTACACGCATAGGAAGTAAGTTGATGTTATGCTACGCGCAATTCCTAGAGCGAAACTCGGTGATTTCCCAGCTAGCTGTGAGTAGTTAGAAAGGGACATGCGGTGAATCCATCAATTTCAAGACGAGGAGTAGATTTACCTAATTCCGTTTTTCAGTTTTTCCATCAGACAGTAGTTATCGGGATGAGGACATTCATAGGCACAAGACATTAATATTTTCGAAACAATTTAGAAATGCAGAACTTACTTCTAAGTTACTTACTTAAATTGTATTTAAAACTAGTGTTATAATTATAAGTGTAAACTTGTTGCGCTTGAATAAGAAATTTGTAAAATAAATAAATAAGTGCCGGCTTAAAAAAACTAGCCGGTTAGAACTGTTGCTAAAAAATTTGCTAAGCAAATAATATACTAATTTAATGTCCTAACGAAGAGCAGAATTGAAATTAAAAAAAAATAACATCATCATTTTTAAGAAGGAAATTGTGTTGTTAACGCAAAACTGGAGACTCTGCTGTTTGGCAAAAGCCACTGCTTTTAACATATATTAAGCCAGTTATGTGCAGGAACTTGGTGAATGACATTATTAAATCTTGAATCGGTCATAAATTCAATAAAACGAAAAATCACCAATGATTCAGCTGCCAGCATGCAGTTCGACATTATCAGACACTTCCTCTCCCACGCCCAGCACATCCACACACCTCCTACACGGACTCAATGTCATTTCGATTTTACATCTTCTATATACGTATTACGTACAACAAGTCGTTAGGCCGGGCCGGGCACTCTGCTCCAAAGCAATTGCCTTTATGCATCAACGAGCACATAAAAGCGCAGGAGGGCCGGGCTGCCCCTCCACATGGTCGATATTTATGCGAAAATCAAGCGATAAATCTAAATTATATGCCAGTGTTAAGGCCGGAGCAGTGGCTGAAGAAGGCCATGACGGGGCAGCCTTGGCTCCTGATCCTGGCTCCAGCCTCTCCGCCTCAAGCCCGTCCCCCGTATTGTACTGGAACGCAAGGCGTATTGTTATGATGATTAGGCACCCTTCGAACGGCCTAATTAAAAAGGAGAGGCAATGCTGATAGATTCTGATTATCATATAATTAGGAGGGCTTTTGTGCCCCGGACTACATTTGTCATCATCCGAAGGAGCACTTTTCCAGATGCCTGTCAAAAGTTGGCCGAAACTGAATGTGGTGCTGTCACACATACATGTCTCGAAATTTCATTACGAATGCTGCTGTTTCGGCTTCTAGTGCTGCTGCGTCGTCAAGTTTTCGTTCCGCTGTCAACCCGAGGGGTCAGAGGGCAAGGAGGGCGGGAGCGGCAGCCATCAGGCGGCATCAGCAGAATCTCTCTGCGGTCGAAAATTAATGAAAATTTCATAAACTGACGGGGCCTATGTAACATATATCTGTCGCAGCACCAGAAGCCATCGCAATGTTTGTGGCTTGCCATCATAACTTAATTAACAGCCGCACAGCCCGAGCGAACCCTAGGCCAATATCAATCCCAGCCAGCCCAGTCCCAGTCCCAGTCCCAGTCTCAATCCCAATCCCAATGCCAATCCAATCCACCCCTGACCCACGTCCCCCGGAGCACTGGCGATGCGAGCGTGATAGATACTCTGCCCGAGTCGCTGTCATCCCCTGCTTTGCATCTGACCCATCTAGGGCTGATCAAGTTATAAATAGTATTTCATATTTCACTACCAACGCTCAACTCGACCCAAAGAACTATGTCAAAGTAGCATATGTTAAGGCAGCAGAGGGCGGTGGGCGGTGGGCGGTGGGTGACGAGCGGTGGTCGGTGTCAAGGGGTTAGGCGGAATAGAGCCCGGCAAGCAACCCTTTCAGCCCTTCCGGGGACACAGAAACATCAGAAACTTGAGGGCGTCGTCAACAGCTCAGTCGCAGCAGTGGACCCAGCGACCACCCAAACACGTACTCATAATAATATTTCACTTTGGTCCCACAGAGGAGGTTTCCGCTTGCCGCCCGCCGCCCCTCGATCTGGTCCTGTGTTGATAAATTGGCGACAGGGTATAAATTAAGAAATTGTACACTAATTGCGTAAAAAACTTGTTGTAGCTGCATACTTCCAGGCGGTTTTTCAATGCCACCGCAAGCGGGAGCGGGAAAGGGACGGATATGGGTTAGGTAGGGATGGGGAATGGGGAATGGGGAATGAGCGAGGGCCAAAGTGCGTGAAAGTGTTGCCGCATTGTAAAAAGTTTTATTTATCGATTTTGTTTTGCGACCCGCAGCAACCAAATACCCCTTACCACCCACCACACCCCACCCATCGTCGTTTCAATTCCAATTTTATGTTGTATCAAAAATTGTTAAAGCATACATTTTGGCGTTTGGCAGCCACTGACTAAGTGGTGCGGGGCATGACGGGGGCCGGGGAAGCTAGGGGGCGGCGTCCTCATCATCTGTGTGTTGCTGTTGCTTTTGAAGTTTGCACAACACAAAAACCGCAAAATCTAATTAACGGGGCGCTTGGTCTTGGTCTTGCCATTGTCGGGGCAGGGGCAGGGCTGGGGTCGCCAAGGGGGCGGTAATTGTGGGGGGAGGTAGTTCTGTGAGGCGACGTGGTTAGCGCGGGTTTTCTTTTGCTGTTCCTGGCACTTGGCTACGGGCCTTTCTTCCCTGTTTTCTTTTTACCCAAGCCTTCGGCGAATTCTCTGCTAAGACCAACCGTACTGGAGAGCGTTTAAGCTCCAAACCGAAAATTGGAAAGTGTTTTTCAAGCAGGTGACAACCTAGGCCACGCCACAACTTCGATTTTGATGTTAAAAACCTTGAAAAGAGCGAAAAATTACCAATAACCAACCATGTGATTTTAGCTCAAGCTTTTTGTTCTTCAATATCACCGATATTCCGATATTTGTGAGTGAGGAAATTTATCGGCTAAATGTATCCAATTTTATAGGTAAATCTTCCAACCTTATTAGTACTAAATAAAATATTTTTGAAAAACAATCTTTATTAAACAACAAAAACCAATAAAATCCCATTTTAATATTATTTGTAATGCCCCGTTAGTCTCCAGTTAATTGTGTGAAAACCTACTATATATTTTTACTTAATAATTAGAAATTTGTTGTGCATATGAACAGGTATACCGCTGACACAAATCCATTGGAAATGGATAGATGCCTTAAAATCTTTAGTAAGGTTTTACTTAATTCCTATCCTAACACAAATATAATCAACTATTTTTATTTTGCAAATTGAAATGAAATTAAAATATTAAAAATACTTAAGAATACATTTTTGGCATATGTTTACGAACCCCTTATCTTCTCCTCTGCATCTACTCTTCCTTCTCACGAGCAGAATCGTTAAGTATCCTCCCAGTATAATTTCTTTGCCATTAATCTCACTTGAACAGATTCGTCCTTCTGTTCGACAGCTGTGTCACTTTAAGCATCATTTAAAGTATTTGGTTTGTTTGTCAATCTTGTTTTACATATAGCACGTGGAGTCGGGCGCTCCTCCCACGACTGCTCCCCAGCCGTCTTAGAGCTCTATCTGGATTGACAGACCTCAGTTAGTGTCATCATAATCATTTTGTCATTAATATGTCTGACTGGCCACACGACGCGCCGCCGTCGCCGTCGTCTCTGCTGTCCTGGCTGGGGTCCTGCCCATCCCTCGTGGTCGCATAATCTGCCGTTTGCTTTTTGTTGCGTTCATTTTGTGTTTGTCGCCCGCTCTCGCTCTTTCCCCGCCTCTGTGGGAGCCAATCCATTGAATTATATGGATTTTTGCCCGAATAAAATATATATCCGAGCATGTGTGTCTGTGCCCTGTGTCCTGTGTCCTGAGTCCCACCCTAGCCCAACATTTCCGTATTTTTATTTTATTTGTCCCGCCTGCGCTCTCGCTCACACACAGCTCCTCCGAGTGCTCCCGTTCTGTCGCTGTCTCAGTCTCAGTCTCAGTGTGTGTTTTGTTTTGCTTCTGCCTTTGCTCTTGGACATAACACACATCGCAGCATTCCCGATTTTTGTTGCTGCTCCTGTGGCTGTTGCTGTTGATGTTGCTGTTGCTTCTCTCGGCCCGTGATTGACGTTGCCTTAGCTACCAGGCCACCGAGATCCCGCAGCCCCAAATCATCTGGGCGGCAACCAAAGCCTCAGCCAAACATTCGCATTTCACTTTGCCCTTCGTCCTTACAGCCTTACAGCCAACGTGTGTGTGTTTGTGTGTGGGTGAGTGTGTTTGTGCCGCACTCGCTCCCACAGATATGGAATGTATGGAGCTTGCGTGTGTGTGTGCAAAAAGTACTCCTAGGCCCTTATATAAGTACGTGCCTCGGCGTTGTGCTATCTCCTCATGCATTTTGACATACTTATGTCGTTTCATGTTTTTGCTGATTTTGCAAAAAAAAAAAAAAAAAAAAAAAAAAAAATCAAAGAAAATCGTCAAAAAATAAAAGTTTGTTTCCCTTTATTTTTTTTTGGCTCCCCTTGATTTTTGTTTGTTGTCGGCCCGCTCTCTTCCGACAAAACCGCTCTTGAAAGCCTTCTAAAATGCGCATGTGTTGTAGCCATGGTACTGAATTCGCCGCAAAACGAATGGATTCTGTTGCGGCGAATTGGCTTAAAGAGGGGAGCTCACAGGCACTAAAATATCCCTGAAGGGGAAGTAATGGGTTTGATTTACTAGCTGATCACGAAAAACCAATTGGGTGCAGAACATTCATCCGAGCAGGACTCCCGAATACTCTTTACTCTCAAAAGAGGCAGATTTCTTGGAGTTAGTGACTTCAGGGAAATTTCCCCTTACAACTACTCCATGCCACCGTGGGAATTTTTCTTTTTTACCCCTCTCTCGGTTGCTTTGCTCGGTATTTAGGTTTCTTATCAGATGTCACAAATAGTATATTTTGGCTAGTTAGCTAGCGATTTGCCACTACTGAAATATTACATATTTTACAAGAGGTAAGGAAAAGAATTGTATAAAGCACTGGCGTATATCGAACTTATTTGAGAGGGGATTATAAAATAATGCAATATAGGAATTATTATCAGAGCCCTAGAAAATTGTTAGGGTCGCTATTTAAAGTATTTTCTTTATTAAGGCATAATTAGAAATCAAGTAGGTTAAATGTAATTAAAAGCTATATAACATGTAATGAAGATATGTAAATGAAGAACATGTTGCGCAACAATCAAAGAAAAAAAAACAGTGAAATAAACAAAATATGAAGTAAACATTTAAAGTACCTAGCCCTTGAGCTTATGTAAATTTTTTGCAATATATTTTAAAATACAACATTTACAATTACAAATGTTGATGAATTCCTGACCCCAACCGGATTGGCGTACGCCACTGACACACAAACAATGGCACGCACTGAAGCAGGCCACTGGCATGTTCCGAGATGGAAGTGCGCCGGGTATATTAATAGATCGTTTTGTGTTTATACCACAGCACCGCCGGATGAGTGGCATTGAGAGCAAGAGGCTGAGACATGGAGCACGAGCGGAGAATGGCCCCAGCAACTAATTATTCTAATAAGCGGGGAGCGGGAGGCGGGAGCGGCGAGCGGCGAGCGGGAAGCCGGGTGGGCAGAGCAATTGAACTGCTATTGACCCCAGATGCAAACGGAGAACCGAACACAGGGACACATATGCATGCACACACCATATGGTAGCTGCATCTGGCAGATACTTTTAGCGTGGATATCACAACTACGTCAGGCAAAAACGGTCAGTACTTCGCGTAACAAAGTTGTGCCTGTCATTTTCCCTGGCCATATCTGTTTACTCTATCTTTTTGTGGGTTTTTGTTCTCTCCGACAACGGAAGGTAGCCCGGAAAGAGCGAGGCGTGAAATTCGTGGGCTGAACAAAACGGAAATGAGCCGTGAGATGGCCTAGAAACTTATAGTGGGAGGGGGGTACTGCATCGGAGGTTATGCCGCGCAAATTACTTATAGATCAATTGTTGTGGGTCAGCCGTTTTTTGGTCGTCAGATTTGGATTTAATGCAGTCGCAACAGCGACAAGCACACTAATGCCGGTGCGCTCATCCATCAAAAATATATATGATTCGTATGTATGTGCATATAAATCTCCACTCTAAATAATATCCAATTAAATTAGCCACGAAATCCGTTTTGGCGAGCAGTAATTAAGCGAATCTGTCACACGAAATTCAATATTTTGCAACTCAATATTTGATTATGGAAAGCGGCATACCAGGTATGCCATATCATAGCATACGTACGTACACCTGCCAGGTCACGAACAGAGCAAAAAGGCGATGCAAACAACAAATGACCAGGAGGCTGGGACTGGAATCCTCTCCCTGCAGGGACAACAAATCATCGTCCGACGATGCGTCACGTCAATAACGAACGAAGTTGAAAAATTGTTAAAATTGAATTACAGTTGCAAAACGCTGAATGCTGAAAGAGCAAATAGCCACGCCACGCCCAAACCGCCCCCCTCCCACACTGGGGGAAAAAGTCAACGCACATGAGGCACGACAGGAGGTGGAGGCGGCTTTTTTGAGGGGCGGTGAGCTGGGGCTCAAATCTGCATATCCTTCAGCAAATAGACAACAAATTGCAATGTGATATACAGTTGAGTTGATGGGCACGTTGTCCTTGGGTCTCTGCTGCTGCTGTTGGACAGCGGTGAAAATTGATAAAATGATATTGATGAATTGCACATGGCAATGAAAGTATCGAGAGGTGGCGGCGGGGAAACTGCATCCAGCACGCAGCATCCAGCATCATGCAGCAGGCATCACATCAACCATCGCCGGGCCTGCAGCGTCCTCAGCGTCTGATGATGATGAAAAATTAGCTCCTGCCTGTGCATGGCTGATAGCTTCTCGGATGGATGCGTGAGTGCGCAAATAGTTAGCGCCTCCGGGAGGGCGCTTCTCTAGGCGAAGTGAGCAAGATTAATGAAGGGACTGCGCCACTGGCCAGGGAAAAAGTACGGGCAATCCAATTAGAAATTGAGACGGCGTAGAATGGACTCATCCCAAATACTATCCTAGAACTTTTTTATGGGATGTTCACATGTGGGCAAAACACTGACTGCACAGGGTAGCATTATCGAAACTGATCTTCATCAAGCTTGGGGGTTAAAACTGACTAAACAGGATTTGCGGTGGGTACTAGATAATTTTATTCTTGTCTACGGATCAAATTATCAATCCAAATCCGAAATTACAATGATTAAATTTAAACAGATTCAGTTTTTAATTTTTTCGTAGTTGCCAAAAGATGTATAATCTTGCATATTGCTACCTTCAGCTATTTTGATAATACATCTAGGAGCATTTCATTTTTAAAATGCCCTTATGCCCTTGCAGATTACAATTAAACTATGAAATTAAAAACGAAATTCTAAAATAATAATGAATGGCACAATTATGATTTTTTCAATTATTTCCCTAATACTCCGATGGTAGCTATAGGATATAGTCGTCCGATTTTTATAAAATTTAAATCGAAATTCTGGAGTAATATTAAGTGACCAAATCAAATACGTTGAGAAAAAGCAGTAATAATTTTTTTTCGAAAATTTAATTAGAAATTTTGGAATAATGATAAATGGCCAAATATCAAATTTGGTGATTATATGTTGACATAAACTGACAGTTCTAATTTTATTTCAAACATTTTTTCGATCGTTTCTATGGCAGCAATATGATATAGTTTTGATTTCGCGAATTTATACTTTCATATTGATAAGAAAGACTCGCTTATATTTGTTATTTATGTCATCCTTATGTCTCCTCCTTGTAATTCAGTTTTCTTAATTTTTTTTTGACTTATCGCTGGGAGTTGCCATTTAATTTAAACAGAGTTTAGTTAGTGGGGCAAAACTATTTCGTGAATTTAAATCTCACATTCAACAGCAACATTCGGTTTTGCCGATTAGATAAAATAATTTGTAATGCACTTAATAATTTGCAGAATGCATGAATTCTTTTTCGCATAAGCACAATTGACTTACATCAGAATGACAGTCAAGTATAGGAAATGAAATCTTTTTTGTTTCAACGTTAATTTTAGAACCTTTATTTTTAGAATAGATCGTAGTCATCTTCTTGAAGCGTCCTGGAACGACCTCTGTTAACTTATCGGTATTTGTTAACTTATCCTATTTGATCATTTTCGTTGAGTATCTTTAACTCTAACATTTCGCGCTTAATTGGTGTGCTGTCTACTCTGTCCATTGCCCGAATTCGATTTATAGGCCTTTTCATTGCTGCCGGACTTTATTATCCATCTCAAGCATTTTAACATTCATTTGAATTTATTGCCGTTTCCATTTCATTTGGTCTACGCAGCCACAGCATTTCATATTATAGTTTCCTTCATCACATTTGTTTTCGGCGATGGGGATAGGGAGTGGGCGGCAAAGGATATTTTTCACCTGGACAACCGCAAGGGGACTGTGCGGGTGACGGGTGGATGAAGTGGTAACGGTGGCCTCCCTCCGCTGCCCTTTGCGCCACCAAAATTTATAAGCGCCTTGCGCCAGTTTGCGATGGTTTTTGTTGTAATTTAAGAGGAGACCCCGAACGCAATTCTTGTAGTTGCTATAAATAAAACAAAAGCACACTCGCCCACTACCCCGCCCTCGCTCTAGACCGCTGTGTGTTAGGTTTATATAAACTTAGATAACAAACAGCTTGGTTATTTATTTTTCTTAATATTAACGTCAACATTCAGCGCACATGTTGCACGCATAGAGCGCCTCCCGCCGCCTGCTGTTCGGGCCCAGACGCAGGCACAGACACAGATAAAGTCATTTACACACACCGGCACTTGGCCACACACACAGACAGACAGATGGAGAGACTGCGACTGTTGTAATATTTGTTGCCATCTTACAGGCGATGGGCAGCGGGTAATGGGGCGCGCCAAGCTGGCTGTGTTTGGTAGGTGGCTATGGCTGTGTGGATGCGAGGATGCGAGGTGTGCAACTAAATCACATCAACAACATTGCTAAAATTTATAACTGTGTACCGCACCGCAGGAGCAGGGGACAACGCGTGAGAGTGTGTGCGTGGGTATTTATGTTGGCTTCTTCTATCCACTTAGCCTTGGTTATTTTGACTTTATTAAGCCAAAACACGTTGCATAGCTGCTAAGCACGCGCAAATAAATATGAACAAAACAGCCAAATCGGAAGGTTTTTCAGAGAAATGTGGAAAACGGCCAAATGTTTTGGCAGGTCGACCGGAAAATTATACACAATTGAAGAAATTGGGGAAAGAGATTGTTAGTTCCGAGATGCCGAAAGAGGAGACGTTTGCATCATATTAAATGCTAATTAGCAACTCAACATAGAAAACTTTTGAAAATGATTGGCATGTCAAATTGCATTGCTGGATTACATTTTCAAAGCTTTTAAATTTTTTAAAACGTCTTTCACTCGGAGCTCGTAAAGTGGTCTTAACCAGTTATCAAACGCCTTCTTTCTGGACCGGACACAAGACACTTAATAAAGTGGTCTCTCCCAAAGATATGCTGGTTTTTCATTTGTCTCTGTTTATTTCACAGTGATATTGATATTTTCAAGATTTGATGACTTCTTCAATAAAATCTTAATATAAGACCAAAAACCTTAATAAACCACAAAGGAAGCAGATTGCTAGCTATGATTTTTCTATTATTACCCTGATTGTTCCTATGGCAGCTATAGGATATAGTCGTCCGATTTTCAAAACTAAAACCAAAATTCAAAAAAAAATGTAAGTGTCAAAATCTCAAATTTGATGAAAATATGTTGAGAAACATCGAAGTTATGGTTTTTTCAATTATTTTCCTGATTCTTCCTATGACAGCTATAGGATATAGTTGTCCGATATTCATGAAATTAAAACCAAAATTTTGATATAGTGATCAAATTTTGTGAAAATATGTTAAAAACTGACAAAGTTATAATTTTTTTTTTAATTTCCCGATCGTTCTTATGGCAGCTATATGATATAGTCGTCCGAGATGGACATGGCTAGATCGACTCGGCTGCTGATCAAGACTTTATAGGGTCGGAGATGTCTCCTTCACTGCGTTGCAAACTTCTGACTGAAACTATAATACTCTGCAAGGGTATAAAAATCGAGAAACAAAATCTGCCCCTAAGTTCCAAACTTTAATCAAATAAGAACAAGCTAAATGCCACAAATTCTAACTATATAACTACAAATCTAAAATCGGGAAAAAACGGGCAGGTCGGGCAGTATCGGCAAAGACAGCTCCAAAAAAGAGGAAAATAGAGGATTCAGTTCAATGCCCTCGATTAGTGTTGCCACGTTAGCAGCTTGCCTTAGCGCTACCAGCTCTTCCGATTGTAAAACTCCTTGACAGTCCGTCAGGTATTTTTTGAAACAACATCAACAATACTGAATGCACTGCTGCGGCCCCTTGGAGAAAAATGACTTTGTCATCACGTAAGAAAAATTCCAACACACTTTCTTGAAGAAAAAAATTCGCAGGCGAACTATTCGACAAGCGTTAATCAATCAAACAAAAAGTGAAGTTTGACTGAGATGTACATACGTACATATGACAGCAGGCGAAACCTTTTTAATAATGTTCAGCCCAACAGCACCACCACATCAACTCAGTCGAATGTCTGAAGTATATATATAGAAAGGGAAAAAACAAAAGCCAGGGAAGTGTATCACACTCTACATGTTCTATGCTTGGTATCAAAAATATCTTATCAAATAGAAAAGTTTATATTACAATTTGTATTTATTTAAAGTATTTTTAGGAAACTGAACAATTGTGTTGAATACCTTTACCTCAATATTTATTAAAGAGCTTGTGCGCTTAAACAAAACTATGAAGAAAATGAAGAATAGAACGAATTATTGTATTTCAAATGGATACTGTCTGATGTAAGTCCATGTACCCTCAAATTCGGTTAGGGCATCAAAGTTGAAAAAAAAAATTGGACGTCAGAGCACGAGGCACGCATTCACCAGGGATTTGTGAGGAATGAGGGACCTTCAGTCTCGGGCGGACTGGTCAAAATAGAATAAGCCGGGTGCGGAGGCTGCGTCGGCTTCCTGGGCAGTTTACCTTAAGCTCGAGACTTTGGGGGGTCTAAGAAATTGGCAAATTTAATAAAGTTAAAAGGGTGCGCATGTATGTGGGTCTGAATCTGTCAGATACACACATGCACGCCCACTTTTACACGCAGTCATGTAATCAGCAACAACTTGAGTTGTCAATAAAATTGTGATTTCTTAGGACAGGAAATGGGATAAGGGCAGGGGAGGGATGAGAGCAAAACAGATTATTATATTGTTTGGGCAGCCATAAAAGTGAACCCAAGCATCCTGCCCCCAACCGCACGGCCTTTAAAGATCCTTTTTGCACCTGTAGTCCACGGCAGGGAAATGGTTTAAAAATTCGTAGTAATGCGCCTATGGCTAGGCAGCACATTACCGTAAGCAGATGGCACACACACAGGCGCATACGAGGCGGGCCGAAGGATAATAAAGGAAATTGCTGGGCAATTTTTGTGGCTCTACAGCCATGGTGTGTCTAATAAAACTAAGTGGGAGCCATCGCGTTCGCCGATAAACGAAAATTGATATTTAATGGGTGACTTTTTAAATTCAACTGAAATCCGACCAAGATTTCGCCGGCCTTTCCCGCCCCAATGTTCATTATGCGCCTGAGCAGGCTTCAGAACTTCAGAAGCCTCTCCCGTTTTCCCTGATCCAGGCTCAAATTCCTGCATGTCAAAGTCAAAGGACTTTGGCGAAGTCGCGCGTGGCAAACCATGTAAATCAATCTGTTTGGCGTGCCTTCCTGCGTCGCAGTGCTTATGCTACACTGGAGTTTATTCACCACCCATTCCAACAATGATGTATTGATAAACGTCCTGCAATATTGATGTAGGAAATGTTTTAATGTTATTATTGGCACAGCGGCGGGGACTCGAAGGAAGGGAATGTCGAAGGGAATGCTTGCCTAACGTATGTCTGTTGGTGGCAGTTCGGTTTTTATTGAATCTTAGGCGCTCAAGGATTGTGCAAAAGGATGAGACGAGCGACGAATTGTAAGGCCAGGTCAGTGAAAAGGTCGATCACCTATCACAAGAAAAGTATATATATCGAAGGTGTTACAGTAATCACTATGGTTTGTAAACCATCAAAAGGATTTTAATAAATATAAATGTCATTCTGTTTAAAAACTAAGGTAGGCAAAGGAAGGAATTTAAATTTTTTGCGTTTTTTTGTCAGTTTCATAGAAAATAGTTTTACCATTAAGAAAAACAAAAATTTATAAAGACGACTGATCTGGTAATCGTAACAGTTTCTCAAACAGGAACACATTTCTTTCACACCTTCTCAGTCCCCCTGAGTACTAAATTTAGCATCAAAGTCCTTTTCTTATCCTCGTCTTTTTCACCCCACATCTCGGCTTCAGAGGGCTCTTTTTCGCCTCACTTTCCTTATCTGTCCACTCACATTTCTGGGTGCGTGCTGGAAAAGTTTTTTGGGGGGAAAAGTTTGCAACATCTCAAACAAGGCTTACAACAGGAACGGCGAAGCACAATGGGAAATATTGATACTGAAATATAAAATGTGCCCTGCTCGAGAGGGCAGGGGTCTGAAAGGTAGCCAACATACAAATATGAAAATCTATGAAAGAGAAGCGTAGGGGAGGCGGAGTGGGAAAGACACTTATGTAGACATTTTGACACACAAAATTTACAAGTTTGTTGCTACTTTTTGCAGAATCCTCAAATACAAACTCGCTTGAGAGCGATTTTTCCATCGCCCACACACACCGTCCTTCCTCGGCGCCTTCGCCCGCTCCTTTCGGGCTTTCTCCTGTGTTTACCAAACCCAAAAGTATTGATGAACAGTTGTTTGTTGCCGTCGCAGGCAATGGCGGCAACTTATTAGAAAGTTCACCCACACACCCACTACCACCCGTGCACAATCAGGATATCTGCGCGGGTGTGTGTGTGCAGAGTCAATAAAATAAACGCTGTATGTTTGCGGGACAAGAAAGTAAAAGAAAGTGGAAAGAGAGGCCCGAGGAGCATCCCAAATATAGGCGGCCCATTATGCATGCGTATCCAAGTTTCCCCTCCCCAAAAGGAATGCGATTCCGGGGTTAGGGTATTTAGGGGAACACCGAACAGAGTGATGCCTGAGACTCAAGGCCATCATGGTGTATTTCATTCCACTAATGATGCATGCTTTCAAGATGTGCAGCAACAAGGAGAGACAGGAAGGAAAGGAAAATTAACCGGAAAGGCTTTACTTTTTCTTCGGCGAGAGTATATAAACTCTCGTTTGACATACCCCAGCCTCTAGTCCAACAAACGCCACTCATTTTTCACAGTTTTTGCCAAAGTTGCCTCCGTGGCTGCTCCCGCTCTGGCTGTTGTTGTTTTCGGTTGGTTGGTGTTGGCAACTTTCTGCAGTAAATGGTATTTATGTTGGTTTAGTAAACTTTGACGATAACGCTGAATGGTTCAAGAGCCGGCTGCAGGAAGAGTGCGAGTGTGAAGGACGATTTGGGGGCGGCGGACCGTCTGTGCATCGAACGCTGTTGCGTTGACGACCTCAACAACATCATGTAGAATTACGAGTATTTGAAAAGTTTCACAAGTAATTTATTTAGGCGCAAGTTTTTGAGACTCTCTGCGCGCTTCGGTCAGGCCGTGAAAAAAGGCGGCACGGTCGGAGATGGAGGTTGAACCAAGGGATGATGGCACATCGACAGCTTCAGCCCCAGAGCATGTGTTGCGGTTATGAGCAAACAAATATAAAAGTATCCCGCCGAAATAGCTTACAAGTACATCAAATTTTCATAAATTAGGCATGCATAAATAAGGCGAAGCCGGCGAAGGCGAAACTTTTTTCGATTGGCTTCCTTCTTTTTCTCTTTTTAAGCAGGAATCGAGGAATATTGGGGTCGTGCCGCTCCATGAGACTGTCATGAGCTGGCGAAAATTATGTAACGCATAATAATTCATCAGAGAATCCGAGACGGGGACGGGGACGGGAACGGGACCAAACAGTCCGGGGATTCGGGCTGTGTCTGTGCAAATTGCAGCAAATTTGTGCCGAAATGTAGTGAAATATGTTTGATCATCATCAACAAGGCCGGGACCTGGTCTCATTACGGCCATACAGAAAAAGTGGGACTAAAAGGGCGGCCAACAGCTGTCCCAGAATGGAATGAAGATGTCAGGGAAAAGTTTTCCTAATGAAATGCCCGGGCTCTGGACGTAGATGGATGGATAAATGGTTCTGTGATAAGTTGATTTGAGTAGTTGGACCGGTTGAGGCAAACGTCAGAGCGCAAATACCGAGAGGTGTAGGCGATTATTAGATATTTGACATGTGGGAGCAGTTATACCCAGACAGGACCCCGCCACTCTTCACAGGCACATGTCCGGTCAGAAGGAGTTATCGATGCCAGCCTTGGGCCCTTTTTTGTTTGTCCGGCCGAGCGGTGAAATTTAATGAAACTAAAACCAAGAAACCTTTAGTAGAGAGCAGATAGCCTTGGCCTTAAGTAAATAAACAGCTCACACGCATGCACGACGGACACTAGCGGAACGGCTTTCCCTTATATTAATTACAATCCATGTCAAGAGGCCCGGGGCGACGACAGAGAACTGTGCTCGCCGAATGCCCAGCTCAGTGTAATTAAAATTAAATCTCAAACTAATTATTCTTGAACTTGGGCCTGGGCTTGGGCATGGGGGAAGGACTCCCATATTTGTAAATGTGTCAGTATCGGCATGTGTATCGGTATTGACATCGCTATCACTGTCTTTGTGTTGCCTTTCCCGGGGCCATATTCTGGGCACTCAAACAAACTGGATTTCGCCAAGGTTGCCAAAGAGTTTTAATCAAAGCAGGTCGCTTTTGACGACTTAAATACATATGTATGTACATATGTATGTCACAATCTATTTTGGTTCACTTCTCTTTGAACTGCATTCATTAAGCGGCATTTGTTTAAGCTTCACTGACTCTAACAACCATTACTATTATGAGAGGCAGAACGTAAAAAAGGTCGGTGAAATCGTAAACAATTCAAAACAATAAAATCTAATTGAAAATACATACAACCAGAGTGCCCGAGAACGGAGGGGAAAAAAGTCACGCATGTATTTTTGTTTTAAGCATTTTTCACACTTGAACAAGTCAAAAGCCAAAAAAGTTATGCTCTACAAACTGCAAACAAAATATGAAATGTGTTTTTCGGGACTAAATGCATTTAATTTCTGTTTATTAATACGCTTCGCTAGCGGAAAAAGAATTCAAATATTCAGTTTTTTATGAATGCACATCGTGGAGCATGCAAATGAGAGTTGGCTACCAGTTTTAAATCAATAAAAAATAGCCCGAAAATTTAATTAAAACCATTTAGCTGTTTTCAAATCTTAAGAGTGTTTAATTTTAAATGCAGAAGCTCAGGAGTCAGCAAATGTATCTTTCTCGTACGCACAGAGTGTGAACCTCCGATTCGATTGTAAATATGCACACAAATTTAATCTCTTTTAGAGCTAAATAAATATTTTTGATCATAACGGTATAAACATACTATTTATCCTAATTCTGCTTTAATTGCAACAAAATAATTATATTTCGTCTCATATCCAGCCACGTTGTGGCTTAAAGCAAGAGAGTTTCTAAATTCCGGACATTTTATTAAATTAATTTATTCAATTTAAAATAATTTATGTCTCATTTCCAAGAGAAACTATATGTGAGATATCAACTGACATTAAGTTTGAATTTCCCTTCTCCACTTTGTGCTAATGCATTTGTCAATAATTAAGTAAAGTTGCATACAATGTAAACATTCCCCACTAATTATTTGCTTCTGCCTCGCCGGGCTCTTCCTTTGTTTTTATTATTTTAGCACAATATTTTTGTTGCCAAGTGGATTATTTCCATACTGTTTTTCCCTGGTTTTGTTGCCGACGATATGGCAGCATATTTGAGTTTATATAGCGTACAAAATGTTTATTTATAAAGCGCACACATAAATTTGTATTATAAGCGCTGACTAAATCAACAAAACATTTTTGGAAAGCGGGGGTTGAGTTCGGTTCAAGGTGGAGCGCGTCCTGGAGTGGTTTTTCCTGTGTACATACGTAATTAGAGTGGCGTGGTCAAAGTTATTTGTGCCGGAGCCAAATATTTACAGGTGGGATTTTGTAATTGGACTCGAATGACAGATAGCTATCGTGCATCCGTCCGATGAAACTTTCTCCGGCACCCGCTCGGCACGCCGGCTTCGATAACTTTCGATGCGGCAGAGAGCTTATAGACGCGAGCCGCAACTTCTGTCCATCCAATTTGCCTGGACTCCTCCTCCTGCCGACACTCCTTCTAATTAAGCCTCAATTGGATTGGCCGCGACTATCGCATTACCGAACTTTTCCCGAGCCATCCCCCCCTGCCTCCTGCCTCCTGCATGAGCGGTCGAAATCACCGCGTTGACAGTTTCCGTACCCGCGATGGGTTTTCCTTTCCGACATTGCCGTGGGCAGCCTTCTTTTCCCTGTGCCAGAAAAAAGGCTGCGTATTAAGGCCTCGCCGCAGCGTGTTTTGCATTTTAAAAAAACGAAACTGGTGAAAAAGGATTTCCCAGGCACAAGGTGGACGTGTTGACGACTCCCTTTTTCCAAGTCGTTTGGTCTGCCGGCAGACTAGGTTTAAAAAAAGAGGCGGGGGCCAAAGAAATCAGTTGAAAGCTCTGAGCGGCATTAATTGGATTTCAATCTGCACGGAGAGAGGGTTGAGTCAGGGTTGTCGCGCTTAATGATAGAAGGACATTTTCCAGCGACGCGGCAAATGTTTCAATTTTCATGAAAGAACCTTTTTGTCTCCCTGCCTTCGGTAAGTACTCATATATGGGCCGCCATTTTGTTTGAAGGCATAGGGATTATATAAACCTGCGGTATCTTGTAAAAAAAAACCAAAGATGGCAATAATTTTAGTTTTGAGTTACGTTTTGAGTGAAGGATATCCATCCTCTTTAATTGCACAATGCGATTGACAGTTTCGCTTCGCTGCCGCATTAATTTCGCTAATTTTGACAGGTTCTTGGAAGTTGCTTTGGCGTCCTTTGACTTTTTCTTCGATTATGGCACCCCACGGATTTCCTTGTAATTTATTTTTAATTTCAACTCATCCCAGACATTTTTCAGGATACGAGAGAGAGAGAGAGAGAGAGAGGCGTAATTACGCGTCTAATGAGACAACAAAGCCAGACCAGGGCTGGAGGCAAGGGTTTCGAAGATTAGAAAAGAAACGAAGGAAAAGTGTCACCAATTTGCATAATTGCACCGATTTTTCTTCGCCGTTGTCTCGATGTTTTTCAGCGCCCTTTTAATTGACAAAATTGTTGATTAATTGCTTTCGACCGCCGAGGCCCGGCGCCCCGTTCTGCGCTTAATTAGGCGGGGAACGAGTTCATTTACCGGACAACTACGGACATGTGCGAGATCGAAGTTCTGCCTTCTTTTTAATTGTCTCTGACATTTATGGTTGACAGCAGACTGGGGCCCACACCACCTCCCACCCATTTCAACCAATTTGGTTAATGGCCATAATATTTGTTTAGTCAAAGCAAACACAACAACAACTCTGGATAATGACTTGGTCCATAAAAAGCGCGGCCCATAAAAATAATGCATAAATAAAAGCAAATAAATGACAGCATGTAAAAAACCCGGGGAGGAGGCGGAGGAGCAGGGAAGCCAAATGGAAGCTCAAGCCTTGTTCTATATGGGCCAGCCATAAAGAAAACAAATGTTTTCTTGGTCAGGAATCGCTGGGCTGGTGGTTGTCAAGGGGGAAAGGCAGGATAAGGTCGGCTGAAGTGGTCACAATGAGTGTCAAATTTGTGAGGCCTATTAATTGTTCTTTGCATTTGGCTCGCTTCTAATTAAGACAAAATGTTTTGTTCCATTCCCATTTCTTGCTTTTAATGGGGTCCACTAACGAGCAATGCCATTGGGGCAAATTAACGCATTGCCAAACAAATAAGAAGGATCGAATTGAGGTATGTAGTGGCCCCCAACCAGCTTTTCCAGTGCATTCAATAACTTCCCCTTGCCACAAAAAAGATTGTGTACAAACACGACTCGCTGCACAGATCACGCTTTGGCCATTCTAATGACTTCCACTGGGCAGTTTGTAATTACGCATTATTCAAATTACAATTTCGCAACGGCAACAAGGACGAATACGGCAGGAAGGAGTCACCGCCGGCCGCAGTCAACACAGGGGGGACTGGGGGCCTGAAAATTTAAACTCTAAACAGGCGCAAAAACAGACGGCGGACCACTAAAATCGGGTCAGCTCAAATGACAAATGTCCGAGGCCAGGAAAGGAGCGGGGACTTTGCGTTGCCGTTCCCATCACCCCTTCAACAATATGTTTAAATGTTGCCTGCATGCAGCGCTCTCTGTTTTTCGGTTTGACTTTCAAAATGTCAAATACATTAAACGTGCATTTGCGTTGGGGTTAGTTGCGATTTGGTGGCACAACCAGCCACAAAGGGTGGCGTCTGCGCCAAGGGGTGGCAGATCGAAAGAGTCGTTTAGGGTCCCTGACAGTTGAAATTTACCTTTTGGCCATAATGACATCACGTACACAAAAGGTGTGTGTGCCTTCGGTGCGGTGTCCTTTCGTCCCGTGCACGTCTCCCCTTCTCTCAATCCACCCCATCCCTCTAGGATCATGTTTCGCTTGTCCATATGCTATTTGTTGCATACTTCAGGCGACTCGTAGGTGAGTTTTATGGCGGGAATACGGGGCTGTGAGGGGGGGCGGCCTGTGTACGCGCTTGCGGCTTACAGGCCGAGGGCCGAGGGCCGAGAGTCGAGTACCGAGTGTCGAGTGGCTGGCTAATGCGAATACGAAAATGGAGCCAATGGACAATCACATAAAACAAATTACACGAAAAGTTTCAGTTCCGAAAGCCCACAAAAGTACGCTACAAAATGCAAGAGCCAGCTGCATTATCGAATCTGGCATTCATGTGGCCAGAACGAATATGGGATGCTCTCCCTGCGGTCGCTTTGCCCGAGCAGCCACGAGGAAGCGGGAAGTGCAGGTAAGCTCATTTGCTCGCAAAGGCCACTGTCTCCTGATAAACGAATGGAACGACGACGATGAGTGAGCTGTACAAGTTGGGGGAAATCTTTACAATCAACGCTTTGGTCAAAGCGGTGCTGGGACTTTCCGTTTTCCCTTTTCAGGGGGGAGAGGAGCGTGAGACTGACAGTGAGAGACCAGTTACCAAACTGTCTGTGGAGATAATCAAATGAAAAAACGTAAATGTCTCGTTAAATTGCACAAAATTAGATTTTTCTTGGTCGTTCGCTCACTCGCCCGCCTCGCGCTTTTTACAGGAAAATCAGAGCATGACCACTGACTGTATGTGAGTGGGGGCAGTGGGCGCTGAGCGTGGCGGGGCCTGTGTGAAAAATCAAATTAAGTATACGTAAAACGCGAGCAGCGACAGGACATCCCCAGGACCTGCTCTGGCGCCAGCTCCTCATCTCCCAGTCCGCCGCTGAAAATCAAGGCGAGTTGTCGATTGGTAAAAGCTTTTAAGGTGCCCAGATAAAGGAGGTTGGTGTGTGGGTGTCCGAGAGAGGGTGCCCCGCACGCTAAAAGCCAACTACTGCGCTACCTTTAATTGGATTACAGGTGTATGCCAGTGCGTGTGTGTCCGGACATGGAATCGGTGAATGTCCGTGGCGTCGAGGGTTGCCGAAACCCACCAAAAAGTTGTGAAAAGCATAAGTTTGCATTTTTATGAAGTTGGCTAACCATATGGTTGGGGGTTAGTGAAGCACGATTCGTCCGAGCAGATAGAAATTGGAGAGAGGGTGGAAGCGTGCGGATGGCCTTGATACTAAGACTTGGGGGATAACAGAACGCATTGGGACACCAGTGAAATCTTTTCCCCACATTTGTCCTACCACTTGACACACTAGCACGTTGAATGCTCATTCCGCAGTCCATTTAGCTGCGCTAACTTGATTAATAAGCCCACTCCAGCCGGCCTTTTGCTCAAATATTCAGAAATATGTTTGCAGTTAACGCAGGACAACATTTCGAGCGGCTACAAAGCGAATTGGTTATTAACGTTTGGGACCATGCCCATGCCCCTCCTTTATCGCTGCCTCCTTTATCGACGGCATTGAGCTGTGCATTTTAATTTAATTAAAAGTTATGGCAAATGTTGCGCAACGGGGAAGGGGGGTGGCGGAGGAGAGGAGGCCAATAATAAACCAAATTATTGCATGTATAAATGAGTTTTCCCGTGTTTGTGTGTACGGTAAAGGGATGGGAACGAAGGGGAAGGAAGGGAAGCCTGTGTTGTTGATGTTGCCTGCAATTAGGCGCAGCTGCTGCACACAGGGAGCGGGGTGGCGGTCCAGGTTGCTCGTTCTGTTTATGGGCCGTGTTCCTGTGGCTTTTGAGCTTTTTGCGCCAAAACATTTGCCCTGCCATAATTGAGTTAGGCATCCACTATTACGACACAGCAGCCGACACGGACACCGACACACACACAAATGGCACACCCGCAGAGCGGCAGAGAAAGTTTACTTTAGCATACTTTCGTGTGGCAAGAATTTCGATCCCTTTGTTTACGGCCCTGTCAGGGGTTTAATCTAATGTCAAATTCTGTGCATAATTCTCTATTGTTCCCGCTGTAATTGGCTTTTGTTGCATACTTCCAGTACCAGTACGTGTATCTTTCTGGTTTTCCTCGGCTAATTGCATTAGTTTTGATGCGTCCTGCATACTTTCGACCTGCCAATTAGTTGCAGTCTGCCTCGGCGCACACTTCCGACTCAATTAGTCGGCATCAATGATTTATTGCACACTTTTAGGCAGCAGAGCAGGAGCCGAGGCTCTTCCTTCCGACGGATCCAGCTGCCTTAAGAGCCTAGGACTTATCTGCAGTCTAAGCGGCTTTCAAAAGTATTAAAAGTTTATTAATAAGCGTATTCGGCCTTGCCATCCGACGCATTTCACTACCGTTTGATTTATTCTTCCCCAGACAATAGGAGAAGCCCTCCAGGGATTTCTGTTCGGATCTGTGGGAGGAACTCCCTAAGCCCTTGCCAGCATTCAAATGCCACATGCTGATTGGATGGAAGGCTTCCCTAACATTTGTTAGTTACTTCACTTGCAGCAGAAAAACCGTTGAAGATTCCCGCTCAAGTGGGCTCGCTCACTCAGCTGTCATTTCATTAGCCATTCCCAATAAGTGCGGACTTAATTACATTATTATTATTATTGCCATTGCATAAGCACAAGTACAGGCACAGGCTCAGGCTCAGGATCAAACAAAGCCACCTTCCAGTGGCAGGTGCAGGAGCAGTCGAAAGCTAAACCAGCTCCACCAGTGAGTTGATCTTGTGGCCTGGCAAGAGAATAGGAACGGCAACCACAACAAAATATGTCTGGACCAAACACCACTTTGCCATACTGCCACTCCCACCACCATGCTCCCCCAAAATGTCTCAGACCACAGCATGTCCTCCGACGCTACATCGAGAGATGCAGCCAGCAACACAGAGAAAAAATAGGAAGAGCATTTTGTATTTATTGTATTAAAAGTATTAATTTAATACCATATTGCTATACAAAATCTGTTCAGTTTGATGTAAAACAAAAATCTACTTATCGGAAAGGGATAACTTTACTTTACTTTAAAGAGAATGGAAAAGCAGATTCACGTAGATATTTTGTATACCTAAACATTTCTCAAATAATATATATGTAAAGGGCTTGTGCTAGCCAACTCCAGTTTAAGAATCGTGAAATAAAAAATTAAAATACTAATTAATAGATAATATCAATATAGGTACATATATAGCATAAAATTCTACCGGATTTATGTCCAGTTTTAGTTAAATTTCATTTCTGTGTACAAGCAGTTGGGCCCAACTGAGGCGAACTGTCTGCATAAGTTGAAGATAAACGTAAACCGCATGCACGGCACAATAAACAGACATCCGTGTGCATTTCCCTGACTATTTGTCAAAAACATTGCAATAACAACGAGGACAAGGCCCAGTGCAGGGCAGAGAGACCCGATAAACTGGATCGGGTATAGGGGCAGAGCAGGGAGCGGCAACCAAAAACCAACGAACAGATAAACCCTTGAATGCAATTCAAGGGATGCCGAGGGGACGCGGGGAAAGGGGAAAGGAGTGTGGGGAGTGGGAATGTGGGGTGAAGCGAAGGTGTTTGCACTGGCAATGCCAGCGATAATAAACCAGCAGCAACAACAGCAACGATAGCAGCAAGCATGCCAACAACAAACTGCGCGAAATGAGAAATGCAGCATAATATTAACCACAAACTGAGATTGCAGGCAGGGATTGGATGCAAACAGGCAGTCAATCTGTAGTTGCAGCACTGAGAGAATAGAGTTTCGAAGAATAGAAACGATATGAAAGGGGCTTCTAAATGTAGCCTTTGGAGCGGATACCAGCAAAGGAAATACCTCTTAGGAAATGGTACTCATCCTCTGGAATACTTCCTTATTATTCAACTCACCGGTCGACGACCCTGTTAAGGGCAATTCTAATGCCATAATGGTTATGCGTTATTAACGCATAAATACTTCAATTAAAGATTCCCAGTTTTATCTATGAGTAGGGGCTTGGACTTTAATGAAATCCATTAGCTGAGGCTTTTCTAGCAACGCCAATAGAGATTGAGAGATTGGAAAATTCGATTTTCAGTGTTTAGCCTGTAGCTGGCATAGCCTTCACACCGGCCGTGGGCCAACTTTTGCATGCGGGTTTTTCCGACGAAACCCCCTTGCATTCCCCAACGAATGCTGTCGCCAGAAATGGAGGAGGAAATGAGCTGCTGCTGAAGCCGATGCCATGCCGTTGCCGTTGCCGTTGCAGCTGCACTTCCCCTGCGCTCCGCTTCGCTGCATGACAAAGCAACCTTCGCTCGGTAATAACAAACCAAACACTGCATAAATTCAGGCATCGAGCCCCGCTCCACAGCATTGGTGAGCTCTTCGTTTTCGCTTTGGTATTTGGTCAAGACTGTCTGTTTGTATTTGGATTTGGCTTGTTTCGCCAACTGCCAACAGGCCTGAGAGCAGCAAAAACAGCCGCAGTTGGAGTTGCAGCACTGCAAAGCTGCAGCCGGGTCTGCGCGCCTATTGTTGGGCTACGGCTTTTGTTTTGTTAATTTGCTTGGTCCGGCAAGGCAACTTTCATGGAATGCGCTTTGCTTGGGCTTGACTCGGATTATTTGGCTGGCAGACTGAGAGGCTGAGAGGCAATAGTGCCCTTCGATAACTAAGCTACTTTGAAGCTATCGAAAATCGAGCACTACTCAGGGAGCTGAGGCTTAAATGGCTGGTCGCCTGCCATTTATTCACCGATTTTCGGATAGTCCGAACCTTACAATCTCCCATTTTCAGTTGCCTAATCTCAGTTGCGCTTCGAGCCTCCTCGGCCTGCAGGGCGTACTTAAACCATTTTTAATTACATGCATGGCGTTGTGCGTTGTGTGGGTCGACAGACCTTGGGTGTTTCAGGCACTACAAAATTAATTCCTGGCTAATTGAATATGGAAAGAGCAGCCGGCCCACCTACACCCTTCGATGCTGAAGCCGAAGGAGACGAGAAAACACAGCCTTATATATAGTTGGACAAAGAAGGAGTGTCAGGGGATCAGCCAAACTACCTTAACTGGTATAGGGATTCACTGCTGTCACTAATGGAAAAAGCATCAATGGCTTATGGATTCGAATTTCGAAGAGCAATGGAAAAAATTTATGGATTTCGTTCTCTATTCCTCGCACTTTGCTCCTCCCCGAGAGGAGGCCACCTGTCGTTTGGCGTATTTACAGATACTCGGCACCCGATTGGCCCGGCCCCAACAGAACAAACAAATGGCTAAGATTACACGGCAAGTGCTGGCCTGGCCTACGAATCCAAGGCGATGCCAGAGTGCGCTTTAAACTAGCGCCCATGACGCAAACAATAACCTTATAAGCCTCCCCTGCTTCCCTGCCCCAGCCGCCGCCACCGCCTCCGGTGCAGGGTGTGGGCGTGGTGCTGTATACACAAATAAACATTCAAGTGGAATTATTGCAACGAAATTCAAAGGATTACGACAAAAGCACGTTCACAGGATTCAACGGCCACCATGGACTTCGGTGCAAGGCACGGCCCACGGATCGACAACGGACTGCGGCGGCCTCCCTGCCAGACTCTTCGGGTCCGGACTCCCAATGACAACAATGCGGGCCGTATGGAAGCAGCATGACTCCGGGCGAAAAGGGGGGCGTAGGTGTGGGTCGGAAAGTTCAATGAAGGAAAATTATGAAGCCTTATTTATTGTTTATGCGTGCGCATAGCTCAGCAGAGCCCACCACGAATGGAGCGAGCGGGGAGCTTGTCATTTTTGTCCACTCACTTTCAGTTAACACAGGGACGGAATATATCAGCTAGATGATCTATTTTAGGAGAGAAAACGCGAAATAAAATCAAACAATTTGTAAAGCTCTCCTAAATTCAGAGTTTATATGAAAAGAGAAAGTCGATATAGCAATTCTATTTATTTCAAACATATATAACTGAATTCTATACGTTGGGTATTACTTTCAAAGATAATTCAGAAGAGATTACCACTTTTGCTTTCAATAATAACACCATTATATTAATTTTACTTAATGATCTTAATGATCCCCCTGTCTGTGAGTCAGTAAAATTCGATCTTACGTTCGACCGCAAAGGGTATTTATGTCTCGCTATGGAGGACTTCATCTCATCTTTCCGTTGGATTGTAGCATACTTTTGCGCCGGCAGAGGGAAAAGGATAGGTGGAGAGCAGCAGGAGTCAGATGAAACGAAATGGAATGGAGTGAAGCGAAACGCGACTTGGCAAGCGGTTCCCAGAGCATGTGAAAAATTTGCACAAATAAATATGAATTGCACTTTAATGCATATTAAGGGAATGCGAAGAATGCCAGGGCACGGCACGAGGCTGTGCGAAAGTAATGGTCGACAGAGGGGCAGGATGCTCTCCAGAGGAGTTTATTATTAAATAAAGTGCCCACTGTGCGCAGTGGATGTTTGTATTCAATATTTATTGTTGTGTATAATTGAGTGAAAAGTTATATGTATGTTTGTATGATTACATGGGGGGAGAGGGTTGGAGCTGCCGGGAAAAAATATCACTGAAATTGGTGAAATTCAATATTATGGCTCTGCAAATAAAAATGATATTGAATTGTTGGAAATTTTTATTAAGTAAGTATATCAAAGTGAGGGCAGCGTGCCACAAGCCGCAAACCACCTCCCCTCATTCAATCATCGACCATTACTCTTATCCCATTGTAAATATTCGTAATTGGGGCTCGAGATGGAGCACACCAGGGAAAAACTCACCCGGCAATGGTAAAAGTGTTTAAGAAAATCAATTTGCCGAATGCCGAATACCGAATAAATTGCCGACTTACCTGAAAGGAAAAAGTAAACGATAAAACAATTAGCCATATGGAAATTAAATCAGTGATTGGGAAGGTAACTTGAGTGGTGCAATTAAGTCTATGGGAAAATACAAGAAAAAGCTACAGAGCACCGACAAAAAATAATACAGCTTTTGTAAATATTGTAAGTTAATTTATAAATATTTTGTGACAAAAGAAGAATTCAGGTTATTTTGTAAGTTTTGTAAACAAACAACAATAGTAAAGATATTTAAGTATAAATGATTTTAATCATATTGATTTTTAGTCTCCTAGTATTTTATTTTATTTGTATTCATACAACAAACAAATTTAAATACGTAAAATTGCCTGATTTTATTGAAATTGATTTTGACTTCAATATTACAACGCTTTCCTTTCGGTGACAAACGAAAGGAATACAAAATCTGATACATTCAGCCCAGTCCGATCAAGCGGTTCTACAGGACGACCCAGCGCTTCGCTATCCTCGTGTTTCGAATTACTTTGAATTATGCATTTTGCGAAATTTGGTTGCACGTTCGTTGGCTGCACAAGCTAAATTTATTATTAGATGCCGCATTACGTGAAAGCATTTTTGGTGGGTGCCGCTCTTTGCACAAGACACTGGGTCCGATTCCTCGTGGCAGAAAAACGGTGCAGTGATTCATCAGAATTTATGCAGCCAGGCCAGCCAGGTTCCCAGCCAGTCGCAGCTCCTTCTCCGCTATACATACACATTTTTTGTGGCCGCCCATATAATTTGATATGCTGCCTTGGCAGTTGCATTTTGCTGTGGTTCATAAATTAGTGAAGCCAGGCAGCAGCAGCAACAGCAACAGCAGCAGTAGGATCTGGAGCAGCATCGGGTGATGGGGACGGAAGTGGGACGGGCATTTGTCTGGGGGTCTGACATGCATGACATTAAATGCGAGCTTTGGATTAATGAAGTGCCGGGCTAGATTAGGTGGTGCAGGAGGTTTGCGTATAAAAGTTATTGACAAAACCATAAATTTAGTTATGGCTTCTAGCTGGCGTGACTTGAGACTGCAGTTAAATTAATTGCTCGGACGCGTAAACACCTCGAAGAGTCCTCTTTCCCGTGCATGTCCTCTGCACATTATACCGGCAACAATTTCATTAGGACTCTAAAGGATACACTTCAATCAAACTGTCGACTCTTTTTACATGGAAACAAAATGTCATATTTTCTAATAGTGTATCCCCGTTTCGCTGGGGCTCTTATTATTTAACGGCGTTTTAACACTTTTTGGCTAAACAGCTCACGTGCAAGTGCTGCACGCAACTGCCTACCCTGGCACATAAAATAATAATTATAATAAGCGAGCCATTCTCTAGACCACCTCCAATCATAAACTCCAGGCCCATGAGCAGCGCTGGCAGGCTGACTTGGGGGTGGGGGAAAGCTTAGCCTTTGCCAACTTCCGCTGTCGAGTTGTTTTATGCTTCCGGCCAGGAAGTGTTTGCCTAGTTGGCGCGCTAGTTTTGTCGCCTCGTCATGGGGACGAGGATTGACGACAACTTTGATTTGCATACTCCTCAGGCGCAGCTCCCAGGACAGTCACAGGCACAGTCACAGTCACAGTCACAGGAGCACAGAAAGAGACGGCGTGACAACAATGCAGAATCTTGTGCCGAGTCAATTACCCAAGACACATTAGCAGCTTCGTGCCTGCGACACACAGAATCCTGTCCACGCCGAGGAAATCCAAATGCAATTGAAGCCACGGAGAGGCTAGACCTGCTCCGCTCCAGCAATACCATCTTTGCATACCAATGGTTGTGAGTAGGGTTTGGCATCCCTGCTTGAGTGGGAAAACTTGTTGAGCTTTCCTTTCCTCTACAAGGATGCGCTGCCCCAATATCATTCTTCAGGAACGGAAAGCCTGCTTGAGAGTGCCGAGACGGCGAACATCCTTCGAGAACCAGCTTTTAAGGCAACTCATTTAAAGCCCAGAAGTTTACTCAAAAAGCGTACTTTTTGATGGTGCGGAGTGAAACAGGAGCGCGAACAACTTTGTAAGTTTTTCTGCAAAATTGCTTGGAAAAAATTGAAAATTATTTATGCTGTGTGCAGTTTGAAGCTGTCAATAGCCTGTCTCCGCCACCCACCCCTTAAAAGTATACAAAGTTGTCAGTGCCCGCTAGCGGTATGCGCTCGCATGCAAAAGTCTACTTTGTTGCCTTAAGTACTTATGTCGGGTCCGGGTCCGGGTCCGGGGCCGGAGCCGGGACCGGGGCCAAGCACGGGAAGGAAGTCAGTCAGGACGAAGATGCATTCGCCTCGCCGCCATCGTTGACTACTTTGTCCTTGTCCGGGCCCAGAACTGGCGTGGAGCTGCTGCGCTTTTCTTAGCCATGGCTGGCACGGCTTAGCATAATTTTAGGCAAACTCACGTTTCTTAGTTTATAGGCAGCTGCTACTGCTGCTCGCCATCGTCTTCGTCCCGCTTCAGTTTGCAGAATGTCAACTGTTTTTAATTGCCAAGACAGGAAGGCCAACATTGTCTGGGCTTTACCCTTATGCCCAGCCTTTTCGTCAGTATTCCTCCTTTTCTGTCTCCGGTTGCTTTGACACGTCCGAGACGACAAAATTAGCCTTCTCTCTTCGTCCGCCCTGCCCAGTCTTAAAATAACTGTAAAATTGTGTAACAAAAGGATTTTCATAAGCTGAGCTCATAAACTATTGGGCTGAGATGGAAGGCGTGCAAGGGTGGCAGCGTTTAGAGGCTCAATTTAATGGCGTCGAACTTTGTAAAAAGCATCAAGCCAGAAATATCCGTCGGATTTTTGCATAAATATAATAAGGCCAATTTTAATGGCATTTGTGTAACAAAACTGCCTGATGGACTAATACTGCAGTAGTTGTTATGAGTCTGAACTTAAGAACATTGAAGATTTCCAAGACCAAAGTTTATATGTTAGTGTCAGAAATAGGTGGTATATATGTATTTTCCATGAGAGGTTTTTTTGCAGACCCAGTCAAAAGCTCTGCCTACATTTAGAAGAGGTTCCAATTGTATTTCGCGGAACATCACCCTTTCAAATTACCATATTTCTTTCTATTGATAAAAGGAATAATAGTTATATTTATATTATACAAATGTCAAAATATTTGCCTTAAACCACTGTTCTCTTTTAACTATCTATAGTTAAAATTATCATTTTATGTTCAATAAAATTCGCATAAGATATGCTTATATTATAATAATAATATTATAAAATGGGATTTATTTTGCGTGAAAAATAACGTATAAATGTGAATTTTCGATTAATATTCTCCCATAAATCGTTTTCAAATGAATATCGCTATCATAAAAAAAAACTTGTAGCCTTAATAGCTTAGACTTTGCTTTTCTACATATTTTCCCTGTATTGAAAAATGATTTAGACATTGAAAAATGTAATATTTCACTAGAAGTCAACATTTTTGAAGATGTTTTGCTGACTCTACACACCGTCGTCATGTAGTCATATAAATGTGTTGAAAAGATAAACAAACATCAGAAATATAGAAGCAAAGTACAACAACAATTTCCGACTTTTTCCCAGGTTTATGTGCCTCACAAAGTGTGCAATCCGTGTGTGTTGGCTTGGACCAGTTTGGGTCTGTTTGTGTGTCATATTTGAGTGTATCAAAAGATAAAAACGTTAAGCCAAGCAAGTTGTTGGGAACGGGGCCGGTGCCAAAGGTGGAGGCGGAGGTGGAGCCAAGGGACACAAACACGTAGCAAACAGTAATAAGCATGCAGCAGAGCATACAGGAACTGACCCCCTGCACCTCCCCCGTCTGCCCACCACAGGAGGGGTGCAAAACCGAGGAGCGGGTGAAGCTGGGCGTAGCGAAGGGGCTCCGCATCACATCACTGCCTGTGCCTGTGCCTGTGCCTGTGATGAATGACTCTTTTAATTAGTTGCCGCAGGAAATGCATGAATTGCAAAATGACTCTGTTTGTTTACCCAGCGACGTCGACGAATCGCCGCTCTCTGTCGCACGTCCGCCATCGTTCTCTGGGGCGCACACACACAGAGTCGTGCCAGCACTCCTGTGTCTCACATGGTCGTCCGTCCTCTGTGCGCTCATTTATTAAATAGTAGTTTTCAAGTGTCCTTTAGTGACATGTTGTTTGTCTGTTGTTGTTGCTGGTGCTGGTGCTGGTGCTGTCCCTAAGCGAAGAACGGGGTGTCCTGCCATGTTCTGGCTCATGTGGGAGCCACTTCTGTTTCATCTTCTAGTCGCTCTTGATTTTTTTTTTGCTGTACTTCATTATTGTGCATGGTGCTACGTCCTTAAGTTTTTTCCCCATTGCGTTTCCTCCTCTTGCTTGACCATTTATTCGCCCGCGAGTCCTGGGCTAGCTTATTAATAATTATGTCAAGTCGTGTTGAAAGCACATCACAACAACAAGAATAGGACTAGAGCATTAACAGCCTGACAGTCGGTTAAATATATGTGGTATGTATACCTGAGCCAGAGGGGAATGAATTTAATTATTACTAACAAACATCACTTAGAAATATATGTATTCTTACATTAACTGTCTAGAACCGAAAGGATTTCATAATTTTTGTTGTTTGATTTATTTACGTCCTGTATTTATTAATATAATAATAATATATAAAATATTAATATATATATTAATTATTAATATTATTAATATATATATAAAACTCTTATGTGCAGTTTTTTACCCGGAACTGAAAGACTCGACTTTTTCCGTTTTTCTTGTTCTACAGAGAGACTTATTTAATTTTAGTCATAAACGTATATAAATGTACATACTTTATTGATCTTGAAGTACCAAATTTGTTGACGACATTAATTTCTGAGGCTTCACTAATCACCCAAAAAGACATTGCTGGTGATATGATTATGAGCCTAACTTATTATTTCAAGTTGTTACATGTATAAATGAACGGATGGCTTCTATGTCATGTTCTCTATCGGAAGTGTGGTCCAGCTTGATAACTTTACCGTAACGCAATAATAAACACCCACCCCAGATAGCCAAGGACACGCCTTCCTGATGCAACAATGCACAACTGGAAGGGGGAGTCGATGGGAAGAGAGAAGGACGAATAATTTAAGTCGACTTCTGTGGCTTTAAATTCTGAAAAACTTGAATGCGGCTGTCGCTCTGTTTAATAAAACTTTCAACAAACTCAATTAACAAAACTTTCTGCTGGCCGCAGCAAGAAATGCAAGAAAAGTGGCATAAACAAGACAAACAAACAAGGAGAGGGTGTGGGGCGAGAAAGGAGGGTGGCTGGGCCAGTGAAAAGGATTTCCAACTAGGCGCTGATTTATTGTAAAAGTGTAACCGGATATTCCGAGCTGGAAATATATGAAAGAGACGGGGCCAGAACGGAGTCAACTTCGTTTTGGCATTGAAAGTCCATTTAACATTTTGTCATTTACAGTTTTGAAATAGTTTTTGAAAACTTGACACCAAACAAATCTGCACTCGACGAATGCAGACTAAGGCAGTGCGGGAAGAGCTATAAAATTGCAGGAAACAATTGCTGACAGGCAGACTGGACTAGAGAGGACCGTGGCAAAGTCGTATTAGGATTGTCAACAAGCGCGTTATAAACTTTTATTGCAACAACAAGGGTGCACAGAAATGGAAAATCTAGGGTATATACTTTTCAAGGAATCTCTTTATAACCTGAAGATGACAATTCTTAATATTATTGTAAGCCAGCATTGATTACATAATATTGTTAAGCGTATTCAGAGATGTTTTGCTAAGACAATAGTCGTAGACTTTATACTCTTAGAAACAAACGAAATTAATTGAATGTTTATTCTTAAAAAGGTACAAAGAAAGTTAAATACTAACTATAAGGTATACGAACTGCGGATTAAGTCAGCTTTCATTTTTTTAGTAAAAAAAGTAATTGAAAGTGATGTGTCCTGCAGGACAAATTGGCTGCAAAATAATAGAATGAAATGAGGCTCTTGATGCAAATTGATTTGGATTAGAAACTTTCAATACACATGGGAGACACGAATACGAAGTTCGCGAGCACAAAATCAGAACTCTTTCCCTTACGAGCCATATGGAGCAGAGTAAAACCCATTTCTAGCAGTCTAGTCTCGAAAGGGCATAAAACTTTAGCACCGAGCAGAGCTGGGAATGCGGCGAATGCACGAACTCAAGGAAAGAGCGGTGTCTGCGATTGAGCGTCCTTTATGCAGGTGATTTACTTTGAAGGATATCGAAAATTTGATACCGGAATTGTCTCTCAAAATAGGAATTGTACTGGCCATCCGGTGAAGCCTGACTTGATTCATTGTTCTATCTGCAAATTGTATCTTTAAGCTGCATTAAAGGGAACATTCATCTCCGGTTCACTTAATTAAGCTCTGCAGCCTGTTTTTAGGTTCATAATAATACCCAGGTTGTTTATAAATCAGCAGTGGCATAAATCAGAATCCGAACGAATGCCAAAAGCGGTTGGCAAAATGTAATTTCATCCACACGCTTCAATTGCCTTGAGCATTGCCATTGCCACCCAACCCACTCGCGTCCTCCGCATTTGGCCGTGCGAACAAATTGATGTGCGAAATGGGAGCGACTGACCGACCATCAATATAAATAAATAAATCTTTGCCAAGCCATAACAACAAAATCAGTTGCAATGGCACGCACAACTACGGCAGAGCAGCAGGAAAAACGATACTGGAAAAATAATAACAATTTAATTAAAATATTCAACCAAAACACGTATGGCGATAGCCAGGAGAAGAGAAGCAAAGTTGACAGCTTATGAAAATGCAATTTTTATTTTTTAATTGATTTCTTGTTTGGCCAATATTTACTTGTATCTCCGGATTCGACCCCTCCCCCGCCTCGCGGTCGGTTGCACTTTTTGCGCAACGAGAGCTTTATTTATTATTTGCTTACGCGTTATTATTAACTCCTCTGGGCATCCAAACATGCATATCTCCTGCCCCCTCACTCCACATTTGCTGTGTTTGCGGTCAGGCTGCAAATGCGAACCAGCCTTTAAAGAATATTTGCGAAATTTTTGATTAGGGGCTTGTTTACAAACTTTGTTTGAAAGCACAAAACCATTTTATTGAATATCCATTTGTTGGTCCACCTCACTTCCGTCGCCGTCCCCGTCCCCGTCCCCCTGCACACCGAGCGAGTTTTACCTAATTTCGTCAGTGATTCATTGGTGAGCCCATCAGGGCGGCTGCCAGAGTGCCATTGCGAGGCGCTGACATTATTGTGCTGTTTTATGAATATTGCGGCTTTCATTTTGGGCCAGGATCGCTGGCGCTGCCATGTCCTTGGTGGCGAAGTGCAACTGTGTTCTGACCACAACGTGCAGGACAACAGCAATCGCAACAGAGCAACAATGGCTGGGTAATGATGACAACCGAAAACCGCAGTCCGCTACGTGCGTCTGTGTGTGGATATTATAATTATATTAGGGCCTAAAATGTAAGCAATCAATTCAAAATTAATGCAAATGCAGCAACAATTTCCCCCGGCACACTCCGTCCATACACACATATGTACATGTGTGCGTACGTATCTCTACACTTTCACGGACACATGGCTGCGTAGATGGCGATCTATGGGCAAACAAGCCTGGCGTACGGAAGTCGTCGGTTGCGGTTTTCCAGAGCTGTCGATGCAGGACCCAGCCCCCGGTACCCATCCCAACGGCCTTACCAGCTCCCACAATTGCCATGGCAACAGTATGTAGCCAGCTGTCAGCGCAAACGCCCACAAACTGTCAAATTCATCAAAATCACACGATTGTAACCAAAGCAGAGGAGCGGGTGGACGAATACGAATGCACAGTAACATGTACGGATACAGATACAGATAGATAGATAGGACGATTGTTGACTGTCAGCCACCTGAAAATGTTTGTCACTGTTATTCTTGCGTAGTGCAGCACTGGCAAAAAGCACCTGTGTCCAATGGAGAGAGCTGGAAAAGGCTGAGCTGAGTCCCCACCTCGGTGGTTGTTTCTCTCAGTGTGCGGCTGGTTGCTGGTCAGAGGCTGCCATGAATGCCAGCTGAAGCGCTTTAGTTAGTTGAAGTGATTAGCATCGTTAGTGGCTTTTTCGTTTGCACCAAAGCGGAAATACTGATGCAAAGTCATTGGTCAGCTAACCATTTATGAGTATGTTAATACAGCCACTTCTCTTTCTCTCTGGCCGTGTGGCCATCTGTCCGACCCTTCCCCATCCCATCTATGCCCACGCCCATCCCTCATACTCGGATTGCTTTGTGGCAAACATTTTGTAGCTAATTAAATCAAGTTTAATTTAGGTAAAAATTAATTTGGCAGTCCTTTGAAGCTCCTTCTGCAGGTCCTTAACCTTGCACAGCATATTTGTTGCAAGATAGTTGCTCACAGTTATTGTTGTCTTCGCTCTTCATCTGTTGGCTTATTGCTTCAGCTAACAATTTTTCCCTGTTCAAGTAATTAATGTGTCACATATTGCTCAGGCAACGGCAGCCATAGCTATAAAAAGGCTTCACATCAAATAGACAAGTAGTTATTCCTTCAATGAGGACCTATTATGATTGCCTAATTAAAGTTCCCATAGTTTCAATGACGGTTTTATGATAATATAAAGTAGTCTTCTGATTTATATAAAATAAAAACAAGAAAGGAAAGCTAACTTCGGGCGGAGCCGAAGTTTATATACCCTTGCAGAATATTCTGTAAATTATATTTTCCAAATTGAATCATATGCAATCTATATTAAATGACTTAACGAGAAGGCTGAAATGGCCGGGTAATTTCCGATCGTTCAGTTATATGGCAGCTATAAGATATAGTCGGCCGATCGTTATGAAATTTGGTTGGTCGGATCAACTGACCAAATATATAATATTTACGAAGTTTTTCTTTTCTATCTTCAAAAACACAAAAGATGGGCAATTTTTGATTTTTCAGTTATATTATTATATCTATAGCTATATCTTATAGTCGGCCGATCCTGATAAAATTTGGTTTGTCGTAGTATTTTGCCAAAAATAGCATTCTTACTAAATTTGAACTCTATAACTCTAAAAACACCGAAGTTATACCATTTCCGATCAATCAGTTATATGACAGCTATAGGATATAGTCGGCCGATCGTTATGAAATTTGGTTGGTCGGATCAACTGACCAAATATATAATATTTACGAAGTTTTTCTTTTCTATCTTCAAAAACACAAAAGATGGGCAATTTTTGATTTTTCAGTTATATTATTATATCTATAGCTATATCTTATAGTCGGCCGATCCTGATAAAATTTGGTTTGTCGTAGTATTTTGCCAAAAATAGCATTCTTACTAAATTT